>CM075990.1:6279765-6309987 GCA_038087875.1 Malacoraja senta | reverse complement strand
GAGTTGCCAGAAGTTTCAAATGCACGGCAACGCTTCAGCACCCTTACAACATGCACCAACAAAGCGGAATTTATTTAACACGCTTCTGAATCATGAGAATTCAAGAACTGGAAACAGGCAAAAATAAACAAAGAAAACAAAGAAAAATTCTGCCTGTCTCGTTAGAAATCTACAGTAATTTGGCAAATTGCTGAGCAAGATTCCAGTTCCACTATTGTCTGCGCACAAGAACTGAAAATTCCCCAAAATATCAGCTAGGTTTAATTGAAGTTGTTGCAATCATGTTCGCAGAATAAAGAATGGTGACCAATTCACGCTTGCTCTACCTCTTGATTTTGAATCCACTGGGCAAGGAATATTTTCCCAGTCGTTTTCCCGGCAACTCTGCACACCAAGTACCACCAAGCCACAAAGGTCAGGGTGTAATTGGGTAAGCATGACAGAACATGGTCCAACTGGTTTTCTTCAGGGGTTTGTAGATTTACTGGGGAGACTAAATCCGTCAGGTCTGTTTGGGGAAGAAACTATTAAACGGAGAGAAATTGGGAGTAAATGTTGAGAAGATTTTTGAAGGTCATAACAGGATGGATGGTAGAATCTTGGAGACCACAATAACCATCTGAAGAAGGGTCTTGACCTGAAACCTCACCCATTCCTTCTCTCCAGGAATTCAGCTGTGATCTTCTTAAATATATTCAACCAGGAAGCGAGCGGGCAAGTTCATCTCTGACCCCTCTCACCCTGGCCACAAACCCTTTGAATCACTTCCCTCTGGAAGGCGACTCCAGATTGTCAAAGCTGCCAAAGCCAGACATAAAAACAGTTTTTATCCACGAGTAGTTGCTCTACTCAACAGCCAAAAATCTGTAGCCTCCCTTTGATCTGGTATTTTGTTGGTTCACATGCTTGATCAATGGTGTTTTATCATTAATGTCTTATTATTATTAATGTTTAGTGTTGTCTGAGTCATTCGTAACTCTCACTGTATGTCATGTTGTTACTTGTGGGCGGAGCACTAAGGCAAATTCCTTGTATGTGAATACTTGGCCAATAAACTTACTTACTTACTTAACAATTTGGCTTTATCCTCAGTACAGATTTTTTTCCTAACCTTATTGCCAAATCTCTTGTGCTGTAGCCAGGGACTGTGAACATTGTTTTGGGCTCTTTCTCCCAATGCCAGGGAAAGTATTCTCCATGTCACCAGCCCGTCTAGTCGCCTCAGAATCTTATAAACCTCAGTTAAATCTCTTCTCAATTCTTCTACAAAATACCTTCTCATTCTTCCAAAGAATTCCCAAATTAATTCTTGGCCTCGTGTGTGCAAATAAACAGAAAAATGGACAGCACAGAGGCGCAGCCAGTAAAGCTGCTGCCTCGCAGCACCAGAGACAAAGGTTCAATCTTGACCTTGTGTGCTGTCTGTGTGGAGTTTGCACGTTCTCGCTGTGGCCACGTGGGTTTCCTCTGGGTGCTTCGGTTTCCTCCCACATCCCAAAGTCGTGCGGGTTTGTAGTTTATTTAGCCTCTGTAAATTACCCCTAGTGTGCGGGGAAAGTGGGATAACACAGATCTAGAGTTAATGGGTGATTGATGGTTGGCGTGGACTCGGTGGGCTGAAGGGCCGGTTTCCATGTGGTATCTCTAAACTATACCTAAGCTGGATTTGACTTGGTTCCAAGCCATCGCAGAATATCCCAACAGCTCCGAGCTGGTCAAACGTCCTACCTTTGTGCTGGCCACACCAATTTCTGGCCCAGCATTGACGTGGATGCCACAGTCCGTCTCGCGGGAGATGGAGCTGCCAACTGTGTTGGTGATGCCCACGGTCAGGGCCCGTCTCCCTTTGCAGTACCTCAAGGCCATTAACGTGTCTCCAGTTTCACCTGCAGAACAGAGAACAGGGCACGGGGCCGAGATCACAACTCACCACCCAGGCATCTCAATAGCCTCTGGATCCCATTGCATTAAGCGGCACATTCAGCAACAGTGGAAGATGCAAAATAACAGCAAACTAATAAAGAAACCACATTTCCCTTCCCCTCAAAAGGATGCCACTGTGGCACCGCGGTAGAATTACTGCCTTACGGCACCAGAGACACAGTTTCAACCCTGACTATGGGTGCAGCCTGTATGGAGTTGGTACGTTCTCCCTGTGACTGTGTGGTTCTTCTCTGGTTCCTCTGTTTTCCTCCCACACTCCAAAGATGTATAGGTTTGTAGGTTAATTTGGCCTCGGTAAAATTGTAAATTGTCCCCAGTGTGTGGGATAGGGCTGGTGAACGGGTGATCACTGATCAGTGCAGACTCAGTAGGCCCAAGGGCCTGTTTTTACACTATATCTCTAAAGTCTAAACAACTTGAACTTTAACCTCACAGGACACTTCTCAGGAACATTATCAAAGACATTGGGCTCCAAGAAAGGGATACAGGGAAAGGGAGTAGAAGTTTAGTAACAGATGTAGATTTTCCTAAAGCAAAAGCGGTCGAGGGGTTTAGGGAAATAATTCCAGAAGTTTGTTTTTGTTGAGGGGATTTATTTTGGAGGAAGAACACCAGAGTGAATACTCAATAAGATATTAGTGGGTCCGAGACCCGACAATGACCCAGTAACATGAATCAATACATGATGAACTATTTTTTAATAAAATGTCTTGGTCATAAATAATTTTAATTAAGCAATGTAAATAATTCAACACTGCCTGTATTTGATGCTAAAGAATTCATTTGATTCAGGAATAATAAGTGAAATAATTAAGCAGGAATATGAAGTAAAATAGTTGTGCAACACTGAAATAAAAGTTACACTATGTTCAAAACTTTCTCAAGCAAAATCAAATAGTCCAATAAAAAGTGACTAAAACTAACTATGGTGTCTAAATGATTTGAACAATTTTCTGTGCACCATCTCTCAATGTGGTGAAGAAATTTTTTTTCACCCCGAGAGGAGATGAGGAAAACCTTTTTCACCCAGAGAGTTGCTAATCTGTGGAATTCTCTGCCACAGAAGGCAGTGGAGGCCAATTCACTGGATGGTTTCAAGAGAGAGTTAGATTTAGCTCTTAGGGCTAAAGGAATCAAGGGATATGGGGAAAAAGCAGGAAGGGGTAATGATTTTGGATGATCAGCCATGGTCATATTGAATGGTTCGAAGGGCCAAATGGCCTACTCTTGCACGTATTTTCTATGTTTCAATGTTTCTATGTGCCCACACCATCAGACACCTCCTGCCCCATCTGTGGATGGGACTGGGTCTCTCACCAGCCTCACCATCACCTCTAAACACACAGAACTGGAGAAGCAGCAAGTCTTCCCTGACCCAGAGGCACTTTCCAAAATGATGATTCTGGGAGAGCAAATAGTATATCCTCATAAAAATGAAAAATTAGATTTCTAATTTATTTAGTTTAGTTTAGTCATTTATTATTGTCATGTGTACAGAGGTAAGTGAAAAGCTTTTTGTTGCGTGCTATCCAGTCAAAGTAAAGACTATACAATCAAGCCGTCCACTGTGCACAGATATAGGACAAAGGGTATAACGTCCAGTGCAAGATAAAGTCCAGTCATGTCCGATAAGACAGTTCAAAGGTCTCCATTGAAGTAGATGTAAGGTGAGGACTGCTCTCTGGTTGGTGAGAGGACGGTTCAGTTGCTTGATAACAGCTGGGATAAAACTGTCCCTGAATCTGGAGGTGTGCGTTTCAAACTTCTGTACTTCTTGCTTGATGGGAGAAGAGGGAGTGTCTGGGGTGAGACTGATCCTTGATTATGCTGCTGGCCTTGCCGAGGCAGCATGAAGTGTAGATGGAGTCAATGGAAGGCAGGTTGGTTTGCATGATGGTCTGGGCTATTTCCACAACTTTCCACAATTTATTGGTCTTGGATGGAGCTGTTCCCAAACCATGCTGTAATGAAGCCGTTAAAATGCTTTCTGTGGCGCATAGTTTAAAGATAGTACTTTTATTTGGCCCCAAGGATCTTTAATGCAGTCAGATTCATAAAATAAGATCTTTAAATGATCATGGTCCACAAAACTCAAAATATAAAAAACTGGCAACAGGCATGGCCATGAAAGGGCATGGGAAAACTCCACACAATCCCAGCTGCTGTGTCTTTAAACATTACTCAAGAGCAAGGGTCATCTCTACCAGTGAAGACCCTCAAAGCTGGGCTCAGGCATCACTTTACACCATTGGGTTCTGGCCAGTAAAGTTTAATAGTCATGATGGAATTCTGTGGAATTCTCTGCCACCGAAGGCAGTGGAGGCCAATTCACTGGATGTTTTCAAGAGAGAGTTAGATTTAGCTCTTAGGGCTAACGGAATCAAGGGAGATGGGGAGAAAGCAGGAACGGGGTACTGATTTTGGATTATCATATTGAATGGGGGTGCTGGCTCGAAGGGCCGAATGGCTTACTCTTGTAACAACTTTCCATGTTTCTATGTTTCTACGTACAGCTTTATTATTGTAAAGAAGGCAGATGCTATGTCCATTAACACTCAGAGTTTAAAAATATCACAATGTGGGAATAAGGCTGAAAAATGTCAGTGTCCTCTGAACCTGTTCTGATCTATACAGGTGCTCTCCGATTTACGATGGTTCGACTTGCGACAAATCTCTGGTAAAAAAGGATAGGTGATGATTCGAGTATCTTCACCCTTCATCAGAGTGAAGATACTGAAGATGCTTCGGTATAAACCAGCATCTGCAGTTTCTTCCTACGCAGGGTTGATAATACAATCTGTCAAAATACGATAGAATACAGGCCAAGAGACATCCTGTACCAGATTACCATGCTTTATCGCCGTTTATTCCAAATTATTAACCAATCCTGATGTAGTCCAAACAGAAGGAGTGTGAAGAAGGGTCTCGACCCGAAACGTCATGCAATCCTTCTCTCCAGAGATGCTGCCTGTCCCGGCTTTTTGTGTCCAGCTTCGGTTTAAACCAGCATCTGCCGTTCCTTCCTACACAGTCGTGTACTGAGGTCTCATTCAACAGGCCGACTGTCAGTTGACCTTGTTAACGGTTGGGTTAAAGTTACGTGGCCTAAGGCACATTAACACAGGCCAGCATTCTGCCTCAACACTACAGCAGTGACCTTTAATATAGCAGAGTGCTGTCAGCACTGCTGGAGAACAGCAGCTGCTTCTTAAAATATGTTTGTACTGGGTTTGTATTTATTTGGATCAGGTGGGTTGTGGAGAGTGAGTGTCCCTCGGTTCACAAACACTGCAAGAACATTCGGCAGATAGCGCACCATATAAACCAACAGTGGTCCATCCATACACGCACGCACTCAGACGCACACACAAATTCATTGCAATTATACAGGAGCGAGAGATGCTGGAGGCCAGGGAAAGAGATGTCCTTTTTTATTCGAACAGACCAAGAGGAAGATCTGATACTAATATTAAAATAATAAAAAGGTTTTGATAAGGTTGGTAAGTAATCCAATGACACATTTGCTTAAGGTCACTATAGACATTTTAGAAGTGTTTTGATGTGGTGGGTTGCTGGGAAAAAAGATGCTGTAGCAGAAACGAAGACTTGGAGGCGGCAGACTTTAGGAAGCAGCTCGCACTCGCTGCCATCTTGTAGACCAAGCCCACACTTTCTCCAGTGTAGAAATTGAACTGCAGATGCTGGTTTAAATCGAAGATCGACACAAAAAGCCAGAGTAACTCAGCGGGTCGGGCAGCATCTCTGGACAAAACAAATAGGTGACATTTCAGGTCGAGTCCTTTCTTCAGTCTGAAGAAGGGTCTCGACCCAAAACGTCGCCTATTTCTTTTCTCCAGAGATGATGCCTGACCCGCTGAGTTACTCTGGCTTTTTATGTCGATCCACACCGTCACGTTTTGTTCATCCCCCAATATGAAGCTGTTGGACAAAACTGGCGCCAAACTCACTGGCTTAGTACATTGGTGTCAAGACAATCTCTCCTTCAATGAGGGCAAAAGAAAGGAGCTGGTCAGGAAGTGGGGTGCAGTAAAGGCCCCACTCTGCATCAATGGTCCTTTAGTGGGGATGGTCGAGAGCTTCAACTTCCTTGGTGTAAATATCACCAGCAATCTGACCTGGTAAATGCTGTGAGCAAGTAAACACACCCACACCTCCACTTCCTCACAACAATAAGGAAATTCAGATGTTTTCAACAAATCTTCCAATGTCTACAGATGCACCATGGGAAGCACCCCATCAGGATGCATTGACCTTTGTTATGAGAAATATCCTGCCCAAGACATAACCCAACCCATCCATTATGCAAATCAGACTCTTCCCCTAACCTCCCCCCCCCCCCTATGCTTCTCCATCCGATCATGGCGGATCTATTTTCCCCTCTCAAGCCCATCCTACTGCCCTCTCTCTATAAACTTTGATGCCCTTACTACTGAACCTATTAATCTCCGCTCTAAAAATGCCCAATATCTGGGCCTCCACAGCCGTCTGTGGCAATGAACTCCACAGATTCACCACTCTTCTGGCTAAAGAAATTAGCAAACCCCTCAGATCACCAGGATGAATGAACGAACTCAGTTCATGTTGGTTCTCCATCATTTCCTAATAAATGGTGATGTAGGAAGGAGTTGCAGATGCTAGTTTACACTGAAGATAGACACAAAAAGCTGGTACAACTCAGCGTGTCGGGCAGCATCTCTGGAGAAAACGTTTCGGGTCGAGACCTTTCTTCAGACTCACGAGTCTGAAGAAGGGTCTCGACCCGAAACGTCACCTATTCCTTTTCTCCAGAGATGCTGCCTGTCCCAACAAATGCTGGTGCCGTTTAAAAGCAGGGCAAATAATCTTGCATCAAGAAACATATTTCACAGAAGCTTCACCGTACCTGACTGGCTGAGGAAAATGCAGACATCGTCTCGGAAGACGGGCGTACTGCGATCCAGGAAATCGCTGGAGAGTTCCACCATGACCGGCAGCTCGGTAAGCTCCTCGAGGATTTGCCTGGTCTGTGGGAGGAATCAGGGAACAATTCAACTCTAACAAGAAAGGAAAATGGAATTTCTTTTCAACGTGGAGAAAATATCAAATGATTGCAAAAGCAGGCTATCTGGCTATGGATCAACATACACAAACAGGAACAATACAGGTCATTTAGAAGGTACATTAGATGTTCAATGTCCCAGCAGTTTGCACTCGAGCTGGTATCGGGCAATTGAATTGGCAGCTCAGGTACCCAAGAAGGTAAGGGCTTGTGGAAATCCTCCTCCTCTTTGGTCAGAAAAGGGAGAGCAGAAGAAGGAATATCGGAAAAACAGGCTGATTCATTTTATCAGAAGCTAGGCATCACTGAGGCAGCCAGGATATATTGTGGTGAGTTACCACATTCCTGGTCTATCGCAGTCAATCTAGAGAAGGTATTTCCAGAAGGCAGTGGGAGACGGATTGCAGGATTTCAACCGAGTGCCGATGAAGGACTGATGATATCTCCAAATAATGGACATGTCAAGTCAAGTCGAGGTTATTGTCATGCACAAAGATGGTGAGGGACAGGTACTATGAAAAATCTTTTTTGCAGCAGCATCAAAAGTACAGAGATGCAGACAAGCACAAAATAAATTATATAAATGACACATAAAATTTCTAAAATAAATACTGCTAAATAAAAACGAAGACATTCCTCCCACATTCCAAAAACGTGCAGGGTGGCCTTTGTAAATTGTCCCTAGTGTGTCTCCCCACCCCTCCATCCCCCGTCTCTCTCTCTCCCTCTTCCCCCCCCCCCCCCCCACACTCTGTCTCTCTCCCATCCCTCCTCGCCTCTCCCCCCCCCTCTGGGTCTCTCCCTCCCTCCCCCTCTGTCTGCCTCCCCTCCCCCCCTTCTGTCTCTCACACCCACCCCCCTCTTCCTTCCCCCTCCCCTCTGGCTCTCTCTTTCTGGGAAATTGGCACAGTGCTCCTTAGGAAAAGCCACAGATCCAGTTGATGGTTAGGATAGAAAACTGGATGCGAGTCAACCAATGTCAAGTCAAGTTTATCGTTGTATGCACAACTGCGGTGAGGTACAATTAGAATGGAAATCTTGCTTGCAGCAACATCACAGACACTTAGACACTGACAAACACTAAAACAAAATGTGCAAAATTGCATATAAGATTTCCACAAAAAAAAGACATCGACTCAGACAAACACACAAAAAATAAATCGTACCTAAATTACACGTAACTATTTTAAAAGAAAGACGACTGTACAAAAAAGCAAGACAAGTTCTTCCCAAATTTCCCCCACAGTTTGTGCAAAGTAAAACCACCTCCTGACGCACTGAATGATTTCTCATGTTACAAGTGAACTTCCAAATATAGACAGGAGTTGTGTTACACTGGGGAATTGGACGAAAAAGCAAAGGGCCAATTTCAACTGAAGCTGCAGGGCAATGTAAATAAGCAGCCAAGAGGCCAACGGTGGCAGCACAGAGGGACAATTATCCTGCTGCAAACTCCGGGCCAGTGGGTGGGAGTCGGGGGAGTTGCAGGGCTGTGGGGGAACACCGATGGTGCAGGGTCTGACATTGCCGCCATTTACATATGAATTCAATTTCTGGAGAGATAATTGCCTCATTATAATCAAACATGGTTAATGAGGCGTGGAGCCTGTCAATAAGCAAGCACAGTTCAGCGTGAAACACCTCCCCACCCAGCCTCTCTCAATCGGAAGACAATTTGTCACCATTAGACAACAGCTGTGAGAGACAGACTCCAGATCGAGAACTGCAATAAATTAGCCGTTAACATATGAACACATCTGTGTAGTCAGGGCCAGGCATGCCCTCTCCGAAGATCAAACCCACCTTTAGAAAACAGTACACGGCACAGATTAACACACGAGCAGGCCCTTCGGCCCATGATGTCTGGGCCAAATATGCCTACTCAAACTAATCCCTTTTGCCTACTCCTGGTCCATATTTATGTGTGTCTCTTAAACACCACTATCGTGTCTGCTTCCATCACCATCCCGGGCAGCACGTTCCAGGCACCCGCCAACCTGTGTAAAACAAAAACTTGCCCCCACACATCTCCTTTAAACTTTCTCCAATTTTCAAGTTATGTTCTCTAGTTTTTAACATTCTCACTCTGGGACAAACAGTTCTGCCTGTTTCCCTGCCTATGGTTCTCCTAAGTTTATATACTTCTATAAACTTGCGGGTGGCGCAGTGGTAGAGTTGCTGCCTTACAGCATTTACAGCCAGAGACCCTGGCTACGGGTGCTTGTCTGTACAGAGTTTGTACTTTCTCCCCGTGACCAGCGCGGGTTTTCTCCGAGAACTTTGGTTTCCTCCCACACTCCAAAGACGTGCAGATTTGTAGGTTAATTGGCTTGGCGTAAATGTAAAAATTGTCCCCAGTGTGTGTAGATGGTGTTAATGTGTGAGTATCACTGGTCGGTGCAGACTCGTTGGGCCGAAGGGCCTGTTTCATCGCTCTATCTCTAAACTAAACTAAACTAGGTCACCCCTCAGCCTCCAATGCTCTAGAGAAAACAATCCACGTTTTTCCAACCTGTCCTCAAAGCCAATACCTACAAACCCAGGGAGATTCTGATAAACCTCATCTGCACCCGCTCCAAGTCTTCAACTCCTGAAGTTCATAAGTGATAGGTGTAGAATTAGGCCATTCAGTCCATCAAGTCTACTCCGCCATTCAATCATGGATGATCTATCTTTCTCTCTTAACCCCATTCTCCTGCCTTCATCCCATAACCTCTGACACCCGTACTAATCAAGAATCTATCTATTTCTGTCTTTAAAATATCCATTGACTTGGTCTCCACAGCCATCTGTGACATCTTCCCAGTAATGGGGTGACCAGAACTACACACATTACTCCAAATGCAGTATGGCCAACATTTTATAATGGTGCAACATGACTTCCTGACTCTTCTTCAGACCAGAAACATCACCCATTCCTTCTATCCAGATATGTTGCCTGTCCCGCTGAGTTGCTCCAGCATTTTGTGTCTATCTTCAGTGTAGTTCCTTCCTACACATGACTTTTCTACACTCAAACTCTTTTTCCTTTGTTTACCTTCTTCTTCAATTATCCCCAATCTTGGTCCCCTATCTCCACTTACCCAACCACACAAAACCCACAACCCAATCCTTTCTCTGCCAACCAACCAATTCCCCACCTAATCACCCACATCCCACCCATCAAGCCAACCCTTCCCCATCTACTGATCCACAGTAGTTAATCTGTGGAACTCATCGCCACAGAGGGCTGTGGAGGCCAAGTCGGTGGATATTTTTAAGGCAGAGAGAGACAAATTCTTGATTAGAACTGGTGTCAAGGGTTATGGGGAGAAGGCAGGAAAATGGGATTAGGAGGCACAGATCAGCCATGATTGGATGGCGGAGTAGACTCGATGGGCCGAATGGCCTAATCCTATTCCTTAACTTATGAACCACTCTCCCACCCACATTCCACTCACCAACCCCGACCCTTCCCCATTCACTTCTAACCCCACCCATCACCTTTTCTCCACAGATGCTGCCTGGCCGGCTGAGTATTTTTGGGACTTACTGATTTTATTTCAGCCACTCCAGTTTTTAGTTGTTTCAGACGTTGACCATCCTATGGTAATACAAGTCTAATAGTAACTGTCCGACTCTCAACTACTTCCTGCGGACACTGACATGAAGGCTGGGCAACACTTACCTGGGCAACAGGTAGTTAATATGGGCCACAACATATACAGTCAGGGCATAGCCAAGAATATTGTGCTTGTGATGCTGTTGCATGCAAGGATTTCATTGCATCTGTACCTTGTCGTACTTATGCACATGATAATAAACTCGTTGAGTTTAAACAATTGACTTGACTTGACTTAGAAACAAGGGAAGAAATTGCAGGAGCCCTGGCAAAGATATTTGCATCATCTTTAGCCACAAGTGAGGTATCAGAGGTCTGGATGGCAATTGATGTTGTGCTAGTCAGTCTAAACATCAGTGATGGGAAAGTTACTGGAAAGGATTCTGAAGCAGAGGATCGACCAACATTTGGAAAAGGCAAGGACTAACTAGGGATAGCCAGCATGGCTTTATGCATAGGATGTAGAGATTCACAATCATGATTGATTTTTTTGATGAGGTGATAAAGAATATTGATCTACAGCGATTTCAGCAAGGGCTTGGACAAGGTCCCACATGGTAGTTTAGTTTGGAGATACATTGAGGAAACAGGCCCTTCGGCCCACCGCATCCACGCCGACCAGCGATCCCCACACATTAACACTATCCTACACACACCAGGGAAAATGTTTACCTTTACCAGGCCAATTTACCTACATACCTGAACGTCTGTAGGCTAGTCCATAAGGCGAGATCACTTGGGATCCAGTAGGAGCTACTCCACTGGCTTGGTGTTAGAAGTTTGAGGGTGGGAGTGGAGGGTTGTTATTCAGATTGGAGGTTTGTGACCAGCAGTGTGCCACATGGAGCGACGTTAGGTCCACTTTTGCTTACCATCTATCTGGTTGATGGGTAGTTGGCATGGTTAGTAAGTCTGCAGATGATAATAAAACTGGTGGGTAGACTGGACAACAGAGAAGATTATCGAAGATTACAACAGGACTTAGATCAATCGAGGAAGTGAGCTAAGGAATGGCAGGTGGAATTTAACTCAGACAAGTGCAAGGTGGTGCATTTTGATAAGTTACTTATCGTGACATTTACTCAGGTACATGGATAGTAAGCATTTGCAGGGATATGGGCTGAATGCAAGCAAAAGGGACTAGCACAGGTAAACACCATTGAAGGGCCTGTTTCCACACTGTATAACGATGATAAAATAGAAACAGCAATGCATACAGAGATCGAACAGAAAATAAACTATTCTGTAAATAAAGTTGGAGGTTTCATGGGCTGATCTCAGCAAAACTTGAATTAGAACTTTTGATATTTGATATTCCAACTTTAAAAATATCAATGAAAACATACCGCCAGTCCAGAATGGTAGCTGGTTCCACAGGCAATAATTAACAAGCGTCTGCATCTTCTGATATCTTTAATTGAATCCTTTAATCCTCCAAGGATCACTGGGGAGAAACAGGCAACATACAGGTTGAGGCTGAGCCAAACATTAGGGCTGGTTGCACAATAACAGTCAGGGTGCACTTCTCCGAACACACACAGGAGAGGATTACCACAGATCTTCTACAGGAGAGCATCCAATACCGTTGCCACATTGCACTAGACATCTTTGTAAAACAGGGAAGATAGACACAAAATGCTGCAGTAACTCAGCGGGACAGGCAGCATCCTTCTATCCAGCGATGCTGCCTGTCCCGCTGAGTTACTCCAGCATTTTGTGTCTATCTTCGGTGTAAAACAGCATCTGCAGTTCCTTCCTACCCATTTTGTAAATCAGGGCGCTGCAGTATTGGAATTATCTGCTGCATTAAGAAGAGGATGGAGCGTCCTCACCTTCACACTCAGCGAATCCCTAATTCCTGTTATCAAGGAATTAGGGATTTTCCTAACACCAACTAAATGCTTTTCTGGTCCAATAGCCACTTCAACACAGAGGGTAAACGACACTGTTAGCCTCGCATGTTGGGTCGGATTGTCCGATCCGCGGAGCGGCAGTAACAGGAGTAACTCTGCGGGTCAGGCAGCATCTCTGGAGAAAAGGAATAGGTGATGTTTCGGGTCGAGACCCTTCTTCAGACCCGACCCAAACCGTCACCTATTTCCTTCTCTCCAGAGATGTTGCCTGACCCGCTGAGTTACTCCAGCATTTTATGTCTAACTTTGGTCTAAACCAGCATCTCCAGTTCCTTCCTATACATAGGAAGAACTCTGATCCTTAACTATGAATTGCACCATTCTCTCAATGACAGATGCTAGCCTCGGTGCCCGATTACAAGGTGGTCAGACTAATGGAGTGGCTCTACGAGTGCTGACACAGCCAACTCCAACCTGCAGCTCACTCACTGCACAGCAGGGAGGTGAAATTGTCCATTTAAATCTACTTTGAAAGTCTTTGACAGCCAGTGATCAGAATATTCTGGGGGAGGGTGGGGTTCCCAAAACAAACTCAGAGGGAGCTCTACCTTGCATGGGCTTCCATTGGGTACAATACATCAGTTCAACTGGCCCTATGCACCCTTCATACAAATATTATTCCTTATAACATTGAGACCAGAACTCAACAGAGTACCTCAGGTGAGCTCTAACCACCACCCTGTAAAGTTGCAACAAACCACCTTGGTAGATTAAATTTAAAGTGTCCACTATCCCCCATAAAAGTAGAAAATGTGGAAATATTCTGGAGGTCTGGCCACATTTGTGGGAAGAGAAACAGAGCTAACATTCACCTCTCCAGGCCAGATGGATACGAGGGCAAATTCTGGATGACACCAGCACCAAAGTATCAAACAGACCACTGTCCCTAGTGAACACTGCAATGGAGATTTCATGTACAATGCAAGAGAAAAATAGGCAATTGCACTTTTGGAAAAAAAAAAGTTCTTGCAACCTGAAGTTTGACCGTAGCTGCCTTCAACGCGGGAAATGGTTCCAGTACAATGATTACAGGAGCAGGCATTTGTGCTGTTCCCCCTCATCCCCTCCTCTTTGCACTTCCACTATTTCCCAGAGATTCCCAGTTTTAGTTGATGCAACTTCTAGCAGTGTTTTTGCAAGGAGTTGAAGGTGGAAAAGGGGCAATTGTGCAACAGCGTTATTACCTGTGTTGTTCTCAAAATTTACTCGTCCTCTCATTGTGTTCACCACCGATTCTGGCTGCTCGAAGATTTCTTTCTGCATGAAGGAGCTATAGCTTCCTGTGAACAGATCAGGCAGAATAACCACGTGAAAATTACTGCATACAAAAAGGATTTGTCTACAGGATAACAAAGTATTAAAACTACGCTCATAATAATTCATCAAGGGCCATGCAGATTCATGAGTCTTTTTGCTATAAAAATAATTCTAACTGTGTGTGTATTTAATAACTCCCAACACATTGTAAGGAACATTTACAGTAAATAAAAAGACAAAATGCTGGAGTAACTCAGAGTCTGGCAGCATCTCTGGAGAACATGGATGGATGATGTTTTGGGTCAGAACCATTCGTCAGACTGAGTGAAGTGGTGGGGGCTGGGGGGCAGAGAGGGTGAGGGTGGGGGTGAGGGCGAGGGTGGGGGAGAGGAGTTAAAAGAGAGGAGAGGCAGGAAAAAGCTTGGTGAACACAGGCGATGGGGGGGGGGGTTCGATGGGCAGTTGGTAAATTGGACAAAGGCCGGAGATGAAAAACCAAAAGGTGTGAGACAAAAGGATTCAAGAGTTGCAAATTGTGAAGCTAGAGGAAGGAATGTAGGTGAAGGAGAGGGGCGAAATAGGTGTAAGTTCAGGTGGGGGATGGCACAGTGGGATGGGGAGTTGTTAGAGGTTACCTAAAATCGTTCTTGACCCGAAACGTCACCCATTTCTTCTCTCCAGAAATGCAGTCTGTCTCGCTGAGTTAGTCCAGCATTTTGCGCTTATCTTCAATGTTCGTACCATTGAGTTGTAAGCTACCCATTCTACATTGACTATAAATTCAGCTTCTGTGCAAACAATCCAGGTTGGCCTGATTTTGGCAGAAAATTTGTTCTCATCTCAGATTTCACAATTCCCTACGCCATCTGGGATTTTAAATTCCAGGAATTAAATCATTTATGAATTCAACATAGAATCAGTAAAGATAACCGAGAAAGCAGCAAGTTGAGGTATAGTGTTTAAGAAGGAACTGCAGATGCTGAAAAATCGAAGGTAGACAAAAATGCTGGAGAAACTCAGCGGGTAAGGCAACATCTATGGAGCGAAGGAAATAGGCAACGTTTCGGGCCGAAACCCTTCTTCAATCCGTCTGAAGAAGGGTTTCAGCTCGAATCGTTGCCTATTTCCTTCGCTCCATAGATGCTGCCTCACCCGCTGAGTTTCTCCAGCATTTTTGTCTACCTTCAAGTTGAGGTATAGGTTGCCTGGAGGAGGCGCTGGAATTGGGCGCAATCACGACATACAAGAGACATTTAGGCAGACACTTAAATGGCAAAGCATAGGAGGAGATTTTGCAGTGGAGTAAACTTGCTGGTGGGCTCAGAACTCATTGAAGTGTAGGTGCGGGGGATACAAAGGCAAGGCCTAAGGCATAGTAGAATACGGATATTATGGATGAGAGTAGATGGGAGAGAAGGATTGACACGGATGCGGTTGGTTGAAAGCCTGTTTCCATGCTGTACAAATCCGTGACTATTGTCAGAGGATTACATGTCTTTCCGGGAAGGAAATCTGTCGCCCTGACCCAGCCTGGCTTGTACGTGACTTCAGACCCAGCAATGCTGCGGACCATTAACTATCCCCTCAGTTCAGGAGCAGGAAGTGAAAACCAGATAGACAATCTGTTTGTTGTGATGTTGATCGAGGGATAAATGTTGAGCAGGACACCAGGGAAAAGGCCCCTGATCCCCTCTGCCTGATCCCACACGTCACTGGAGAGCAAAGGCAGGGCCTTGTTTTAATCCTTCATTTGCAAGGCAGCACAGATGACAATTACCCAGACTGGGCCTGTGCTCTCTTTAGTTTAGAAGAACGAGAGGTCACCTCATTGAACCGTATAAAATTCCTTACGGGATTTGACAGGCGAGATGCAGAGTTGATGTTTTGCCTGGTTCGGATGTCCAGGACCAAAGGACAGTCACAAAGTAAGAGGAATACGTGACGTTTCGGGAAGGGTCTTGACCCGTAACGTCACCCATTCCTTTTCTCCAGAGATGCTGTCTGACCTGCTGAGTTACTCCAGCACTTTGTGTCTATCCTCGGTTTAAACCAGCATCTGCAGTTCCTCCCTACACAAAGTAAGAGGGGTATGTATCTTTAGAAACTAGAGTGTCTTACGGTCCAAGTACATCAATTTTTAGCTTTGGGGGATAAAAGTAATCAGTGGAAGAAAGCAGGGATGAGGCAAAAGATCTGCCTTTATCTTATAAAATCACAGCTCAGATAGAAGTAGCAGTTCCTAGTTCTATCTAGTTTTTTCCTCAGACTACAAGACTGCTAGTCCATGATTTAATGTAGTCTGTGTAAGTGTATCAGATCATAAGGGGATAGATAGGGTAGACGCACGAGTCTTTTACCCAGAGTAGGGGAATTAAGAACCAGAGGTCATGGATTTCAGATGAGACAGGAAAGATTTAATAGGGACCTGAGGGGCAATTTTTTCACAGAGGGTGGTGGGTATATGCAATGAGTTACCAGAGCATATACAGTATTGGAGCAAATCTGTGGATCAGGCAGCATCTGTGGAGAAAAAGGAAAGGTGGCGTTTCGGGTCGGGACCTTTCTTCATTATGCTCAACCCGCTGAATTACTCCAGCACTTTGTGCCTGTCTTTGGTATAAACAAGCATTTGCAGGTCGTTGTTTCTATGAGTTACCAGAGGAGGCAGTTGAGGCAGGTACTATAACAACATTCAAGACATTTGGACAGGTACATGGATCATAAAGGTTTAGCGGGATAGGATTCAAATGTGGGCAGGTGGGACTGCTGTAGATGGGACATCTTGGTAGGCATGGGCAAGTTGGGCCGAGGGGCCTGTTTCAGTGCTGTGTGAATCCATGACTCTATATCACTATAATGTTCGGATTCAGTGGTCACTTGTCAATGACGTTCATATCCAAAGATGGGCAGAACAAGGATCTGGGCTTCACTGATACAATGACTGCAGAGAAAGGTTAACTTAGGGCATTCCTCTTAAGGGCCTGTCCCAATTACGCAACCTTTTTGGCGACTGTCGGCACCCGTCATAGGTTGCCGAAAATTTTCAACATGTTGAAAATTCAGCGACGACCAGAAAGACGCTACGACTCTTTGGGTGACTAGGAGACCTCTCACGACCATACAGGCAACCCCCTGGCGACATGCCCCCTGGTGACATCCCGCGACACCCGTGACATGTCGCCAGGGGTCGCTTGTATGGTCGTGAGAGGTCTCCTAGTCACCCAAAGAGTCGTAGCATCTTTCTGGTCCCCGCTGAATTTTCAACATGTTGAAAAATGTTCGGCGACCTATGACAGGTGCCGGCAGTCGCTGAAAAGGTTGTGTAAGTGAGACAGGCCCTTAACATAAACTGCCAGTCTGCTTTTAGTGGCGACGGTGAACACAGCTTCCTGCCTTCCGAGGAATTTACACTGCTGTTCTGCTCACTTCAAACATTAAAAGGCGAGCACTTTCCAGTTTTCAGTCAGTAAAGAGGCAACTAGGAACTGGAATGGGTATTCTAGCAAGCAAGCTTCGAGCTCAGACTGCCACTCTGCAGAAACACGGCCGATTTTAAAAATAAAACAAGAATTCTGTGGGTGAGAAATGAGGGAGTGAGGGTCGGTCCTCACGCTTGCTCCAGCATTCAAACTCCAGGCAACCTCCGCAGCTAAAGATCATAGAACTTTAAAACTGGACGATTTTTCTGTAAATTCCTAACACGTTAGCGGACCAAATCTATGCAGCCAAACTGATCAGAAAGGTTTTTAAAAAAAAGTCATGGAATCCAACAGGAATTAGCAAGTAGGTTTAAAATTGGTTCAAAGATAGACACAAAATGCTGGAATAACTCAACGGGACAGGCAGCATCTCTGGAGAGAAGGAATGGGTGACGTTTCGGGTCAAGACCCTTCTTCAAAATATGTTCAGTGCGATCTCCATTGGAGCCATCATCAACATAGCTACAAATAGTGAGTTTGAGGAGGGAGTACATTTGGTTGGCATGGACACAATGGGCTGAATGGCCTCCTGCTACACTTTATAGTGTTGAGGACATACGGCCTTACCCTTCATCATCTGTTGAAGCTCCACCTGCAGTATCTGAATACCCCTCGCTGAGCAGTCACTCGCTGTGCGTTCGACACGGTGAATAGAGAGACATCCATCCACCACTGCCGCCACATCATCATCCTCCAGGAAGATCGCTCGGTTTGTGTGCTCAATGATTGCACTGCAAAATAAAACAAAATAACATCTCCATGACACCCTCATTGTAAACTGCCCCCCCCCCCCCCCCAGCCGAAGATTATAAGATTAAAAATATCCTTGAATTTAAAAAAAATCCCCAGTCAGCTATTTGTGGAATCTCTGTGTTTGATCACAGTTTTACAAATTTACTGTGTCGGATGGAACTGCAGATGCTGGTTTAAATGGGAAGATAGTCACAAAAAGTTGTGGTAACTCAGCGGGACAGGCAGCATCTCTGGAGAGAAGGAATGGGTGACATTTCGGGTGGAGGTCCTTCTTCAGACCTGTGGAGATTGAATGCTGGAGCAAGAGTGAGAACTGTCCCTCTTCCCCTCATTGACAAGTTTACTACCTTAAAGCACAGTGCTCCAGTCGAGAAGGACAGGCCTCAATTACCTCACCTTAGCAACAGAAAACGCTAACTTAACCAATGCCATCAAAGGTCCACAAATGTTTCAGTTCAAGTGGAAGTCTTACTAGAGTTAACTGGGGCACTTTGCATTTAAGTTATGGAAATGCATATGTAAGTTCACAAGTTCTAGGAACCGAATTAGTCCATTCGGGCCATCAAGTCTACTCTGCCATTCAATCCTGGTTGAACCCCATTCTCCAGCTTTCTCCCTGTAGATCTATGATTTTACAAGCATCACTCTCATTGAACCAACACAAAATACTGAAGCCTGCAAGATAAAACCATTCACCTGGCATCGGATGCAAAGTAGTACTCCACTGATTTTTCTTCCCCAACAGGGTACAACGAGGTGGAAGCATCAGTGCGGGGCAAGGGACAGCTCGGCTTCAATTCTTTGCCTGTTAAAATCATTCAAAAAGCGTGTAAATCATGAGAGATTGGCATTTTTACACACGTGACTTCTTCCCCACCAGCCCCCTCCCCTAACAAAGGCTCAGAATAAAAGACCCCCCCTGCTTGCATTCTGTGCTGAAACACAAACGGACAAGCTGGATTGATGTAAAACAAAATGGTTTCTACTTAGACCCAATGAAATCAAGATAGTGAGATTGCAAGCTGGCGCTAATCAGCCATTTAATTAAATCATTTAACAACCTCCACCATATTAAACCAATCTGCCTTCCAGCTGTACCTCAAATCCACGTTATAAATGCATCCATGAATCAAACATGTTTGATTTTTCTTCCCATTACAAGCTATTTCCCCTCTTCCATCCAAACCCAGAATTCTACCGCTTGTTGCGACAATTCATGATCATATGGTGTGCCTAATCCTCATATGTTTTGAGCACAAATATTAAATGAGGCCTTATCATAGGGCAGATGGGGCTCGTCAGCCTGGGAAGGCAGTCCATCTAGGAGAGGGAAAACTCTGATTTAAAACCTCCACTGCCTTGTGGCCATATCCAGTCATGGAAAAGGCTCCTGGAGTAAACCTCAAGAAAATCCGGTCAGAGCCCCTAAGGCAGTTCGTCGTTGTCTACAACCTCGCACTGGCAGCTCCTGCGACGGCGCTGGTGCCAAACTATAAAGGCCCTGCTGTTCCTTTGGATCGATCAGCGACGTGGAGAGGGGGGACGTACTGCATGGGCAACAGCCTGTCCTCCATATGACATCGCCCAGGCTTGCATCCGACCACAGATCACCTGCAAACTAGGATGCATCACCCATCGTCAGTCATGACCGGGGGCGGGGGCGGGGGGCGGGGGGGGGGGGGGGGGGGGGGGGGAGGCCTACTACTATCATATTATGCAGCATATATTCCTTTTAGATAATCAATAACTCATTTGCTCAGGTAGAAAGCACAATAAATAAACCTCTTTACTCTCAGCTCCACAGTTACTTACAGGTGCGATAGAGAACCGGTATATGATCTGTTAAAAACTTATGTTCACTCTTCACACCAATCATCATAGGACTTCCCCGTCTAAGTAATAATAATAAAAAATAAATCAGCATTAAGTCATTCATCAGGCAAAACAAATAATTTATTAAGATGTCAATATTAGAACCTGGTAAAGTAGAGCACAGGAACAGGACCTAGAGCAGGGGTGGGGAACCTTTTCATGTTGGAATGCCGCATTAAATTAGCTGTAATCTAACAAGGCCGCATCCAAGAAACTTCAATTAGATAAACTTCAAAATGTACATTATTTTGTAAGTCCAACTACTATGTACTAACTTCAAGAAAATGAAAAAAAATTGTTCATTCTAAAGGTAATTAACCTTTTAATGACTTTGTTGTGACTGCTTTTTGTGGAAAAGCATTTGAATATTTGGTTGCAACATGGAGGTACGTAGTTTCAGCTGATCTTCCAGATGGGTGTCCGTCATTTGTGACCTTAAGGGCGTCATGATTTGGGTTAGGTAGGAGAATATAGTTTCGCAGCAAGAAAGCATTTTTCGTGCATGTCAAAGTTAACATACATTCCAGAGTTGCATTCGAACTAAATCATGAGCATAACAGGTGTTAAAATAGCCCTCATGATTTACTAATGTTTTAATTGTGGCCGTCAGTCGGGGAGGGTTATTTTGTTAAATCTTCTTTTACTCTTTGGTATTTTAAATACGTTCATTTTAAGATTAAAATAGAAATAATAATAGACGAACAAAAACATATTAATAAAAATAAAAGGATTTGTTCTACAAAATTTGGATTCATTCAAAAGGCCGCACTTAATGGCCTAGAAGGCCGCAGGTTCCCCACCCCTGCCCTACAGCCCACAATGCCTGTGACAAACATGATATCAAGATAGACTAATCTCATCTGCCTGCACATGATTCATATTTCTCGATCCCTGCATATCCATGTGCTGAGCTAAAAACATTTTAAACATCATTATCGTAATCATTCCTGGCAGCACGAGCTCCAGGCAACCAAGACTCTCAGTGTAAAAAAAACTTGTCCTGCACATCCCATTTAAACTTTGTCCCTCTCACTTTAAAGCTATGCCCTCTCGTATTTACCACGGTGGGAAAAACATTCTGTGTACCCTTTCCATATTATGAAAGGCCTTCACATCCAATGAAGTGTGTTCAGCTGTTCTCACTCTTACAATGGGGTGGGAGATTGCAACCTTCACGTGGTCCGCCCTGTTTCGACGAATGCAATCAACCCGGCGTGCACAATCAAATAAGATCAAATAGAACAAGTTGTCCTACAACTTTAGGCTGTGCACGCCATACGCAAGAAGAAAACTCTTACAATGCTGGGACATGGAGCAATCATCTTCTGCACAGCAATGAAAGGGTTGGCCAGGTAACATGCGGTTGAAGGATCTCGAAGGATAACTGTAGACCGGCACATTGTACAAACGCCCAAGCCTTCTTTGTACTGCAACACCTTCCTCCAGGGATAGTTTCTCATTGGGAGGGTGGCAGGGTGATCATACCTTCTCAGCATTACACTTATGTAGAATCCTCCATACAAAAGGTCCATGTTAGGAGGAGGGCTTGAAGTTGCAGCGTTCTAACTAACGTACCAAGATGTTGAAGATGCTTAGATCTCTGTTCTCCTCCGCATGCTTGGGAACATTTTAACTAGGACATAGTTTATCTCAAACTAGAACATTAAATATTCATTCCCAAATGACAGGGTTTTCTCAGTGCTACAGATTTCATGTTTCTTTGGCTATGATCAAGGCAGATCATAAAGTTGCAGCAGAACACATATTTTAGTGTAGTTTATTACCAAGGTGCAGCCAAAATCTTTTTTGTTTGGGTGCTATCCAGCTAGCGGAAAGACTGCACGTGATTACAATCAAGAATTCTCTGCCCATTTACTGATTGGGACGAGTAATCTCTTTCATCGTGCCTCATCTAAAGTAGTAGTCCAGTCCATCTTCTAGTATGGTCACCAACATCAATCCCAAGCTGTTACATCACACACACTGACCATTTCCAAAGAAGACACCACCATTCAGTGGTCTCCCATTGCTATGTAACTTGGCATCAACATCCTGAAGGCCACCAGTAAATAGACCAACATAAATGGTCTGGCTACCAGAGTAGGCAATTCCACCATTACCTCTTAAGTGGCAGAGCTTTTCCAAGCAAAGCATAAGTCAAGAGCATCAAGACTCCATACCAGACATAGATGTTTCAACAAATATCAAAAACTTTGAAACTATCCCAATCCAGAGGGGGAACTTGATCAATATCTCATCCATTGCCTTAACCATCCACTACCAGCATATCTCCAAAGGGATGGACTCCTGTGACTTCAAGTCCTCTTTAGAAACATCTCTCCAATTAGCAATCCCTGCCATCCAGAAAGGTGCAAGCACCACTGGCAAGATGCTCTCTCTGACGTGCACTAGACTGTTTAGTATAGAGATGCAGCATGGAAACAGGCCCTTCGGCCCTCTGGGTCCGGGCCGACCAGTGATCCCCACACACTAGCACTTTCCTACGCACACTTGGGACAATTTACGATTATACCAAGCCAATTAACCTACAAACCTGTACATCTTCGGAGTGTGGGAGGAAACCGGAGATCCCGGAGAAAACCCAGGCAGGTTACGGGGAGAACGTACAAACTCCGTGTAGACAGCCCCCTTAGTCAGGATCGAACCCGGGACTCTGGCGCTGTAAGGCAGCGACTCTACCGCTGTGCCACCGTGCCGCCACTTGCTTGGACATATATCCACCATTCCTGGCTCATCACGGGTCAAAATCATGCAGCTCCCCAACCTACTAGCTCTGTGGGAGTTCAGACACCACATGGGCTGCAGATGTTCAAGGAGATTCACCACCATCTTTTGAAAGACAAGACCATACTTGTCTCTCCATTCATCTCCACGTCCCAGGAACAATCATCTTCTCAAAAAAAAAAGTGCATTTCTTAAGTAGTAACTAGAATTAACAGCATAAAAGCAAAATCTTTGGATCACCTTTGGTGTTTAAAAAGAGAGTTAAGTTATGCAACTTGGAAGGACAGAGAACTTCAGATTGCTGAAAGGTTTATATTGAAGGCTGGTCAAAATCATAAAAATAACTCAACTGTTTCCTGTCAATGGCCATATTACTCTTAAGCTCCATTGAGCAAAGCTTGCAGGTTTCAGTGGAGTTGGTTTTGGGGATTAGTTTATCTTGCCCACTGCCACACCGTATAAACATACACATCGACCACAGTGTAAGCAGAGTGCAGCTGGTTTTGTCAGATACGTAGGTGGCAACTGTGCTAAAAATTCCTGTGGATTTGCCAACAGACGTATACATTTTGCCAAGAATGGCCATCATTGAGTCAATCTTTCCATTCGACTTTCCTACAGATTTGTACTGTAAGTAACATGTCCTGAAGCCTGAAAGCACAAGGCTGCCACCCCACAGCCTTTGTGAATACATTCCTGACATTCCTGTCAGTCTGTTTAAATACATCCTTGTAGAAGATGTATATAAAATCATGGGAGAAATAGATCGGGTAGATACACAGAGTCTCTTGCCCAGAGTAGGGGGAATCGAGGACAAGAGGACATAGGTTTAAGGTGAATGGGAAAAGATTTAAAGGAATCTGTGGGGTAATGTCTTCATACAAAGGCTGCTGGGTGTGTGGAACGTGCTGTCAGAAGAGGTAGTTGAGGCAGGGACTATCGCAACTTTTAAGAAACAGTTAAGATTGGTACATGGGTAGTACAGGTTTAGAGGGATATGAGCCAAACGCAGGAAGGTCGTAAGTGATAGGAGTAGAATTAGGCCATTCGGCCCATCAAGTTTACTCCACCATTCAATCATGGCTGATCTATCTCTCCCTTCTAACCCCATTCTCCCCATAACCTCTGACACCTGTACTATTCAAAAATCAATCTATCTATGCCTTAAAAATATCCACTGATTTGACCTCTGCAACCTTCTGTCGCAAGGAATTCCACAGATTCACCACCCTCTGACTAAAGAAATGTGTCCTCATCTCCTACCTAAAGGAAATAGTGGAACAGGTGGGGCTAGTATAGCTGGGACATGTTGGCTGGTGTGGGCAAGTTGGGCCAAAGGGCCTGTTTCCACGCAATATGACTCTATGACTATAAGCTGCAAGCAGCCGTGCAGATGGAAGCATTGTACAGCTCAAACTTCCATTCTTCTGACTTCCCCACCTGGGAACGTGAATGGTTCTTGAATCTGTGATCCCACTGACCATAAAACTTACCCAAACTCCCACTGACATCAGACGGACTACCTCCAACAAGCTTGTACCATGGTCACCTGCGGTAATGGGGTGGTTTGATTTTGTTGTGTTGTGCCAAATTAACCCTTCTTTTCACTGCATGACCTTTACGTTTAAGGACAGCCCTATTTTGGAGGTGGGGGGGGGGGGGGGGGGGGAGGAGATGCAGGCTGAGTGGAGCAGCTTTAATCGAGCACAAGGTCAGGCGACTCCAAAGCTGAAATGCCTCCATGAGTTATGAGTGATATGAGCAGATTTAGGCCATTCGGCCCATCAAGTCTACTCTGCCATTCAATCGTGGCTGATCTATCTCTCCCAACCCCATTCTCCTGCCTTCTCCCCAAAGCCCCACTTTCAATATTTAGGGTGGAGAGGGAAATAGAGGTGGAGGGCGGGTGGTATGATTGAGAAAGTGATGGTGATACTGTGTGGAAAGGGGATGGAGGAACTTGAACACAAAAGCTGACATTGTTACAAAATAGGGCATGCTTCCAGACTGGGAGGCAGTGCAGAACAGTGAATGGGAGTTGGCAGGAATGGGAGTTGTAAGGGGAGCTTTGGATAAGCTGAAGGTTAAGTAAGGCTGACCACCAGAGAATTGGGACCCTTCATCCCAGAGGTTCAAGGGCATGGATGAGGATAGAAGAAGCAGACCGAACCAGTCTGGGACACAGTGGAAGCGGGAGAGGACAATCTAGTCCAGTGGTGGGGAACCTGCGGCCTTAAGGCTGCATGCGGCCTTATAGGCCATTAAGTCCAGCCTTTTGAATGAATCCAAATTTTGCAGAACAAATCCTTTTATTTTTATTTTATTAATATGTTTTTGTTCGTCTTTTATTATTTTTATTTTAATCTCAAAATGAATGTATTTAAAATACCAAAGTGTAAGAGAAGATTCAATGAAATAATCCTCCCCGACTGATGGCCACAATTAAAACATTAGTAAGTCATGAGGGCTATTTTAACACCTGTTATGCTCATGATTTAGTTCTAATGTGACTCTAGAATGTACGTTAACCTCCCACAATAAGCAGTCACAACAAAGTTATTAAAAGGTTAGTTAACTTTAAAATTAACAATTTATTTTTCATTTTCTTGAAGTTAGTACTTAGTAGTTAGATTTTTACAAAATAATGTACATTTTGAAGTATATCTAATTGAAGTTTCTTGGATGCGGCCTTGTTAGATTACAGCTAACTTAATGCGGCATTCCAACATGAAAAGGTTCCCCACCCCGGTCTAGTCTCTGCCAGGACAGTGCCTTCCTCACTGTTCCGTAGAACACAGCTCACTGACACACCTCACAGGTTCCATTCCACTGCTGATATGCAAACTCCTCCAATGACAAAGGACTTTTTGATCTCCCGGTTGCTAAACACTTTAATTCTCCTTCCCATTCTCACACAGACCTTTCTGTCCTAGGTCTTCTCCATTGTCAGAGTGAGGTTAAATGCAAACTGGAGGAAGAGCATCTCAAATTTAGCTCGGGCCCAAAACAAGCCCAGACCAAACTCGGGTATGAATATTGATGATAGACATAAAAAGCTGGAGTAACTCAGCAGGACTGGCAGCATCTCTGGAGAGAAGGAAAGGGTGATGTTTCAGGTCGAGACCCTTCTTCAGACGTGAATATTGATTTCTCTAACTTCAGGTCGCCCTGGCATTCTCTCTCTCTCTCCATCCCTCCCCCACCAAGTTGCACCAGCTCGTTTTCACCCAACAAACAGCTAACAATGTTCTGTTTCCTTTATCATCGTAACGTTTTTGCATATCTTTCATTCATTGTTCTTTATCTCTCCACATCACCGTCTATATCTCCCTTTTCCCTTATCCCTAACCAGTCTGAAGAAGGGTCTCGACACGAAACGTCACCCCTTCTCTCCAGAGATGCTGCCTGTTCAGCTTAGTTGCTCCAGCTTTTTGTGTCAATCTTCGACTTTCCAGTACTGAGGCTAGGTTAGCTGTATTTGATAAACTGTGTATAAAATGCATGAAAACCTCCCCCTAAGGTCCAGAACTGTGGTGCTTTACCTGGTGCAGACGGCTTGTCCTGGGAAGTGGACACTCTTGAACACCAAGGCAAAGGCACCTTCCTGTAAAACAAGCACAGTCGTCAATGAAGAATGCAATGCATTTCCAAGCTAAAATCTGAAAACACGCTCTCAACTTTATTGAGCAACTAGTGTGGTTCAATTGCATGGGCAGCTGAAAGGCACTGAATTTTGCTTTGATTAAGAAAGAACTGCAGATGCTGAAAAAAATCGAAGGTTGACAAAAATGCTGGAGAAACTCAGCTGGTGAGGCAGCATCTATGGAGAGAAGGAATAGGCGGCGTTTTGGGTCGAGACCCTTCTTCAGACTGAATTTTGCTTTGAAAGCGGTTTACAAACAGCACCTAAGCTAAGCAGCCCGTTCCAAGGGAGGAATGAACCCGTTGTCAGCTCTCGCACAAGCTTAGACAGATGCTTCCGTGCACTGAATCAGTGCAATGACTTGATCTCTGCTCCTTCCAATTCTCTTACGCTTCCCCCCTCCTACACTAGAACTCGTCTGAAGAAGGGTCTCGACCCGAAAGGTCACCCATTCCTTCTCTCCAGAGATGCTGCCTGCCCCACTGAGTTGCTCCAGCATTTTGTGTCTATCTCTGCTTCAGTGCACTGATGACTGACACTGCTCTCTACTGTAATTAAAACAAGCCCAGACCAAACTAGTTTGGATCTTTGGCCAGTGGCAATGTCATTGTCATCACAGAGGTTACTCACCCGACAGAATCTCAGAGTCGCACACCATAGAAACAGGCCTTTCTGCCAACAGAGTCCCAGCTAACCATCAACCACCCATTTACACCAACATCATTTTTATATTCCCCTAATTCCCATTAACTCGCTCCAGATTCCACCAAGCGGTTACTTTGGATACAACGTCCAGTGGTCAATTCACATACCTACATGCCGTAGGTGTCGCAGTTAGATAGGGCTCTTAAAGATAGCGGAGTCAAGGGATATGGGGAGAAGGCAGGAACGGGGTACTGATTGGGGATTATCAGCCATGATCACATTGAATGGCGGTGCTGGCTTGAAGGGCCAAATGGCCTACGCGTGCACCTATTGTGTATGGGAGGAAACCAGAACCCCTGAGGGAAGTCCACATCATCACAGGGAGAACCTTGTTCTCTGCCCACTGACAACGTGCAGGGCATGTGGAGGGCAAGACAACTAGGCAGAACTGATAGGTAGAGAATAAGTTAAGAGATCTCTGTCAACTGCCCCTAGTGTGGAAAGGAACTGCAGATGTTGGTTTATACCAAAGATAGACATAGCACACAACTCTGCGGGTCAGGCAGCATCTCTGGAGGAAATGGATGGGTGGCGTTTCGGGTTGGGAACCTTCTTCAGACTAGTTCTCGTGTATGTGGGGGAAGGCGAGGGGGGGGGGGGGAAGCTTAAGAGAATTGGAAGGAGCTGATAGGCAAGTGACTTTGAGTCCTGAAAAGCGCTATATAAATAAAATCTATTATTATTATTATTATAGATCAGGTCACAGTGAAATAAATAAGACTCATGGGATTGCACCGAGAGCTGCCGTAGACTCTGTGGCCTGAATGGCCTCCTTCAATGTCGTCATCAATAATGAAAATATTACAGGCACACATTTTAACAAAAAAACTCAAGGTGGGTACAAACTCTGCAATTCTCACTCACCAGTTGCTGGATAACTCTCTCCACCAAAGTGGCAAAGCTGATCTCCTCATTCTCACTGTTGTCGTAGACGTATTTGATCAGCTTGGCAATAGACTCGGTATCGGTCTCTGACTCAAACCCGTAGCCTTGGCTTTCCTGAAGGGAGAGAGAGAAAAAACAATTGCACGAAAGAGTCACGTCCAATGACACCAGCAACTGAGTGAAGGCCTCCAACACCAGCAACTGAGTGAAGGCCTCTTGTGAAGGCCTCCATGTTGTCACATGAAAGGGTTCAGTGAAATGAGAGTGCGCCGGGGGAAGGTGAAAGGGCATCAGCAAGTTTGGCTGAGGCTTTTTAAAAAGGGAGACAGAACATTATAAGCAGGGGTTCTGGAGGAATATCAAGGCAGTTAAAAGGTCAGGCACAAGCATAAAAGGCAACTGGAAGGGGGGCAGAGGACGAGCAGAATTGGAGAACAACTGTGTTCATCAAAATTTAAACTTGTGGCAATTAGCATCAAACCACAAACAAAAACTTTTACACACTGGGGGCAATTTACATAAAAGCCAAGCCAATTAGCCTACATACCTGCATGTCTTTGGAGTGTGGGAGGAAACCGGAGATTTCGGAGAAAACCCACGCGGTCACAGGGAGAATGTGCAAACTCCGTACAGACAGCGCCCGGGCCTCCGGCGCTGCAAGAGCTGTAAGGCAGCAACTCTACCGCTACACCACAGTGCCACCAGATAACTTCCAGATGAGGGAATAACTATGTTTCACATGGTAAGGATGCTTTGAAAGTCAATACTTGGTTATTGAGGGCTTACCAGGAACTTCCGCAGATTCTTGTGGTTGGTAATGATGCCATTATGAATAACGATGAACTCTGCAGATTAAAAACAGAAACATCACTGCAAGGAAGAGACAAGAAAAGCACAATATATTAAGTACGGTCTTAGTCTACGGTCAGCGTCAAATTATTAAGACTTATATCAGTAAATGTTCATGTCCTTGATTAGAAGTTATAATTTTTATAATTTTAAAATATATATATATATATATATATATATATATAATATATATAAAAATCTAATTTTTACAACATATATATATATATATAAAAGTTATAAAAATTAGATTTTATATATATATTATATATATTTTAAATGTATAAAAATTATATATATTATATATATAAAAGTTGTAAAAATTAGATTCAGGAAATACGACAGAGCCTGGCATTCTTTACGTTCAATGCCTCAAGCCCACACATTGATAGTGGCATCAGTTAATACATCCTGTGTACAATGCACCAATGCCACTCACGTGACCTCCTTGAACAATAAACCCTGCGAGTGTTTGCGGGTTGTTATGCGTGAACCAGTCCTTCAGTGTCCAGTGGGGGAAGGACTGGTTCACTGGACCAAGCTTCAGTGCATCCTTTAGCACGTACAGGCGACACAGCGGCAGAGTAACTGCCTCCGAGGTGCAAGTGAATGGTTGTCCGTTGAAATGGTGGGGGGGCACGCACACTCACCATTGTCCTTATCCGACCTCTGTGGGTGAGCGTTGACTATATTAGGAACACCATGCGTTGCCCAGCGAATATGAGCAGCAGCAAAATGTGTTTCATATTCAACATCAAAGTCAATATCCTCTTGTTCTGGAAAGAAAATCAGAACATATTTACCATAGTGTGACAGCAGCAGACTTCGCATTTACAGACAGGCTCGCTGGTCGGCACGGACAAGTTGGGCCAAAGGAACTATTTCTGCACTGTGTGACTCTACGACAATCACCTAAAACTCTGACTGGACAATACCTGGCATAGCGTGTATTAATTTGATATTCCTACCTGACAAAAATAATATACTTGCCACAACTGGAATGTAAGAAGATCTCCTGAGATGCCAGGTCTTCACATGCGTAAATGAGGCTGCATTCTTTGGAATTTGGGGGAATGAAATTTACCTCAATGAAAAGTACAAAATTCACAATAGGCTCAGTGTTGATATTACGATTTTTTAAAAAAGATGTTTTTTCTTGGCCAAGTTATCTGGAATTGAGGAACACAAAGACCCACAATGAAGTGCAGACTATTTAGTAGGAAGAAAGGAGTAGAAAGTTCTAAGCTAGGGTTCTGAGCCGATTCACCTCAATCCCATTGTGGGCATTGGACTTTGTCTATGGAACTGATGTGCTACAATGCTGAGAACTATACCTGCACTCTGTATATTATACTTTGCTGTTTTGTACTTAGGTTTGATATGACTGTATTTCTGTATAGGGTTATCTGATCGGATTGGATAGTATGCACAAAGAAAAAGGCTTTTCACACTACCTTGGTAAATCAGACGATAATAAACTTAAAACTATGTTCTGCATTCAAAGGGCAGCGAACCTGCGG
>CM075990.1:5968989-6279565 GCA_038087875.1 Malacoraja senta | reverse complement strand
CTGCATATCCATGTGCTGAGCTAAAAACATTTTAAACATCATTATCGTAATCATTCCTGGCAGCACGAGCTCCAGGCAACCAAGACTCTCAGTGTAAAAAAAAACTTGTCCTGCACATCCCATTTAAACTTTGTCCCTCTCACTTTAAAGCTATGCCCTCTCGTATTTACCACGGTGGGAAAAAAATTCTGTGTACCCTTTCCATATTATGAAAGGCCTTCACTTCCAATGAAGTGTGTTCAGCTGTTCTCACTCTTACAATGGGGTGGGAGATTGCAACCTTCACGTGGTCCGCCCTGTTTCGACGAATGCAATCAACCTGGCGTGCACAATCAAATAAGATCAAATAGAACAAGTTGTCCTACAACTTTAGGCTGTGCACGCCATACGCAAGAAGAAAACTCTTACAATGCTGGGACATGGAGCAATCATCTTCTGCACAGCAATGAAAGGGTTGGCCAGGTAACATGCGGTTGAAGGATCTCGAAGGATAACTGTAGACCGGCACATTGTACAAACGCCCAAGCCTTCTTTGTACTGCAACACCTTCCTCCAGGGATAGTTTCTCATTGGGAGGGTGGCAGGGTGATCATACCTTCTCAGCATTACACTTATGTAGAATCCTCCATACAAAAGGTCCATGTTAGGAGGAGGGCTTGAAGTTGCAGCGTTCTAACTAACGTACCAAGATGTTGAAGATGCTTAGATCTCTGTTCTCCTCCGCATGCTTGGGAACATTTTAACTAGGACATAGTTTATCTCAAACTAGAACATTAAATATTCATTCCCAAATGACAGGGTTTTCTCAGTGCTACAGATTTCATGTTTCTTTGGCTATGATCAAGGCAGATCATAAAGTTGAAGCAGAACACATATTTTAGTGTAGTTTATTACCAAGGTGCAGCCAAAATCTTTTTTGTTTGCGTGCTATCCAGCTAGCGGAAAGACTGTATGTGATTACAATCAAGAATTCTCTGCCCATTTACTGATTGGGACGAGTAATCTCTTTCATCGTGCCTCATCTAAAGTAGTAGTCCAGGCCGTCTTCTAGTATGGTCACCAACATCAATCCCAAGCTGTTACATCACACACACTGACCATTTCCAAAGAAGACACTGTAGTGCGTGGGTCTCGGAATTAAGCACGAAGTCGTGTACTCGAACAACAGGCACGGCGTGTGCCCGTCTAGTAACGCCACCATCTCCTTTAGGAGCGTAGATGGCCGTCGGTCGCCCAGGCCCCCCATATGCAGGATCCTACTTGCCCGCTCCATCCTACTCAGTCCGTAAATCTGGAGCAGGAGCTCTTTCAGGCCGAGGTATTTATCATCGTTCGGGGGGTCTGCGAGGAAGTCCGTTACCTCTTCAACCGCATCCTGGTCGAGGGCTCCCACCAGGTAATAGAAGCGGGTGGCATCGACCGTGATGCCCCGCAGGTTGAACTGGGCCTCCGCCTGCTGGAACCAGATGAGCGGCCGGGTGGTCCAGAAGTTGGGCAGTTTTACGGAGACCGCGTCCAGAGACAGGGCCGGGCCGGGCCAGCCTGTGAGGAGGTAGGGCTTTGTCTTCTCTCCATCATGACGCCAATGGAGCGTCGGGGGTCACCAATGTAGTGCGTGGGTCTCGGAATTAAGCACGAAGTCGTGTTTTGAGAAGCACTTTTTATTAATATCCTCCCAGTTCTAGGGAAGACCAAACGAGAGGAAGATGGCACCCAAAACCCCTGCCTTTAAAGCCTCCGGCTAAGGGCCGCCTCCGGACTGAACCACTCCTGTGCCGAGGGGTTTGACACTATGATGGCACGACCCTTGGGAGCCGCCACAACACCACCATTCAGTGGTCTCCCATTGCTATGTAACTTGGCATCAACTTCCTGAAGGCCACCAGTACATAGACCAACATAAATGGTCTGGCTACCAAAGTAGACAATTCCACCATTACCTCTTAAGTGGCAGAGCTTTTCCAAGCAAAGCATAAGTCAAGAGCATCAAGACTCCATACCAGACATAGATGTTTCAACAAATATCAAAAACTTTGAAACTATCCCAATCCAGAGGGGGAACTTGATCAATATCTCATCCATTGCCTTAACCATCCACTACCAGCATATCTCCAAAGGGATGGACTCCTGTGACTTCAAGTCCTCTTTGGAAACATCTCTCCAATTAGCAATCCCTGCCATCCAGAAAGGTGCAAGCACCACCGGCAAGATGCTCTCTCTGACGTGCACTAGACTGTTTAGTATAGAGATGCAGCATGGAAACAGGCCCTTCGGCCCTCTGGGACCGGGCCGACCAGTGATCCCCACACACTAGCACTTTCCTACGCACACTAGGGACAATTTACGATTATACCAAGCCAATTAACCTACAAACCTGTACATCTTCGGAGTGTGGGAGGAAACCGGAGATCCCGGAGAAAACCCAGGCAGGTTACGGGGAGAACGTACAAACTCCATGTAGACAGCCCCCTTAGTCAGGATCGAACCCGGGACTCTGGCGCTGTAAGGCAGCGACTCTACCGCTGTGCCACCGTGCCGCCACTTGCTTGGACATATATCCACCATTCCTGGCTCATCACGGGTCAAAATCATGCAGCTCCCCAACCTACTAGCTCTGTGGGAGTTCAGACACCACATGGGCTGCAGATGTTCAAGGAGATTCACCACCATCTTTTGAAAGACAAGACCATACTTGTCTCTCCATTCATCTCCACGTCCCAGGAACAATCATCTTCTCAAAAAAAAAAGTGCATTTCTTAAGTAGTAACTAGAATTAACAGCATAAAAGCAAAATCTTTGGATCACCTTTGGTGTTTAAAAAGAGAGTTAAGTTATGCAACTTGGAAGGACAGAGAACTTCAGATTGCTGAAAGGTTTATATTGAAGGCTGGTCAAAATCATAAAAATAACTCAACTGTTTCCTGTCAATGGCCATATTACTCTTAAGCTCCATTGAGCAAAGCTTGCAGGTTTCAGTGGAGTTGGTTTTGGGGATTAGTTTTATCTTGCCCACTGCCACACCGTATAAACATACACATCGACCACAGTGTAAGCAGAGTGCAGCTGGTTTTGTCAGATACGTAGGTGGCAACTGTGCTAAAAAATTCCTGTGGATTTGCCAACAGACGTATACATTTTGCCAAGAATGGCCATCATTGAGTCAATCTTTCCATTCGACTTTCCTACAGATTTGTACTGTAAGTAACATGTCCTGAAGCCTGAAAGCACAAGGCTGCCACCCCACAGCCTTTGTGAATACATTCCTGACATTCCTGTCAGTCTGTTTAAATACATCCTTGTAGAAGATGTATATAAAATCATGGAAGAAATAGATTGGGTAGATACACAGAGTCTCTTGCCCAGAGTAGGGGGAATCGAGGACAAGAGGACATAGGTTTAAGGTGAATGGGAAAAGATTTAAAGGAATCTGAGGGGTAATGTCTTCATACAAAGGCTGCTGGGTGTGTGGAACGTGCTGTCAGAAGAGGTAGTTGAGGCAGGGACTATCGCAACTTTTAAGAAACAGTTAAGATTGGTACATGGATAGTACAGGTTTAGAGGGATATGGGCCAAATGCAGGCAGGTCGTAAGAGTAGAATTAGGCCATTCGGCCCATCAAGTTTACTCCACCATTCAATCATGGCTGATCTATCTCTCCCTTCTAACCCCATTCTCCCCATAACCTCTGACACCTGTACTATTCAAAAATCAATCTATCTATGCCTTAAAAATATCCACTGATTTGACCTCTGCAGCCTTCTGTCGCAAGGAATTCCACAGATTCACCACCCTCTGACTAAAGAAATGTGTCCTCATCTCCTTCCTAAAGGAAATAGTGGAACAGGTGGGGCTAGTATAGCTGGGACATGTTGGCCGGTGTGGGCAAGTTGGGCCAAAGGGCCTGTTTCCCACGCAATATGACTCTATGACTATAAGCTGCAAGCAGCCGTGCAGATGGAAGCAATGTACAGCTCAAACTTCCATTCTTCTGACTTCCCCACCTGGGAACTTGAATGGTTCTTGAATCTGTGATCCCACTGACCAAAAAACCTACCCAAACTCCCACTGACATCAGACGGACTACCTCCAACAAGCTTGTACCATGGCCACCTGCGGTAATGGGGTGGTTTGATTTTGTTGTGTTGTGCCAAATTAACTCTTCTTTTCACTGCATGACCTTTACGTTTAAGGACAGCCCTATTTTGGAGGTGGGGGGGGGGAGATGCAGGCTGAGTGGAGCAGCTTTAATCGAGCACAAGGTCAGGCGACTCCAAAGCTGAAATGCCTCCATGAGTTATGAGTGATATGAGCAGATTTAGGCCATTCGGCCCATCAAGTCTACCCTGCCATTCAATCGTGGCTGATCTATCTCTCCCAACCCCATTCTCCTGCCTTCTCCCCAAAGCCCCCACTTTCAATATTTAGGGTGGAGAGGGAAATAGAGGTGGAGGGCGGGTGGTATGATTGAGAAAGTGATGGTGATACTGTGTGGAAAGGGGATGGAGGAACTTGAACACAAAAGCTGACATTGTTACAAAATAGGGCATGCTTCCAGACTGGGAGGCAGTGCAGAACAGTGAATGGGAGTTGGCAGGAATGGGAGTTGTAAGGGGAGCTTTGGATAAGCTGAAGGTTAAGTAAGGCTGACCACCAGAGAATTGGGACCCTTCATCCAGAGGGTCAAGGGCATGGACGAGGATAGAAGAAGCAGACCGAACCAGTCTGGGACACAGTGGAAGCGGGAGAGGACAATCTAGTCCAGGGGTGGGGAACCTGCGGCCTTAAGGCTGCATGCGGCCTTCTAGGCCATTAAGTGCGGCCTTTTGAATGAATCCAAATTTTGTAGAACAAATCCTTTTATTTAAATTTTATTAATATGTTTTTGTTCGTCTTTTATTCTTTTTATTTTTATCTCAAAATGAATGTATTTAAAATACCAAAGTGTAAAAGAAGATTCAATGAAATAATCCTCCCCGACTGATGGCCACAATTAAAACATTAGTAAGTCATGAGGGCTATTTTAACACCTGTTATGCTCATGATTTAGTTCTAATGTGACTCTAGAATGTACGTTAACCTCCCACAATAAGCAGTCACAACAAAGTTATTAAAAGGTTAGTTAACTTTAGAATTAACAATTTTTTTTCATTTTCTTGAAGTTAGTACTTAGTAGTTCGATTTTTACAAAATAATGTACATTTTGAAGTATATCTAATTGAAGTTTCTTGGATGCGGCCTTGTTAGATTACAGCTAACTTAATGCGGCATTCCAACATGAAAAGGTTCCCCACCCCTGGTCTAGTCTCTGCCAGGACAGTGCCTTCCTCACTGTTCTGTAGAACACAGCTCACTGACACACCTCACAGGTTCCATTCCACTGCTGATATGCAGCTCCTCCAATGACAAAGGACTTTTTGATCTCCCTGTTGCTAAACACTTTAATTCTCCTTCCCATTCTCACACAGACCTTTCTGTCCTAGGTCTTCTCCATTGTCAAGAGTGAGGCTAAATGCAAATTGGAGGAAGAGCATCTCAAATTTCGCTCGGGCAGCTTACAGCCCAATGGTATGAATATTGATGATAGACATAAAAAACTGGAGTAACTCAGCAGGACTGGCAGCATCTCTGGAGAGAAGGAAAGGGTGATGTTTCAGGTTGAGACCCTTCTTCAGACGTGAATATTGATTTCTCTAACTTCAGATCGCTCCGGCATTCTCTCTCTCTCTCCATCCCTCCCCCACCCAAGTCGCACTAGCTTCTCGTTTTCACCCAACAAACAGCTAACAATAGCCTGCTTCCTTTATCATCGTTACTTTTTTACATATCTTTCAGTCATTGTTCTTTAGCTCTCCACATCACCGTCTATATCTCCCTTTTCCCCTTATCCCTAACCAGTCTGAAGAAGGGTCTCGACCCGAAACGTCACCCATTCCTTCTCTCCAGAGATGCTGCCTGTTCAGCTGAGTTGCTCCAGCTTTTTGTGTCTATCTTCGACTTTCCAGTACTGAGGCTAGGTTAGCTGTATTTGATAAACTGTGTATAAAATGCATGAAAACCTCCCCCTAAGGTCCAGAACTGTGGTGCTTTACCTGGTGCAGACGGCTTGTCCTGGGAAGTGGACACTCTTGAACACCAAGGCAAAGGCACCTTCCTGTAAAACAAGCACAGTCGTCAATGAAGAATGCAATGCATTTCCAAACTAAAATCTGAAAACACGCTCTCAACTTTATTGAGCAACTAGTGTGGTTCAATTGCATGGGCAGCTGAAAGGCACTGAATTTTGCTTTGATTAAGAAAGAACTGCAGATGCTGAAAATATCGAAGGTTGACAAAAATGCTGGAGAAACTCAGCTGGTGAGGCAGCATCTATGGAGAGAAGGAATAGGCGGCGTTTTGGGTCGAGACCCTTCTTCAGACTGAATTTTGCTTTGAAAGCGGTTTGCAAACAGCACCTAAGCTAAGCAGCCCGTTCCAAGGGAGGAATGAACCCGTTGTCAGCTCTCGCACAAGCTTAGACAGATGCTTCCGTGCACTGAATCAGTGCAGTGACTTGATCTCTGCTCCTTCCAATTCTCTTACGCTTCCCCCCTCGTCTGAAGAAGGGTCTCGACCCGAAAGGTCACCCATTCCTTCTCTCCAGAGATGCTGCCTGCCCCACTGAGTTGCTCCAGCATTTTGTGTCTATCTCTGCTTCAGTGCACTGATGACTGACACTGCTCTCTACTGTAATTAAAACAAGCCCAGACCAAACTAGTTTGGATCTTTGGCCAGTGGCAATGTCATTGTCATCACAGAGGTTACTCACCCGACAGAATCTCAGAGTCGCACACCATAGAAACAGGCCTTTCTGCCAACAGAGTCCCAGCTAACCATCAACCACCCATTTACACCAACATCATTTTTATATTCCCCTAATTCCCATTAACTCGCTCCAGATTCCACCAAGCGGTTACTTTGGATACAACGTCCAGTGGTCAATTCACATACCTACATGCCGTAGGTGTCGCAGTTAGATAGGGCTCTTAAAGATAGCGGAGTCAAGGGATATGGGGAGAAGGCAGGAACGGGGTACTGATTGGGGATTATCAGCCATGATCACATTGAATGGCGGTGCTGGCTTGAAGGGCCAAATGGCCTACGCGTGCACCTATTGTGTATGGGAGGAAACCAGAACCCCTGAGGGAAGTCCACATCATCACAGGGAGAACCTTGTTCTCTGCCCACTGACAACGTGCAGGGCATGTGGAGGGCAAGACAACTAGGCAGAACTGATAGGTAGAGAATAAGTTAAGAGATCTCTGTCAACTGCCCCTAGTGTGGAAAGGAACTGCAGATGTTGGTTTATACCAAAGATAGACATAGCACACAACTCTGCGGGTCAGGCAGCATCTCTGGAGGAAATGGATGGGTGGCGTTTCGGGTTGGGAACCTTCTTCAGACTAGTTCTCGTGTATGTGGGGGAAGGCGAGGGGGGGGGGGGGGAAGCTTAAGAGAATTGGAAGGAGCTGATAGGCAAGTGACTTTGAGTCCTGAAAAGCGCTATATAAATAAAATCTATTATTATTATTATTATAGATCAGGTCACAGTGAAATAAATAAGACTCATGGGATTGCACCGAGAGCTGCCGTAGACTCTGTGGCCTGAATGGCCTCCTTCAATGTCGTCATCAATAATGAAAATATTACAGGCACACATTTTAACAAAAAAACTCAAGGTGGGTACAAACTCTGCAATTCTCACTCACCAGTTGCTGGATAACTCTCTCCACCAAAGTGGCAAAGCTGATCTCCTCATTCTCACTGTTGTCGTAGACGTATTTGATCAGCTTGGCAATAGACTCGGTATCGGTCTCTGACTCAAACCCGTAGCCTTGGCTTTCCTGAAGGGAGAGAGAGAAAAAACAATTGCACGAAAGAGTCACGTCCAATGACACCAGCAACTGAGTGAAGGCCTCCAACACCAGCAACTGAGTGAAGGCCTCTTGTGAAGGCCTCCAATGTTGTCACATGAAAGGGTTCAGTGAAATGAGAGTGCGCCGGGGAAGGTGAAAGGGCATCAGCAAGTTTGGCTGAGGCTTTTAAAAAGGGAGACAGAACATTATAAGCAGGGGTTCTGGAGGAATATCAAGGCAGTTAAAAGGTCAGGCACAAGCATAAAAGGCAACTGGAAGGGGGGCAGAGGACGAGCAGAATTGGAGAACAACTGTGTTCATCAAAATTTAAACTTGTGGCAATTAGCATCAAACCACAAACAAAAACTTTTACACACTGGGGGCAATTTACATAAAAGCCAAGCCAATTAGCCTACATACCTGCATGTCTTTGGAGTGTGGGAGGAAACCGGAGATTTCGGAGAAAACCCACGCGGTCACAGGGAGAACGTGCAAACTCCGTACAGACAGCGCCCGGGCCTCCGGCGCTGCAAGAGCTGTAAGGCAGCAACTCTACCGCTACACCACAGTGCCACCAGATAACTTCCAGATGAGGGAATAACTATGTTTCACATGGTAAGGATGCTTTGAAAGTCAATACTTGGTTATTGAGGGCTTACCAGGAACTTCCGCAGATTCTTGTGGTTGGTAATGATGCCATTATGAATAACGATGAACTCTGCAGATTAAAAACAGAAACATCACTGCAAGGAAGAGACAAGAAAAGCACAATATATTAAGTACGGTCTTAGTCTACGGTCGGCGTCAAATTATTAAGACTTATATCAGTAAATGTTCATGTCCTTGATTAGAAGTTATAATTTTTATAATTTTAAAATATATATATATATATATATATATATATATAATATATATAAAAATCTAATTTTTACAACATATATATATATATATAAAAGTTATAAAAATTAGATTTTTATATATATTATATATATTTTAAATGTATAAAAATTATATATATTATATATATAAAAGTTGTAAAAATTAGATTCAGGAAATACGACAGAGCCTGGCATTCTTTACGTTCAATGCCTCAAGCCCACACATTGATAGTGGCATCAGTTAATACATCCTGTGTACAATGCACCAATGCCACTCACGTGACCTCCTTGAACAATAAACCCTGCGAGTGTTTGCGGGTTGTTATGCGTGAACCAGTCCTTCAGTGTCCAGTGGGGGAAGGACTGGTTCACTGGACCAAGCTTCAGTGCATCCTTTAGCACGTACAGGCGACACAGCGGCAGAGTAACTGCCTCCGAGGTGCAAGTGAATGGTTGTCCGTTGAAATGGTGGGGGGGCACGCACACTCACCATTGTCCTTATCCGACCTCTGTGGGTGAGCGTTGACTATATTAGGAACACCATGCGTTGCCCAGCGAATATGAGCAGCAGCAAAATGTGTTTCATATTCAACATCAAAGTCAATATCCTCTTGTTCTGGAAAGAAAATCAGAACATATTTACCATAGTGTGACAGCAGCAGACTTCGCATTTACAGACAGGCTCGCTGGTCGGCACGGACAAGTTGGGCCAAAGGAACTATTTCTGCACTGTGTGACTCTACGACAATCACCTAAAACTCTGACTGGACAATACCTGGCATAGCGTGTATTAATTTGATATTCCTACCTGACAAAAATAATATACTTGCCACAACTGGAATGTAAGAAGATCTCCTGAGATGCCAGGTCTTCACATGCGTAAATGAGGCTGCATTCTTTGGAATTTGGGGGAATGAAAATTTACCTCAATGAAAAGTACAAAATTCACAATAGGCTCAGTGTTGATATTACGATTTTTAAAAAAAGATGTTTTTTCTTGGCCAAGTTATCTGGAATTGAGGAACACAAAGACCCACAATGAAGTGCAGACTATTTAGTAGGAAGAAAGGAGTAGAAAGTTCTAAGCTAGGGTTCTGAGCCGATTCACCTCAATCCCATTGTGGGCATTGGACTTTGTCTATGGAACTGATGTGCTACAATGCTGAGAACTATACCTGCACTCTGTATATTATACTTTGCTGTTTTGTACTTAGGTTTGATATGACTGTATTTCTGTATAGGGTTATCTGATCGGATTGGATAGTATGCACAAAGAAAAAGGCTTTTCACACTACCTTGGTAAATCAGACGATAATAAACTTAAACTATGTTCTGCATTCAAAGGGCAGCGAACCTGCGGAATTCTCTACATTAGAAACTCAAACACATTCATAGCCAGAAATCCATTAGTCTGTTTTGAATCGAATTGAAGACTGCGGGGATAGGGCAGGAGAATGGTCATAGCATTACAGAACAAGCCAGAGGGGCTGAACGGCATTTTGCTCTCCCTTTTTCTTCTTGTTTCAGGTCATCCTAAATCAGCCCGAGTACTTTCGCAGACTTCGTGGCTGATGCCCTGATCGATACTTCAAGCTGATGGCTTCAGGCATTTGCGGGGAATAAGTCACCAAATTAAACTAAACTAAATCAGGGGTACACGGCTGCAGGTTGGCACAGCGGTAGAGTTGTTGCCTTACAGCACCAGAGACCCGGGTTCGATCCTGACTACGGGTGCTGTCTGCATGGAGCTTGTACATTCTCCCCGTGACCTGCGTGGGTTTTCTCCAGGTGTTCCTCCCACACTCCAAAAACGTTCAGGTTTGTAGGTTAATGGGCTTGATATAATTGTAAATTGTCCCTAGTGTGTGTAGGATTGCGTAAGTGTGTGGGAATCGTTGGTCGGTGCAGACTCAGTGGGCCAAAGGGCCTGTTTCTGTGCTGTATATCTAAACACTATACTAAAAAAAAAAATTAGGAGTAAATCGTCTAGTCAGTTTAAACTGTACTGTTGATGGAAGAATCAAAATACATTGGCAGAACAATGGAAAGAAGTCCATTTCAAAACGGGACCATTGCATCTTTACATCCCACCTGAGGTGAGGGAGGGGTGCTCAATTAAATGTTAAAAATATTGGTGGTTCCAACAGTGCAGCGATCACACAGAATAACATCGAAATATTGAAACTGGGATTTGAACTTGTACAGCGTAGGAACGGGCCCTTCGGCCCACACTAAATTGCAGACTTCTGACTAGAATGCAACAGTTACCTAGTTCTGCGCTAAAAGAGAATTTAATTTCTAAAATTAGAAGTTTTATTACTCTTGTCCTTGCGCAAAATTTCCTCAATGATTTTGTAAAAATGTCCAGATATGTGAAGCTCACAGCACTTTGTCTCAAAGCTGTTGGGTCATTAATGTTCCAGCTGACAGTATTAACTTCCACTAGTTATTAGAACTGAGTTGGTGGGAAGAGAAGGTCTTTTAAACTTGTGGAGTTAAACCCTCAGAAGTCACATACTATTCAACATTAATTGATGATGGGTAAACTGTGGAAGGCCAGGAGGATACCAGAAAATTTTGATTGCATTTTTTTTGTTGCTTTACTCTGTATCGTTCCCATACTGCATTTGCAGAGTTAGGGCCAAGTTAAATTACAAGCAGCTTTACCTTTGCACAAAAAAAGATTCTCAGAACTGTATTGATCTTATTTTTCTTGTAAATAGAAAAAAGTCAAAATAGCTTCAGTTACAGGAAGGATCTTGACAAAAGCAACAACATTAATTTCCAGATTGAGAAAGAAATAGGGAAAAGATTTGATGGAGTACAAACAATCAGGCAATTGAACCGTCCTCTCATCAGCTAAAGTGCGGTCCTGGACTCCCATCTACCTCATTGGAGATCTTCAAACTATCTTTAATTGGAGCTTATTGGACTTTATCTTGCACTAAATATTTTATCCAGCATCTGTACACTGTGAACGGCTAGATTGTAATCATATACAGTCTTTTCATTGACTGGATAGCACGCAACAAAAAGCTTTTCACTTTACCTAGCGACACGGTGACATGGTTCACGGTACACGTGACAATAATAAACTAATAAACTAAATTAAACGAATAAACTGAACTAAAACCAAACAAACTAGCTGCCTGAATGGCCCAGATGTTGAGTTAGAACATAGAACAGCACGCACGGTGGCGCAGCAGTAGAGTTGCTGCCTGATGGCGCTTACAGCGCCAGAGACCTGGGTTCGATTCCGGCTACTGTCTGTACGGAGTTTGTACGTTCTCCCCGTGACCTGCGTGGGTTTTCTCCAGGTGTTCCCACAATCCAAAGACGTTCAGGTTTGTAGGTTAATTGGCTTGATACACTGTAAATTGTCCCTAATGTGTGTAGGATGGTGTTAATATTGTTTTAGTTTGATAGATTCAGCGCAGAAATAGGCCCTTCGGCCCACTGAGTCTGTGCCAACCAGCATTCCCCGCACATTAACACTGTCCTACACACACTAGAGACAATTTACACTTACACCAAGCCAATTAACCTACAAACCTGTACGTCTTTGGGGTGTGGGAGGAAACCGAAGATCTCGGTGAAAACCCACGTGGTCATGGGGAGAATGTACAAACTCCGTACAGACAGCACCCGTAGTCGGGATCGAACCCTGTTTCTGCGCTGTATCTCTAAAACTAAATCTAAATAAAAACAGTACAGCACAAGAACTGGCCTTTTGGTCCACAATGTCCTTGACGAACATGATGCCAAGTGAAACTAATCTTATCTCCCTGCACAGATTCATATCCCTCCATTCCCTGCATATCCATCTGATTGCAAATAGTGTTGTAAAATCTGTGTAATTCCACATTAGTGAAGGGCCTGTCCCACTTGGGCGGCATTTGCGCGTCACGCAGGTGGCGTGCGAAGATTTTGTGAATCACAAAATCCTGGGGCGCGGCGCGCGACTGCGTGTCACTGCCTACGTCACCACGCACCATGTGCGCGTAATGCACGCCATGCGCGCTTCACGTGCTTTCACGACGCGTAAATGATGTCGGGTAAATGACGCGCAAATGATGCCCAAGTGGGACAGGCCCTTTAATCTTATCAAAGCAAGTTTACATCGCAATAAATCTCTTGAGATTATGAGTTGTTAAAAATAACCATGAAAAATCTTTCCACTTTAAATCAAGAATGTACTTACTGCTTACTTCCTCTTCCAATAACTTTATTTTACCATTTCTTTTAATGATACAGATCTGTTTCCCTTTGTCGTTCCGATCCTTGTTATTTCCCCCATCAATTCCAATACCTTGGAAGAAAGTCAGAGATAAATTTAATTCAACAAAATCTTCAATTAACATAATGAACCTTCAGATCAATGTAAGCTCATGAATGATAGAGTTGACTTGAGTGTCATATGTTTAGTTTAGTTTAGAGATACAGCGCGGAAACAGGCTCTTCAGCCCACCGAGTCCGCACCGACCAGCGATCCCCGCACATTAACACTACCCAGCACATACTAGGGACAATTTTACATTTACACCAAGCCAATTAACCTACAAACCTGTATGTCTTTGGAGTGTGGGAGGAAACCGGAGAAAACCCACGCAAGTCACGGGGAGAACGTACAAACACCATACAGACAAGCACCCGTAGTCAGGATCGAACCTGGGTCCCTGGCGCTGTAAGGCAGTAGCTTTACCGCTGCACCACATGCCGCCCATGGTCTACCTCCAGTCATCCCCTCTTGGGGTGCTTGACATGGAATGGAACGATGAGCCAGTGGGAATAGTTGGGGAAAGTGACAGTGTCCAAACATTAAGATTACGAGGCGGATGAACGAGGCAATGCAAGAAGGGGTATTTAGAAGGGAGCACATATACTGAATACGACCAAGATCAATGGATAGGGAGTGCATTCGGGGGTCTCTCTCCCAGCCTCACCATCTCTATTCCTTCTTCATTTCATGCCCAAACACACCCATATTCCAGTATCCTGGAATGAGCCTCCTTTCACCTAGCTCGGACAACCACTGTGAAATCTCTTGCACTGGATCAACACAGGTGGGATGGCAAACGCAAGACCCGCTGAGACCAGGTGCTTGGGCTTCACACAGGGTCATGCACTGACAAGATCAATGAGGGAATTGGGCAAATCTTCCTCCACAACATCAGATGTGCACAGAAATTCAGCTGCATAGCCCCAATGAATAGTTTAATAAGATGCATCCATCCACCTTACTTCTGGGGGATGTAGCAGCCTAAATTGTGCCACATTGCTTTTTGAAGATCAGGCAAATTGATATTAATGCCTAATTTCCTGACATCAGGATGACTATGGAATGCTTTACAGAGAACCACGTACTTTCAAGGGTATTTACTAAAAGAAGTCCCCAGGTTACAGCAGAGTTCTGTTCTAGACAATAGGTGCAGGAGTAGGCCATTCGGCCCTTCGAGCCATTCAATGTGATCATGGCTGATAATCCCCAATCAGTACCCCGTTCCTGCCTTCTCCCCATATCCCTGACTCGGCTATCTTTAAGAGCCCTATCCAGCTCTCTCTTGAAAGTATTCAGAGAACCGGCCTCCACCGCCCTCTGAGGCAGAGAATTCCACAGACTCACCACTCTCTGTGAGAAAAAGTGTTTCCTCGTCTCCGTTCTGAATGGCTTACTCCTTATTCTTAAACTGTGGCCCCTGGTTCTGGACTCCCCCAACATCGGGGAACATGTTTCCTGCCTCTAGCGTGTCCAAACCCTTAATAATCTTATCTGTTTCAATAAGATCCCCTCTCATCAGAGAATTGTTTGCAACCGAAACAGCTGTGACGGGAGAGCAAGCAGGCGCGGGCCGAGTGGTCGCCAGCTGGACTCACTGACTTGGCGAGTGAGGGAGTGAGTCTGCCCAACTCTGCTTTACTCCACACAGCCTCCAAGTGTAGCAGCTTGGGCTGTGGGCAGGCACCAGTGGGAAGGAGAAAAAAGGCAGACGGGAGTGCCTTGTTCCCACATGGCAGAAGATGCTGGCAGCAGCTGGCAAATCCACCCCACTGATCTCCCACACACCTGCTCATTGGTACAGGCTGTCCATACACAAAATGCTGATAACGCATGTAGAGCCTGTACTGGGATATATATGGCAGTCAACACACACAAAGTGAGAAACCACAAATGTCATGTTGTTCGAGGAGAAAAGGTGTGGCGTAGGGAATCTTGGCGTAGGACATGCTGGCACCTCAAATGAATCACCCTCACTCAATCAATCACACCGTCCATTGGTCACTTACAGGCAGAGAACTGCAAGTCAAGACGAAAGATAGACACAAATTGCTGAAGTAACTCAGCGGGTCAGACAGCATCTCTGGAGAAAAAGGATAGGTGATATTTTGGGTCGGTGCCCTTCTTCAGACTTAAACGTCACATATCCATGTTCTCCAGAGATGCTGCCTGACCCGCTGCGTTACTGTAGCACTTTGTATCTATCTTTGGTATAAAGGAGTTCTTTGTTTCTACAAGTCAAGTTTATTGTCATATGTAAAAGTACAATGAAAATCTTGCTTGCAGCAGCATCGGATGCATATAGACTCAGATAACACATAAAAACATAAAGAATATAAATGCTACAAGACAACAAAGAGGAAGAGTGAGTTAGCACAGCACTGATTAGTCAGTGAGATTGAAGTTTACATATATCCTGGAACGCAGAGAACATCAGACAAGGCTGACATTGTGTTATTTAAGACGTTTCCTTTTGGGGTTGGGAAGAGAAAATAAAAATATTTTCAAACAATATCTTCTTTCACAATGCATTTGATCACATTTCAGCTGCGATGAGAAACAAGACAGGTGTGGTACAAGAACGTTCACCAGCCTGAACCCTGTTTAGTTTAGTTTATTGTCACGTGTACCGAGGTACGGTGAAAAGCCTTTTGTTGCGTGCTATCCAGTCAGCAGAAAAACAATACATGATTACATTCGGTCCATTTACAGTGTATAGGTACATGATAAGGGAATAATGTTTAGTGCAAGGTAAAGCCAGCAAGGTCCGATCAAGGATAGTCCAAGGGACATCAATGATGTAGATAGTAGTTCAGCACTGCTCTCTGGTTGTGGTAGGAGGATTCAGTTGCCAATTATGCTGTTCATCTTTGAACAAGGGAGAGAAGGGATGTTAGATGAAAACCATGTCCTTTCTCTACAAAGTCAGAGAAGGAAGGAAACCCTTCAGTAGTCCCATAGGAGCCCTGTTACCATCCAATAGCCATGATCAGACTGACCACACCATAGTAATCTAGGGTAAAGGAAATCCATGTATTAGTCCAAATGTCTTTTAAGTCACGGTGGCGCAGCGGTGGAGTTGCTGCCTTACAGCGAATGCAGCCCCGGAGACCCGGGCTCGATCCCGATTAAGGGTGCTGTCTGTGCGGAGTTTGTATGTTCTCCCCATGACCTGCGTGGGTTTTCTCCGAGATCTTCGTTTTCCTCCCACATTCCAAAGATGTACAGGTTTGTAGGTTAATTGGCTTGGTAAATGAAAAAAATTGTCCCTAGTGGGTGTAGGATGGTGTTAATGTGCGGTGACCCGGTGGGCTGAAGGGCCTGTTTCCGTGCTGTATCTCTAAACTAAAATGTTGTTATAGTACCTGCCTCAACCACCTCCTCTGGCAGCTTGTTCCATTTAACCTCCACCATCTGTGTGAAAAGGTGCCCCCCCCACCCCCACGAGGTTCCTATTTGACTTTTCCCTTCTTCTATTCAGGCAGACTACATAAGCTTCAATAACCACTAAATACAAATACTAAAGTCATAAATGATAGTTGTAGAATTAAGGGCCTGTCCCACTTAGGAGACCTAAACAGCAACCTCTGGTGACCTTACCCGCCACCCAAGGTTTCCATGCGGTTTTGGTCACTCTCCCTAATGGTCGAAAGTGGTTTCCACGTGGTCGAGGCTTCATCTAGGTTGCCGCTATTTTTTCATCATGTTTAAAACCGGCCTCGACTAAAAATAGGTTGCCGTTTTTTAAATCGATAATTTTTTAGTCGCAGGTCTAGTCGAAGCCGGTTTTCTTCATAGTCGAGGAAGGTTTTCAACATCTGCGTAAGGAGGTGGTAGGAGGTTACAGGTCACCTCGACCTTGCCTTTTTTTTGGGTGGCGGACAAGGTCACCAGAGGTTGCTGTTTAGGTCTCCTAAGTGGGGCAGGCCCTTTAGGCCATAAAATTAAGCCAAATCATTAATATACAATGACCTTTTGGGACTCGACTTTTGCTGCTTTCCCCCACAATGGGAACCATTGTGGGGGGATGTTTTTATGTTTACTGTTAAATTCTTTAATGTTGTGTATTATCTTTATTCGTGTGCTGCATTGGCAAGTCGAATTTCACTGCACCAATTGGTGTATATGATAATAAATGTCCTTTGTCCTTTGTCCTTGTCCTTTCTTCTGAACCCAATACACTCGTGCTATACTCTTTGCCGCTTCCTTCTGATCTGGCCCTCTTCAATCGTGGATAACCAGCCCTTAACTTCCTTCTCTTACTTCCTCATCTTCATGAATTCCAAGCCCAGTGCACTGTGTTCTTCTTCAGTCACCTTTGCCTCACTGCCACTTACTTGGCACCAAAGACTGAACCCTTTCTCCAGACTTCAGTGTTCCTGACCTACCTGGACTCTCTCTGGACCTTTTGTTCCAAGGCAATGCTACCATCTGTTGCATCATCCCCTCCCCTTCCCTCACCATGTCAAAGAGACTGCTAGATTCTCATCCATGCCCTGAGCTCAGTCTTGTAAAGGAAGGACCAGGCATCACAATTACACCCAGTGGTTCAGATGCATCCAAGGTAGATGCTTAAATAAGGACCACCTTGACAAAGCAGTCCTTCTGCACCATTTTAGCCACTCTAAAAGGAGCACCAAAAATGTCTCGAGAGCAATGCTTTCAGGCCCAAGAGCGGAACTCGCTATCAAAACATGGAGGGGACGGGGGACACAATTTTTTGGCGGCCGCGCGCGCATGCGCACACTCACACACACGCGCGCATGCGCACACTCACACACACGCGCGCAAGGCTTCGGAGGCTCAATCCAGCGCTAAATGCAGCTCAACTCTGCCTGTCTCACCGGGTTAACTACAGCCCCTGGCTGGACTGACGGGATACCAGCACTGCTTCTCCGCGCTAGCCATATTTCCCGCAAGCCCAGGCAGGTTCACCTGGCGGGACAGGCTGAGTTGAGCTGGGTTTAGCGCTGCTTCTCTGCGCTGGCTGTGGGCCTGGGGGCATAGCTCGCGTCTGACTCCCAACCTCTCTAGCCACCCGTGGGGGAGGGGGGGGCACTCGGGACAGCACCGGAGACCTGGCCGGGATCGATCCTGCCTGCGGATGAGGCGCAGATCTGTGCCACGTCTCCCTCCTCCAATCGCCGCACTCTATCCTCAGTCCCACCCCCCCCCCCCACTCCTCCCTCCTCCAATCATCGCGCCCTCTATCATCAGTCCCACCCCCACTGTCTCGTGGAAAGCTGAGATTTTAAAATATGGATCACAAAAACTTGGGGGGGGGGGGGGGGGATGTCCTCCACCACTCAAAACATGGGGGGGACGTGTCCCCTCTGCCCCCCCCCCGGGTATTCCGCCCCTGCTTGCAGCAGACTCAAAAACCAGTTGCACCTGAGTAAACCTGTTCAACAGGCATGGGTGTGTCCAAAGATCCTAGTGCTCTCGGAACTTTGGGTGTGTCTTAGCAAAATAATGGAGGATGTGACTTTGGACCAACAAACAACTGGATGATCTCAGTGGGTCAGGCAGCACCTGTGGACGGAAAGGAATGACTAACCCAGCATCAGGATTCAACCTGAAACTCTGTTGAACGCATGCCCGAACACTGTGCTTTAACCTCTCCCCCAATGTCAGCCATACAGAGGAGATTGCGAGCAACTTCAGGAAGCAAAGCTGTAATCAGGCAACTATACACTCCTCTCATCAGCTAGAATGCAGTCCTGACCTCCCATCTACCTTCTTGGAGACCTTAACTATCTTTAGTCTGACTTTATCATGCACTAACTGCTGTACCCTTTATCTTTCATCTGTGAATTGTGGATGGCTAGATCGCAATCCTGTATGAAGATAGACACAAAATGCTGGAGTAACTCAGCGGGTTAGGAATCATCTCTGGAGATAAGGAAGTGGTGACGCTTTGAGTCAAGACCCTTCTTCAGACTGGATTTATGTATAGTCTTTTCTTTGACTGGATAGCACTCAAACATAAGCTTTTCACTGTACTTCAGTACACTTGACAATATTTAACTAAACTTCAAATATCTCATTGCCCTGGTCGTCATCTGTTGCAACCCAGGTTTGTGACTGATTGAGGATTTGTCCTGCTCTGGTGTTTCACCTCAAGACCTGGGCTGATACTCCAGTGCACAAAAGAAGAATTTGACACCATCAGATTGCTGCCTTACTTACCCCGTTCCTGCTTTCTTCCCATATCCCTTGATTCCATTAGCCCTAAGAGCCACATCCAACTCTCTCTTGGACTTGCTACTTGCTTGGACAAGTGGAGTCCAACAACTCTCAAGAAACTCAACAACATCGAATTCAAGTGAGCCTGTGGCACTGGCACCCCATCAACGATCCTAAACAGCCACCCATCCACACCACTCCAACAGCAACTCAGAAGCCTGTGACCATTACCACCAAGAAGGAAAAAGGCTTTATGCTCATGAGTACCCATTATCTGGACGCTCTCCTCCAAATTTCTTACCGTTGTCTGACATGGAAATCTATCACAGATCCTTGATCCTTCATGGGTCTAAATGCTGGTAGTCCTTACCCAAGAAGACCTTCACCAAAAAGGACTGCTACAATTCAAGGTGCAATTCACCACTACCTTGCCAAAAGCAATTCAAAAGCACTTCAGGAAGCGAAACAAATGTGTCCAGGTTCAGTGGGCCTCTACAGTGGGCCTCTACAGTGGGCCTCTACAGTGGTAGAAAGAGCCACAACTTCCAAGTGCTTGAGCCTGCACATCTCTGAATATCTGTCTTGGGCCCAACACATTGAAAGCAAAAAGAAAACTCTTCAATACCTCCAATCACTTAAAAGAATGAGGAGATGCGGAATTTAAACTAATATACTCAATTGAACTTTTACATGTGTACAAAGAGCACTCGTTGCATCAAGGCCTGGTTCGGCAACTCGAATGCTCAGGAGGCTACAGAGAGTGGTAGACATTGCCCAGTACATCACAGGTATTGTCTTCCCCACCATCAAGGGGATCTATGGGAAGCAGTACCTCACAAAGGCAGCCAATATCAAAGACCCACATCACCCTGGCCATGCTCCCATTTCTCTCCTACCATAGAGAAGATGACAGATGAGCCAAAAAACCGTGACCACCAGGTTTCAGAACTGCTTCTTCGCAACAGTCGTCTGCCTCTCGAAGACTGCCTCTCGAAGACTAACCACTACTTCCGCAACTATATGGACTGTCTTTGGTTGCATTACAGACATCACTTTAACTACTATGGTTACCAGCTGTTAACTCTATCGGTGTGTTATTGCTGTTAAGCTGCAGCAAGCAAGAATTCATTGTTCAGTACAAATGACAATCAAACACTCTTGACTATAAATGCAAGTTCAGTTTCTCAAGCAAAAAAACAAAGTCAAGTTACCTGCTGAATCATAACCTCGGTATTCAAGTCTTTGAAGCCCTTTGAATAAGATTTCAATGATTTCTCTTCTTGTCCGTGGAACAAGGTGGTTCAGGTAGGCAAAAATTCCTTGAAAACAAAATAAGTGATTCAGCTGTTAAATTTCGGTAATAGTTTAATTAAAATAAAAATCTCATAAAATATCAAATTGCATCCACTTCCTACTTATCATTTACTTCATGAAACAATGCAGACACACATACCATTGATAATAGCTCTAAAACAGTAAAGACGGCTCATAAATAGAACCACGTCCTTGAGCCTGCCCCACTGCTCGACAAAATCTTGGCTACATCCAGATCCCTCCACTTTCCCACCCAGTTCCTACATCAGTCAAGCCTTTAAAGTAGCATCACAGGTAGAAAGGGTGTTGAATAAAGTTTCTGCACGCTGGGCTGCATCATTCATGGCGGGTATGTTATATTGCAGTTGTATTTGAGTATTTGATCAACTTTACTCACTATTACAGCAACAGTTGCTCTTCGGTTTTGCCGTTTCAACCTTCAAATCGACATTGCAGGCTGGTCCATCAGATACAGCAAAGCTGCTCCCGACTCGGTTTCCAATTCATTTGTTTAAAAGCCAACATCTCATTGAGGGCAGCACCACAGCTAACCAACTAATGCTTCCAGCTGGTGTGTAAGAATGTTACACTTATTCACTTTTGGGAACTGGCCATCACTACCAATGGCAGCGATAATTATCAATCTTTGAGAAAGCGAAGGTGAGCCACCTTCTTGAACTGCAGCAGAACTTCTGGTGAAGATGCTCCCACAGTGCTGTTGGAGGAGGTGTTCCAGAGTTTAGATTCAGTGATAACAAATGAGTGGCAACATACTTCCATATGACTTGGAGGGAACCTGCAGATGGTGGTGTTCTCATTCACCACGCTGTCCTTGCCCTTTTTGCTGGTAGTCATGAATTTGCAAGATCCTCTTGAAGTAGCCTCTTGAAGTAGCCTTGTTGATTAACTACAATGCATTTTACACGGTCTACACTCCAGCTAATACGCACCAGCATTGGAATAAGTCAACGTTTAGTGTGGTGTACGGGACACCAGTCAGGGTGGATGCTTGGTTCTGGACAATATCAAGCTTAGTCATAGCCTGGAAACTAGCCCCTTGGCCCAACCTGCCCATGCCGACCAACATGCCCCAACAACATTAATCCCACCAGCTTGCATTTGACCCAGATCCAACTGAACCTATCAAATGCTTTACCAAAGAGACATGAGGGAATGCAGGTAGACAAAAATGCTGGAGAAACTCAGTGGGTGAGGCAGCATCTATGGAGTGAAGGAAATAGGCAATGTTTCGGGTCGAGACCCTTCTTCAGATGCAGTGTGCTCCATTTCACAGTCATGGCTCACCCCCAACTCTGCATGCCCGCTGTAGGCGTGTCCGAGCACTGCAGTGCACCTTTGGTAACTTGTTTTCAGGTTTATCCTCATTCAATGCTGGATTGTGACCAACAATAATCCAGGACATTAAATTCCACAACACAGGAGGTTCCACCGTGTGAAGGAAGCTAGTCTGAGATACCCTCGTAAAAATACCGTCCATTGGATTTCTAACAACTGTAACTCCAGTGAGTGCTTCAGAAGAGGTGTGACAATTTTTTCCAGTAGCAGTGATGAGTATTAGTAAAGGCGCCCTCTCTTTCCCAGTGACTATCATTTTATATCAGAGATTATGTACGAAAATCTAGTCTGTAATTGAACTCCCTCTTAAAATACATTAACAGAAAAAAGCTCTGATTTACCACCAAGTTGGTAATGTCAAATAGCCCTGATGAGTGGTAGCACTGAGTTTCCACGTACATCATACGTCAGGGGATATGGGGAGAAGGCAGGAACGGGGTACTGATTGGGGATGATCAGTCATGATCACATTGAATGGCAGTGCTGGCTCGAAAGGCCGAATGGCCTACTCCTGCACCTATTGTCCATCATCATTTTGCTTAGGTAAGGGACCACAGGAAATTGATGTATTGATTTAGGATTTAGTTGATTTTCCATATTACCTCATTAAGTGAGCACAATAAAGTTTGCATCCTGTTTAAGAAGGAACTGCAGATGCTGGAAAGTTTTACTGTCGACTATACAAGTATATTACATGGAGCAAGATCAAAGTTTAAAAAAAAACTTTTATCGCTTAAAAAAATGCATTTAAAAGTTAAAAATATAAAACTACGAGTTGAGATAAATGCAAAACAACATAAAAGCATCACATCAAGCGTCTGTTTTCTGTTGTAGAATATGATTTGCTTAAAAAAATACAGATTGGAGGAAAATGGTCATTATATAACCTGGGAAGAAGTGTGGGTTTTACCAGTGGCTTCATGTTCGGGTCTCGTTAAAAAAGGGGAACTTTTGAATAATATGATCACACCCAAAATTCCAAGACTATACAGTCACTGTACACTAGTACGTGTTGTCTCTGAATGTCAGTTTGAGACCCTCTATGTCAGACCCCCTAACTCGGCCTTAATCCAACTCTGCTATCACTGAGAATAACCCACTTCGCTTCTGTCCAGTTTGGAGTAATCTTATGGAAAGTCTGGGCAGTCCAAGATACTATTTTCCAAACGCATTTTGATAAGAGTATTTGTTTCCATCGAGCCTTCTCCCCCACGGCTTACACATTCTGTAGTGACACGTAAGGAAAACATATGCACTACCATATAAGGGAATTAAAACAGGCCCCAAAAACATCGGGTTTTAGTTAAAAGCAATTTCACAATAAGTTGGAACATAGAACAGAAAACGGTGAAGATAGCCTCCCGATGTGAAAACACAGTGAGAGATGTTTTACCAAAGCGCAAGCCCATGGAAAAGCCGTGTCCACGGCAGGGCAAGGGATGAGCCTAGAGCCCACGTATAGGGCAGGAGGGGGGCATCTCCCGCAGCTGACTTACCGCACATTGTGTTTCCCAACGCTGGCTCCTTTGTGCGGCCGTTGTTGCTGCCGACCTGGCAACTTTCTGTCACAACATTGTACGTGCCGAAGCCCTCACGTCAAGGCGCCGCCCCACCCACTCACACGCATCTGCCGGCGGCGTGGCCAGACGGCGTGAAGCCTTCCCTAATCTGCACCCACATTGCATCAGAAACCTTCTCCCCGTCAATGTGTAGGGTCGGTTCCATGGAATTGCGAGCATGGGTAGTTGACGGTCTGTGTGTATTACATGAGCTAAAGGGCCTGCTTCTGTGCCGTGTGTCTGTACAAGTTGATGGTTTGCAATAGGATCTTCCTGTTAAGTCAGGAAGTGCTTTCAGTACAGCACAACTTCCCATATGGTCAAATCATTTATTGACTATATGGTCAGCATTTATTTATTTATTGACTATATGGTCAGCATTTTTCAGCACAGCACAATTCCCATATGGTCAGCATTTATTGACTATTAAACATGGTAAGTTTACTCCAAATGCAATCTGTTAGTGTCATGATACAACCTCAACAGCTTTTTTAAATATGAAGATATTCTCTTGCACCTTACAATTGCTTTTAGTAATGGAGAGAGATCAACAAAATACCAATAAAGTTGAATAAGAAGTTTGATTATGGCCACATTCCATTGTAGATCTGGTTCTTCCGAATTGCACTGCATTGACAGTCGTATCAAAACACTTCTGCTTTAATCAAAATGTGTAATTTAAATCCAGAAATCAACTATGCTATTTCAGGATTTCAAAATCCCTCCATGAAGTTCATTTCAAATGCAAAGTAGAAATTAAGAATTTCCTTTCAAAACATTTCAATTTCATTATGGCTTTAACACATTTATTTTCATTATACAATTCCCGTGTTCAAACTTTGCCATTTCATACAATATCTATCAAAGAGATATTCTGATATACACAATGTACAAAATACATCATTTGTACAGTGAACAATTTAAACCTTCAACAGTCCTATAACAACGGAGGTTTGCTTCAGCTCAACCATCTAGGTTCAATGTGACCCCGTTAAAGCAGTTCCATTCAAATGTCAAGCAAATTTAAGACTTTATAAATTGTTATATACTGGAAAGGATTCACTAATAAATATGCAAACTGGAAAAATGATATTTGGTGCTCTAAATTTTAATAACCTTTAGATCAATAGGTAGCAGTTGCAAGATACACAAAGAGACTCAAATAAGTAGTTGTCTTTGTAGACATGGCTAAAGCATTTGATTTTGTCAGATTGCTGTTTAATTCACTCGAAAGGTTCATAATCTCATTGAAGATCTATGCACTGATACAATCATGGTGGTTGGTTAGCAAGGAGGGAACAGAGCCCATACTTATTATAAGAGGCATCAAACAAGGGAATCCAATGTCTTTAACATAGCGATGGACCCTCTAATTTGTACGCTCTAGGAAAAGGAAAAAATGAGTGTGGATGAGAGGAGAACAGCATATAACAGCTGTGCAGCTCATGCCTTCGCAATGACATTGCAATCCTGAGGGAATCTGACACTGGAATGACAGAAAACATGAAAATCCTGCAGACTTTTTTCCTGGGCACCAGCCTGGAGGTAAATGTGAAAAAGACCAATGGCTTCCATATGGTGAGCGAGCAGGAGAAAGCCATTTGTCAACATTGCGTTGAAGAACTGGATTATTAACAAGGGCTCAATCATATATATCAAACCAGGGGAGATCGAGAAATATCTTGGCGCATGATCAACCAGGAGTAACCAAAGAAAACTGCCACTCAAAGCTCGATAAATGGTTTGACAGCCTCAAGAACACAGAGTTGAAACCATAACAGAAAGTTTAGATCAATAGAGCCCACGAGGTCCCAAGAGTGTATTTCCACCTTACTCTCATAAAGAAAACGGTAACAGATCCTCCACCTGCCAAGTGAGACGAAGGATGGGATCCTCTATTCAAGGGACTGTGCCTGCCCAAACTAGAGGTTCAAATACCATCAGTTGTCATCAGGGAAAGATTATCCTTGGAACATTCTGATGATAACGTTATTGAAGCGTGATCCAAATGACAAGAAAGAAAAATATTACCCAGGTGGAGTAATTGAAATCACTGGATGTTCTTAAAGAAATTGAAGAATTCCAGAAGAAAAGTATACCACGAAGGCATGACAAAGAGGCCCCATAGCAGATCCAACCTCAGACAAAGGAAGACAGAACCCATCCAACATCTATTGTAACTGGAGAGGTCCAGAGTACCAAAAATTGACGCGTCTAATTTGCCAAAGATATAGGATAAAAAGCGTGAGGATAAAAGTTCATAAAACTCATGGATGGTGTACAATAACGGCTGGAAATCGCACCAGACTTTTGCTCAAGTGCAATCTTTAACAAGATGCACAACCAGTTATGGAAGGACACAACATATCAAAATGTACAGAAGATGTGAAGTATCCAATGAGACCCTAGATAGAACATATCTCCGGTTGGTGCCTAAGCATCAAGAATGCAAAAATCAAAAGACGCAAAATGATCATGGAGTGCCTGAAAGAAAAGGCAGGCAAATATGGTTGGTCGACTGTTGTGAAACCTCATTTAAGATTTGATGATGGTGCACTAAGATTTGAAGGCAGATCTAATATTTGCAAAGGAAATGGTGGCAGCTGTGGTAGACGTGACAATCTGGTTCAAGAATAGCGACCAGTGTCTCACCAAGGCATAGGAAGAAAGAAGTGAAAAATATAACCATCTAACAGAACAGGTCAGAGAAAAGTCAAAAGGACAAGAATTCGATTACTTTGGCTTTGTTATAGGGGCCAGAGGAAAGTGGATGAATATCATATGAAGTATCTTAAGATCAGCAGATACAAGACATTTGCCAAATATGTCTCCAGCTTTACAACTCGGCTGACAATAGATATTCTTAGTAGACATAAAATGCTGGAGTAACTCAGTGGAACTGGCAGCATCTCTGAAGGGAAGGAATGGGTGTCGATTCGGGTCGAGAACCTTCTTCAGACCCACCTCGACCCGAAACGTCACCCATTCCTTCTCTCCAGAGATGCTGCCTGTCCTGCTGAGTTACTCCATCATTTTGTGTCTATCTTCGATTCAAACCAGCATCTGAAGTTCTTTCCTACACAGATATTCTCAATACATGTACAGAACATGCTCCCACTGAACATATCCAAATTTTGTACAGATTAAGGAAAATAAGACCGAACACCACACCTATTTGGTCTCCGGAAGGGTATTCCATAAACAATGACCCCTTCAGACATGCTTGCAGAGGCCACCCAACTAAGGATGCTGCAACCATGGAAGGGCATACCGGGATATCAATGACCCCTGAGAAGTATGTGCAGCAGCCTTCTGAATACGAATGCTGTTACGGCCAGCAAAGACACACCAACATCAAATGTCAGTTGGGTCAGCAACTAAACCTCATGAAAGGTAAACAATAATATGAAAAATCAAACCGTACTCACAAATATGGGCATGACCCTTTTAGTAAGAACAAATAAACAACGTAATTAAGGGGATTAATTTTTATACGTAACTGATGATCCTGGTGGCAACCCTTAATCAAGATCAAAAACCTACCAATAAAATTGGCCAGATTGGATTAAGATGATCCCTACACCCTACTTAGACTACCTATAATCATGACCATTCCTACAGACCCCAGACCATTGGCAATGTGTAGCTGGATATTGACCTCGCGCACGAGGCATGTAAAGACTCAGAAGACGCACTCATCTTTAAGAGTTCCCAACAGCAGCAGCATGAGGACATACTGTTGCTTTATTTGACACCAGAAGTAGTGTCATAAAATAACTAACTGGTGAAAGTGTAACAGATAATTTTAGTTTCTTTACTTTTACTTTTCACTTCTATATTTTAGTATATTACAGAAGGAGCACATTAGCCAAGTATTAATGCTGTGGCGTCTAAGATCTTTCACTAAACAATAACTATATTTCTTCCAAGATTCTTCAAATATACTCTCCTTGCCCATGTAGCTCACATATAAAAAGTACTTTCCTTTGACATGTGCATAGGTTCTTTTAAAGCTGTACTTTATAAGTATCCTGCTTCAACGGTGTTTTATATGACGTTCATGGAATACAGTGTTAGAATAACCCCACTTTGTGGGCCACTTTGGCAGATGAGCAAAATATATTAAGCTCTTCTCCATTATACGTTGTGTGAAGTTAATGGCTAACTAGGAAAAAGGAAACAACTTTCCATTTTTAGACAGTGCACAGGCATCATACCAAATTTAAGATATAAATTAAGTTGAGATGTGGTACAAATGAATGATCCAAAACAAAAGACTAATCCTGCCCCATTTCAATGAGAACTGTGTAAAATATCAAATACATTATTCTCTCAACGATGATCAATGTTAATCCAGGTAATAATATTTCTTTCACACAGACTGGTATAAGAGAGGGAAAAGGCTATAATTTCCAATTGGGACTTTTAAAGGGAAATTCAGATGACAAAGAAAAAGCAACAATTCATACCAGTCAGTATTTCCAGTAATGTAACAAAACAAATAATGAGACAGGTAATATGGGATCAATATGACTTTGTATCACAATAGAAGAACTGGGAGAAATAAACAGATCTCTCAACAAATTTCAGGTAAATAATTTACGAATCTTTTAATTTCTTCTCTAATTCTTCAAAGGCTTTAATGTTTACGTCATCGACTTCATCTTGGACCTGCAATGAAAAATAATCAAATGAGAACTCAAAATAATCCATGGATTTCTTAAACCATTCCAAATAAACACCTACCTAATGTACACCATGTTCATAAATGCAAAATTTAATAAAATATGTTGCATAACCCTTCAATCATCAAATTATTTTTAGCAACTGTCCCAAAATCTGAATATGATTCAAAATTAACTTTCTGTAAAATAAACTAGGCTTTGAATAGCATGAAATTTGCAAGTTGGGAAGAGAGGACTTGAAGCGGTATATCATGCAAGAAACAATACTAGAAACCTGGCAATATCTTTACAATATCCCTCTGACAAAACTATACTAATAGAAATAATACAAGGTATGAGACATAAAAGCAACTAGAGATTGTTAACATGATTGAGCAGAATATATTTTTCAGTATTTTCCATAACTGGGCCCCCTTAAACCCCCCTTAAACATCCCCCCACTCACAACAAAGGCAGAGTCCCCCTAGTCCTCACCTTTCACCCCACCAGCCGTCACATACAACAAGTGATCCTCCGTCAGTTTCGCCACCTCCAACGTGACCCCACCACTCGCCACATCTTCCCATCTCCCCCCATGTCTGCCTTCCGCAAAGACCGCTCCCTCCTTAACTCCCTTGTCAATTCTTCCCTTCCCTCCCATACCACCCCCTCCCCTGGTACTTTCCCTTGCAACTGCAAGAGATGCAACACTTGTCCCTTCACCTCCCCCCTCCACTCCATTCAAGGACCCAAGCAGTCGTTCCAGGTGCGACAGAGGTTCACCTGCATCTCCTCCAAACTCATCTATTGCATTCGCTGCTCTAGATGCCAGCTGATCTACATCGGTGAGACCAAGCGGAGGCTTGGCGATCGTTTCGCCGAACACCTCCGGTCGGTCCGCAATAACCAACCTGAACTCCCGGTGGCTCAGCACTTCAACTCCCCCTCCCATTCCGTATCTGACCTCTCTGTCCTGGGTCTCCTCCATGGCCACAGCGAGCAACACCGTAAATTGTAGGAAATGCACCTCATATTCCGCTTGGGCAGTCTACATCCTGGTGGCCTGAACATTGAATTCTCCCAATTCTGCTAGCCCTTGCTGTCCCCTCCCCTTCATCAGCCATCTGGTTGTCTCCTCCCCTCCCCCAGCCCTCGGGCTCCTCCTCCGCCTTTTTCCTTTTTTCCTTTCTTCTCCCCACCCCCTATCAGTCTGAAGAAGGGTTTCGGCCCGAAACGTTACCTATTTCCTTCGCTCCATAGATGCTGCTGCACCCGCTGAGTTTCTCCAGCATTTTTGTGTACCCCCTTAAACCACCAGTTCATTTCAGGTTTCTTATGGATCATACACAAGAAAAATAGATAACTAAAGCAAAATATAAATCATGAGAATCATCATTAAAGAAAATTAAGATGCAAAGCTGCTCAGCGCACCTGCTAAAAATAAAAAAAATAGAAAAGTAAGAATATTGATACAGCTGCATAAAGCAAGGTTAAAGGAACAGATTTGACCCAATCCAATTTTAAAACTAAATAAAAAAACATCAAATAATACTGAAATGTGAATGGAATGCATGAGCTGGATTGATGCAGAGAATGCATAGTGCAAGATGGAAACTTTGCAAGCAAGGGGAGTAATGTGTGTGAATTTTGGAGGACCTGATGTTTGCAAAGACCGACACGTTGGAGTGCATTGGAATAATCATGTCTAGATGCAAAATAGGCACGAGTGAGGGCTTCACCTGATGAGTTATGTTAGAGGCTAAGCTGAATAATGTACTGGAAGTGAAAATATATGGTCAATGTTGGCACATTTATCTGTACCAGCCATGCTTTAGACTCAGAACAACTTGAATATAACTATTCTTACTGTGTTATTTCACGTTTTACCTGTTCTACTTCGTCAACTTCAGGGATGTAAAACTGTAACATATTTTGAATTCCACTTTTTAAAGTAATAACTGAGCTTGGGCAGCCAGTGCAAGAGCCCAACAGTTTTAGCTTCACAACACCATTTTCAAAACCTTTAAAGATGATATCTCCTCCGTCTTCTTGCACAGTAGGTCTATAAATGTGAAACAAAATACAGCATCTTAATGTTTTATGTGATGCGACAATTATTGAATTATTTGAAGAGTGTACAGCAGGAAAACTAAATCAAAGAGAACTACAACCCAAGGTTCTGACACTCAATTGTTGATTACTGACTACATTTTGATCTTAATTAAATCAAACCCACAGGAGCTATAATCTGTCAGTGGTTTGGTTTTTAATGGAAAAATATTCAGGACTATGCTGCATGCTGTAATGTCTACTTTTTCTTTTCTTTTTTCTGCCTGGCCTCTTACCCTCTCCCTTGAATATTAATATTATTTTTTCTCCCTTTTTCTCAAATGTTTTCTTTAGGAACTCCTGGGTGGGAAACTGTTTTACAAACATATTTTAATGTTGTACAATACCAATTACATTTTATCTCTGTATGCTTTGTTGTCACCTTCTCCTGGCTAACAATGATTTGTTTTCACACAGTTTACCCTTCCTTATCTCTGTGTCTATCACTCCCCTGACTCTCAGTTTGAAGAAGCGTTTCAACCCGAAACGTCACCCTTTCCTTCTATCCAGAGATGGAGCTTGTCCCGCTGAGATACTCCAGCATTCTGTGTCTATCTTAGTATTGGTATTTTTGTCTGTGGTATTTTTGAACACCAGTGTCATTAATAAGGAGGATTCTGTTAAAGACTATATTGGACATTGATGCAATGGGCTCTTTCTGACAAAGTGGAAGAAAAATCCATTTGGATTCTTTTGGATCAATATCCAGAATTCCATATATAACTAAATCTGTTATGAGTCAGCTAAGAAGTTCCACCATATCCCTCTCAGGGATCTGGTGGGAGCTATATTTGGTGAACATTTCAATTAAAACCAGATTAGTAAGCAAAATACCTTATTCTTGTATCCAGCAGTTCCTTGATCATTGCAACCACTTCGTCATCCTCCTCACTCTCTGAGAGGTCTAGATGAGAGAAAGAGAGAACGACATGAAATAGTGCAATTCCACAACCACCTTCCAACCACACATATTAAGAATTTCAGAATAACCATAAAATGATCTCCAGTAACAACTAACAATCACATGGTGCATATTTTTAATATAGCAGTCCTGTTTTTTTCCACATTTTTTTCCTTCTTTTTACCATCTTGCTGAAATGAAGGTGAATGTATAATGTATGGTTTTGGTTGTCTGTGTCTATGTGTCTGTGATGCTGCTGCAAGCAAGGTTTCCATTGTACCTGTACCTCACCATACTTGTGCATGACAATAAATGCAACTTTGATTTTTAAAAGTGAAACTACAAACTAGAATAAAGACAATTTTCAATGGAAAGCCATTAGTATCTGAATGAGACGTCACTACACTATAGAGAATAAATGATGCACCAAAGATTCTCCTCTACATTGGAGAAACCAAACACATATCAGATGACCCATTTGAACACTGTGCTGCAATAACTCAGCGGGTCAGGCCGCATCTCTGGAGAACATGGACAGGTGAAGACTGAAGAAGGGTCCCGGCCCGAAACGTCAACTATCCATGTTCTTCAGAGATGCTGCCTGACATGCTGAGTTACTCCAGCACTTTTGTGTTTTAACCAGCATCTGCAGTTCCTACACCAAACAACACTTCTGTTTAATTTCAAAACCCACCTGTTGCCTGTCACTCCAATTCGCCACCCTTCTCTTGATTTCCTTTCCTGTGGCCAATTTCATCATTCCAATGAAGCTTAACGCAAGCTCTATAAACACCATTTCATATTGCTAGCAGGCATGTTACCGCCCTTAAGTCACAACGAATTCAACAATTTCAGAAATCCCGCCCGGTTAGTTCTAATGAAATTTGACTTTTTAAATCTCCACAGACTTTCCTTGATCTGCTGGTCTTTCAAGCAACTGCAACCTCCGTATTTATTCGTTACTTCTCTGTAATCTAATTACATCTTGATCAGAGAGATCAACTCTGATGCAAAAGCTTTCACCACCCTCTCTCAGTTGCCACCACTTCCTTGTGTGTCAGTTTGTCTTGGTCTCTTACCTATCTTATTTTCTCCCACCCTCGCTCCCTCCCACTACTCTATAACTTAAAACTTGCTACTTTCTAAGTGGGGAGAGGATTCAGAACTTGGAGGTGCAAAGGGACTTGGGACTGCTGGTGCAGTATTCCCTAAAGGTCAATTTGCAGGTTAATTCAGTGGTAAGTGAGGTAAATGCAATGTTCGCGTCCATTTTATGGGGACAACAATATACTGTAAAAGCGAAACTATAATGCCGATGCTTTATAAAGTGCTGGTGAGGCCATATGTGGAATGTGGTGAGCAGCTTTAGGCCTCATATCCGAGGACGGATGTGCTGGCATTGCAGAGGGTCCAGAGGTGGTTTACGAAAATGATCCCGGGGATGATTGGGTTAAAGTATGAGGAGCGTTTCATGGCTGTACTCGCGGGAGTTAGAATGATGAGGGGTGTCCTCATTGAAACCTATCAAATAATGAAAGACCTAGCTAGAGTGGACGTGGAAAGGATGTTTTTTCACATTCACCAGCATCAGGAGCAAATCCCTCTGACTCACCCTCACATTCTAAACACCTTAGAGGATGAAGTACCTCTTGATATTCAGATGAATTGCTTCGCATCAGCGCAGTGGGATGTGAAGGAAACATTTCATGGCTCTCCAATATGTATAATGCATTTTTAAGTTCCTCAATGTTTTTTTGCAGTGACCTGTTTGATATTCAGCTTCTGTGCCCCAAACCGGCCTTCTGCTCTTCCTGTGGATGACAATCTGCCAGCAGTCAGAGAAGAACTCTGCCTTGATATCTGTGCTTGGAACATAAGGTGGAAATCATTCCAGACTGGACGGACTCCTCTCGTCTCAATCAATGGACTGCCACTGGGCTCCACCTGCTGAACACCTGTACAGCTTGGCATCTTTACTGCCTCCACAAGGACTCTGGAGATGATGCCAAGTTTGCAGTGTGATCTGCTGGATCCTCCCGCTGTAATGATGATGTGGCAGGACTTACCAGCAGCAGGGGTGTTTTCATTTCAACCAATGAAATGCTAATGATAATTAGGAGGAACAAGTTCTACAACTCAGCACTCATATTTGGAGCCATGTGATGAGTTAGGGAGATGAACAAAATAGTTAAGAGAAAGAAATAGAAATGAATAAAACGATAAAATAACCATATGTAATACTAGCCGTTTTATGAATGCCCACAGGAAATTGCCAAATTATACAATTTTCCTTGCATGGTAAATTCTGACATGCTTAAAAAGGAACTCTAATCTCAGCATAGTATTTAGTTGGTTCTGATACAGTATATAAGAATTAATAAAGAGTTTGGGACAAGAGGGCGGCAGGGTGGCGCAGCAGCAGAGTTGCTGCCCTACAGTGCCAGAGACACGGATTCGATCCCGACTATGGGTGCTTGTCTGTACGGAGTTGATACGTTCCCTTCGTGACCTGTGTGGGTTTTCCCCGGTTTCCACCCATACTCCATAGACATACAGGTTTGTAGGGTAATTGGCTTGGTATTAATGTAAAATTGTCCCTAATGTGTAGGATAGTGTTAATATACGGGGATTGCTGGTCGGCGGGCCTGTTTCCGTGCTGTATCTCTAACCTAAAAAAAAGAGTAAGTGCAACACTGGACTAATCTGAGCAGCTTTGCTACAGATCTCAATTGCTTATGTGTCATTCAGTTTCATTTCAATGCCAACCGCGAAGTGCAAAGGGAAATCCTTACCAGAATCTGGTTGTGGTGCGCCTGTCATTAAAGGCAGGCCGCTAGCAAAGAAATCATCAAGGACTGCAGAAACCTGAGGCTTAAGAATGTTCCACTCCACATGGCTTTCCTGCAAATATTTAATACTTAATTTCCAGCACTATGTTCATATTTTACACAAAGCAAAATACAAATACTGTATGTTAAAGGTCAAACTTACCCTGGTTATTGTAATGAAATCAGGTCCATAAAACACACTTTTAACGCCTTCTATTTGGAACAGCTGCCTGAAAAAGAGAGCCAAATGAGTGCTGGTCTCTAAGAGCTTCCCTTCCTTACCAATATTAAACCGTTTTTGTAAGATTGCAAATTCTGCTTGTTACATTTACATTATTATAACTTTGACTCTTCAGTTACAAGGTGCAGCTCTGACCGTTTATCAAACACAATGTTGGTATCCCACATTGCGTCTGAAATGCTGACAGGCAATTGAAAGAACGGAAAAGGTTCATAACGCTGCCTATTGTAACTGTGAGTCAGTGTCATTGGTTGAATGTAATAATGGCTGCAGCAAAGGTCATCAAGACTAATAGAAAGTAGCAACGTAATGTGTAGATGTCAACAGTAAAGATGCATTTCAAACTGTTTCCATTTTTAGCTACGTTTTGGACTTCCCACAAGGAAATTGTACATAGAAGGATTATGAGAAAGCATTACCAAAAACCTACATTTCTTTAGTGGCACCTGAATTGTGTGAACATTGTTACATAATCTTTACCACATACGGAGTAAGTACTAGCATATAGAAAAAACATCTATGTTCAAATACTTTCCAACCCAATGACCTACAATTGTTGTTCTAAACAGGAGCAGTGATTTAATTAGCCGTAAAGATCTTTGTAACATTATGAGGTGGCATAAGAGGCAATTGAGCAATGCTAGTCTTACATCTTAAGGGGCTATCCCACTGCGGCGACCTAATTGGCGAGCTTAGAAGAGTTTGCCCTCGACTCATACTCGCAGCATGGTCGACACGAGGTCCTAGGAGGTCTTTGTAACTCTCCTTCATGCTCGAGAGTAGTCCCTGTGTACTCGAGGCCTCAGCTAGGTCGCGGCGTATTTTTCAACATGCTGAAAAATGCCCGCAAGTAAAAAAAGGTAGGCATGCAAAAAAACGATATTATTTTTACTCGTAGGTTTAGTCGAAGTTGGTCGTAGTAGGTCGGCATGTTATTCGTAGGTAATCGAGGGTAGTCGAAGGTAATCGAAGGTAGTCGAAGGTAGTCGTAGATAGTCTTCAACATAGTCGAAGGGAGGTCGAAGGAGATCGAAGGAGGTCGTCTTCACTCTCCACTATTCAGTGTCCAATTTTCCCGAAGCTAGTCGAAGCCAGTCTTCAACATAGTCGAAGGAGGTCTTCTACATATTCGAAGGAGATCTTCAACATGACACTTTTTCAAACTCTCCTAAACTATTCTAAACTCGCCAATTAGGTCGCCGCAGTGGGACAGACCCTTTACGATAGCCCCTCAAGACCAACGTATTGCAAACCCCATAAGTTAAACTAAATACCTGCTATGGCAGGTGGGATGTCATGAGAAAAGGTTGGACCTCCTATATATTTCCGCTGGAGTTTGAAAAACTGAGGGAGAACTTAATTGAAATGTGTAACACTCAGGGACTTTGATTGGGTGGATGTGAGAAAAGATTTCTTCTTGTGTTAGAATCTAGAATTAAGAAATAAAAGAAGGGGGGTTTTCACTGGACAATGAAGAGGCATTTTTTCCTCAGGAATGAGAATCTTTAGAATTTTCTTTCTCAAAGTGATCTGGAAACAGAATATTTTTGAGGCAGAATTATGTAGATTCTTACTCAACCATGGGATAAAATTTTATCAGGGAAATGTGAGAATTCATTGTTGAGGTTACCATCAAATCAGCCATGATCTTATTATGTGATGGAAGCACCAAAGGCCGAGTAGTTACTCCTCCTCTTCCTCCTCCTAATGTGTTTGTTTACATGGAAACTTGTTACACTTACATGGCTAGAGGTGAGCAGTGAGCTGAATTCACACTTGGAAAATCAATGGTTCCCGAATCGACTATTTGACGACCAGCAAGAAACTTTAAGCTGTTTGGATTTGGCGTGTCCAGGGTCTGTATTGCCAGGAATCGAGCTATAAAAGAAAATATTATATATCAGTATTTCCTACTACTGGGTTTCAAATTATGGCTCATATTAATTGTAGTACCCAGCAGTTTACTAATGAACAATAATCACCCAATAAAAATAAATATGCAAAATAGAAAAGTGCTGGAATAACTCAGCTGGTCAGTCAGCATCTGTGCAGGGACCCTTCTTGAGACTCTGAAGAAGTGTCCTTACCCAAAACATTGCCAATCCATTTCCTCTACAGATGCTGCCTGGTCTGCTGAATTACTTCAACATTTTGTGTTTTGCTCAAGCTAGCTGCAACACCTTGCAGTTCCGTGTGTATCCATAAATAAATGTGCATTCACATCCATGATCATTCACGATGAATCACTTTAACTTACCCACTTAATTGTCTGCTTTTCAGTGCAATAAAATCATACTTTAAGGTGCAACAGAAAGAGAGCAAAGATTTGACTCTGTATGTATATTGTGAAGGAAATGGTAATTGTGCTGCTCTCAGCACTGGGCAGATACCACCACGTTGTCTCTGCAAAATCGTCCAAATTCACTGTAAATACAGGCCAACTGAGGTCTGTGTCCACTCTCAGGTTAAATCCCTACTATGGAGGCTCTACTTATACTTAATCGGCTACAATTTGTGTGGACGCCACCAGACTCCTGAAATAGACAATTCCATTCCAAGCTCTGTCATGAGAAGAGATTACCAGAAAACCAGAGGAAAATATTCAAGGATGTGTTTAAAGCTTTCTTGAAGAAATGCAGCATCTCCACTGACTCCTGACAATTGTTTGCCCCTTGACCGATTTAAGTGATGATGGAAGATTCAGGATGCTATTGAAAGATGAATTACTGAGTAAATGGCAGATGGAATACATGGCATAACAAACCATCTATCCACCCATCCCATCAGGCACTTCCTGACTCAATTGTGAAAGAATCTAGTTCCCACATCGCTCTTATCAGCCACCTACAGACCAATGTGGAAGTAAGTCATCCTCAATCCCAAGGGACTGCTGAAGAAGAAATGCGGTTCAATCATGCTAGTGCAGTTTTTTTGTTTTTTTTTAATTTATTTTTATTAGAAGTACAATATTGTAGTACATAAGTACCTAATACACACTGAGATATTACAGTTCATGTACATCTTCTTATTTTTAATTTAACAATAAAACAGAAAATGAAGATAGGAAAGATAGAGGAAAAGAGAGTATCGTAAAAAGTGGTGAAAGTGTTAGTTCGTGAAATAGTAAAGAAAGCCCGAAGAAAGAAACAGGTAAACAAAAAGGTAGAAAATGGTAAAGAGAAAAAAAAAAAGAAAGAAGAAAAAAGAAGTAGAGAAAAAAAAGGAAGGAAATAAAAAGAGAGAGATTAAGAGAGATATACCTATTTAATAACTTTACCCACCCCGGTTCTGAAACATTTAATTTCTACGGTTGTGTTGCACCACATGCTTGTAAAAAGTCGATAAAGGGAGACCAAATCATTAAGAATTGGTCTGCTTTACCTGCTAGGAGGAATCTCATTTCTTCAAGAAGTAACATTTCCGACATATTTGAAATCCACATTTTAAGCGTTGGTGTAGATGCATTTTTCCAAAATTTAAGTATATGGTTTTTTGCCATTATTAAGCCATAATTAAAGAGAGATTTTTGAAACATAGTTAGCTTACATCCGTCTTCCATTGTTCCGAAGATAATCAGTTCTGTGTTGGGATTCAGTTTTATATTAAATAGTTTTGTAAAAATTCCAAAAATTTCATTCCAGAATGCTAGTGCAGTTTGAACAGCCAAAATCAGGATTATCTCCAAGCATGCTGTGGTCCCAAACACATTACTATTCCAATGCCTATTTCAACACGTTCAGGCAGTGGCCAAAGATTTCATTGCTGCTTTTTAACACAAATTTCCAGACACCAAAGTACTGTGCCAATCAATAATGGCCAGGAATAAGCGAGTTCGGTATTCCGAAACACGCAAGGAATCATGGGTTTTGTCAAAGGTCACAAGCGATAAAAACTCTCGGCAGCCGTGCTGCGGCATATACACAAACCTGCGCCTCATCCGCAGCCAGGATCGATCCCGGGTCTCCGGCGCCGCAATCGCTGCCGAACCGCCACTGGACCATCCATAATGAACAAAAACTACAAACAATCCAGCATATATGGCCTCTGGTGTCTGGAATATTCATGAAGATGTACTTAAAAAGGTAAAGACTACCCTATCTGTCTGAAGAAGGGTCTCGACCCAAAACGTCGTCTATTCCTTCTCTCCATTGATGCTGAGTTTCTCCAGCATTTTTGTTTACCTTCGTTTTTCCAGCAACTGCAGTTCTTTCTTAAACTATTCAATATGCAATAAGTTTTGAAAATACATTCATTACAATATCCCATTAGTAAGACAAACCTACTGAAACACTATTAAGGCATTATAAGTACAGGTGAGAGTAGTCAGCATTGCATAGAAATGTAATGCATTGACTAGATGAACATTGCCTCCCATTGCCTCTAGATGAACATTGCCACCAAGTGGTTGGAACTATACCTGCAGATTAATAGGCACAAAACAGGAATTGAATTGAACTGCTTGGGGAACAAATATTGCACAACATTCACAAGATATATATATATATATAAATATACATATATAAATATATTTAAAAAAACTAAAGCTGTAAAAATTAAATGAAAAATCTGCAGTTCCAATTATTAAACATCAATTTAAATTATAGATTATGTACAACAAAACATTCTATTTTGCAATATTGCCTGAATTATTTAGTTAAACTAACTCTAAATATGGTACTTTCAAGTGCATAACTATCAAATTGGTAAAAGAATTAAGTTGTATTTAAGATCTGCAGCCTCTCTGATGCAAATTGACAGCCTTGTACTGAAAAGAGATTTACTTCATCAATGAACACTTCTGTGATGTATGATAAGTTGCTTTAGGAGAGACAAGTCCCTTAACACATTGACAGAAATAACACACACCGCTGAAAAAGTAATACGAAGAGAGCATGTTGATGATTAGTCAGGATATCATCTCGTACAGACACAGGATTGCCACGGTACAGTGGAACAATAAAATCAGTCAAAATCAATTAAATTTAACACACTTGAGTGTTATACTGAGGCTTTCATTGAATCTTAACCAAGGGCATCATTCATGCTTTCAAAGGATAAATGCCAACTAATGAACATATAAATGAAAAATAATGTTCTTTTAAATATCTGCTGGCATTTTGCTGCCACTTGGACCAATATGGTAACATGCATATGACAGCTCAATAGAAAAGGCTGTGTGTTACTAACGTGGATGTCAGATCCCATGACAGACCGTCAATAAACCTCACCAGTATTTTAACTCTCTTTGGAAGTTTTCATTAAGGATTGATCTTTACAAAGATAAATGAGGTTTTCAACAAAAGTTGCTTGTTTTAAGTACCCATAATATCGGAGTCCACTTAATATACACCTCAATCGAAAATTTTATTTCAGGCTACATTTTAACCGTGGATATTATGTAGGATTTAACGTATTCAATTATTTACTTCATCATATCTATACCTAAATGGCTCATAGCTTGTGCTGCAGTCATACATCATGTTAGAAAATGTTTAAAAAAAAGAACCAAAAGTAACACTCAGGAACACAAAATATTAAAGACAGATCTGTAGATTTTTAGGAAATTTGCAAGTGTTATTTTAAAAATAGCAGAGCAACAAAAAAATAATCTCTGCATTATTTTACAAATACAGAGCAATATTAAGATGATTGTTAGCAATTTGTAATTAAGGATCTTTTTTTTAATACATGAACAAAACTGGCCAAGTGAAGCAGATGATCGATCAACCCTCTAGCCAATGTGGCTGTATAGCTGAAGGCACTCAGAGTAGAGGCTTCAGGAAGGACAGGTGACAGGAAATATGCACAGCTAAGCATGTAATCGATTCAGAAAGCGCTTGGCAAGATGTATGATCTAATGGTACAAGGTAGCAAATGGTAACCGCAGCACAAAAGGATCATGTTCAACAGTAAAATGAAAACATTTGGTTGGAGTCTCACTGCCAGAACGTCCCTCCATCTACTCAAATATCCTTCCCAGCACTCTGTCCACCCTCACCCTCTGATACGGTTCTCTCTGTCCACTTCTTGACTAGCACTAACCGTCATCAACCCTCAGTGAGGGAAGTATAAATGTCTAAATAGATTAAATAATTTAAAAAAAACACAATAAACCCAATCCTGGACATTCTGTAAAGATCAAAGATATACTTATATGTACAAGTTAAAGTGACAATGATACTGGAAAATCCTTAGATGATTAACTCTTCACGGGTTAAGAATGCCAGACTTAATGACACCCATACATATGAACGAGCCACAATAGTTGGGGCTGAGTGAGGCCACGCTGAGCAGTCTCACTGGCGTACTGAAACAGTGAAGCCGCCGGCAGGCATGCTTCCCCTGCCTGCCCCCCCCCTCCCATCACAGCTGTGTTTGTGATCCTATCCCACACTATTGTCAGTCATTTCGGATTTAACAAAATTTTAGGTCGCAAACAGATCTCTGGAATGATTGCTCTCATAGGGATCCAATGTGTTCGCATGGTTTGTAAAATCTTCAGGTCCTGGTGCTTTTAAAGTGAGCACGATAACCCATGTCCACTTTGTGATAAAATATTCCTGGTTCGGGGCCACTGTGAGATAAAGGGACTGCAGGACCCATGGGCTCCACAGTATGCTGGAAAGAGTCCAGAGAAGATGTACGAGGATATTGCCAGGACTTGATGGCCTGAGCAAAGGGAGAGGGTGGGCAGGCGAGAACTTGGAGCGCAGGAGGATGAGGAGTTATCCTATCGATATGTATAAAATCAGGAGAACAGAAATTGTAAATGCTCAGAGCCTTTTACCCAGAGTAAGGGAATCAAAGACCAGAGGAAATAGGTTTAGGATGGGAGGGGAAAGATTTAATAGGAACTTGAGGGGAAACCTTTACACACAGAGGATGGTTGGAATATTGAATGAGCTGCCAGAGAAGGTAGTTTGAATTTAAAGCAAACAATTCCCAAAAGCCAGAGAGACTCGTTCATGATTTCTGAAGGGAACTATGGCCAAGGGATAAGAAAGATTGACTAGAAAATTGGCAATGAAGGAGAATATCATAGTTTTAGGCTGCTGTATGCAGGCCAATTTATTTATCAAATAATTCACACATGGAAAACACAAGAAAGCACAACTCATTGAAACAAAAAAAAATCTCCTGTTTTCAGTTTGTTCTTTTCATCATTTCTTAAAACAATCAATCAGCCATGCTTTCATTCTTGAGAACTAAATGTGCAGACGCAAGGTGCATTTTCTGGGAGGAGATATGCACTGGAAACAATATACTGATAAAATCACAACTTTGACATTTCACGTTTTTGTATTTTTACAAATTGCCTACATAGGATTGGTGGTGCTGCATTGGAATGTTTATTGCAAACAGTACATGATTTAGAGTAATACGTTCTCCCTATTTTAACAGATACAGCAATATATGTAGCTCCAGTGTTTTAATCTCTCAACTAATGCCTTCATAATTCTTCCATTTTCTTAAATGGGATTGAACTAAATTTGCAAATAGTTATGAAAATTGTACTTTCTGACGATAATATCAAATTCTCACAATAGAATATAACTGTCCCTCTCTCAATGGTAACATAGATCACTGATATACAGCGCTGTTCTATCAATGCTAATATCAGTTCTGTAAATACATCAGAAACAACTTAAGCCTCTGGCCTTTTATCTTGATTAGATACATGCATCCCTCTTAACCACATTCAGCCATAATTATTTATCAACTTCAGGTTTAGTGATAACTGGCAATCTCAAATAGGACCATTTTGAACCCAATTACAGCAGTAGAAAACCTCTTTTGCCCCCCCTTCTTTTCAGTCAAGAAATTCACATCAACGTATTGCAGAGCAAGCAACATTACCTTGGAATGGTGCATATTTCTGGCATATCATTGATATTTCATGTTATTTACATCATACTTCCTAATGCACTGCTCAACTGGCTCTCCACTCTTACAGTGCTGCAATGATTTACACCTGATCTCCAAGAAAACCTGCTCTTTATAGAATGATTAGAAAAATAGGAGACCATTGAACCCTTTATGTCTTTGCCGACTCTCTGAAAGTTATTCAGTTGCTCTTGCTCCTCTGTCTTTTCCCAATGGCCCTAGAAAATGTTCTTGCTCTGGAAGTTACCCATTTCCATATTGCAAAAACTTAATACTGGGAATGTTTCCTCCATGGTCTTATGAAGTGCATTCCAGAGTGTGGCAACTCACTTCATAAATACATTTTCACATCTAGTTCTTTAACTCTGTATCTCAATGTCTCCACTGTCCCAGATGTCATCTCTCCTTACTCAACTGATACCACCTCCATGAAACTTCAGTCGTTCCATCCCAGCTTTTCTAGCCTCTCTACATAGGCATCACTGGTGTTGTGCCAGTAAATTTCCTCTTCAACTTCTCCTAAAGGCCATGATATCCAACGTAAGCTACCTTAAGGGCCTGTCCCACTTTCACGACCTAATTCACGACCTTTTTTACTCGTGGACATTTTTCATCATGTTGAAAAAATGCCTCGACCTACTTGGTGCCACGAGTACCTACGACTAGCATCACGAACTACCTACGACCTATCTACGACCTACCTACGACCTCCTATGACCTCATGACGACCATGCTGCGAGTATGAGTCAAGGGCAAACTCGGCAGAGGTCGTGAATTAGGTCGTGAAAGTGGGACATGCCCTTTAGTGCAATTCCTGGCTGTACTTCTGAAGATCTGCTCTCCAAAATTGTTTGTGGCTCTATATAAGCTGCTCCAGCACAGTCAAGGGATTGGCAGCTTCCCAACAATGTGGAAGATTACCCACATATGTCCTATTTGCAACATGCAGGACAAACTAACTACCTAAGGTTTCAACACTCTGAAATAGCTATGAAATACATGCCGCGGCTTAAACAGTTTGATTAATTGACTGTTACAGCATGGAACCCACCGAGACCATGCCGAGCATCAATTATCCGTTCACATACTTCTTGTTATCCCACTTTCGCATCCCTACGCACAAGGGGCAATTTACGGAGACTAATTGACCTACAAACCCCCACATCTTTGAGATGTGGGAAAAAATGGACGAACCTCATGCAGTCACAGGGAGAACATGCAAACTCCATACTGAAAGCAGCCGAGGTCAGGAGACCACTCCCTTCAATAAAATGCAAAAGATTTCAAGCACACAGCGTACTTCCTTCCACTTTTAAGGCATGTAATCCTGATGGCCCTTGATAAGAACATGGCCTGCATTTTTATGAATGCTTCCGTATTTTCAGTTTGTTATAAGATTTTGGTTTCTATTTTAACCAATCTGATTTAACACAAGGGGAAGTCTTCTTAATTTATAAAAACACAAATAAGAACAAGCTGAGAACTTTAATGGAAATGCCTGAAATTAAAATGTAAGCATTGATAGGAAAGATTCAAAAAGTTCACCAGAAAAGGAATTGAGAGAAGCCAAAAGATGTCGGCATTTTGTTTGTGCATCCATTAGCAATTCTCAGAAACTAAAAGAACTGTCTAAGGTTGAAATTTAAAGCAATATAATATATATCAATATACCTTTGCAGATAAAATAGATTCAGGCACAGTTCAATCAAGATTTGCAGCATTATATCAAGAATAAACCATGATCTCCTTTCTTGCCCGTGTCAAAGAGTAATTCAAAGATTGTACAACAAACATACCACTGACAAACTTAGGTCCTGTTGGAATGAGAAACATCGGTCCCTCTAGCATTCTTGAAGTTGAACTCACAGCAGAATGAACATGTCTTGGATTACTTCTGATGGTTAGGCTAAGATTTAAAACAAATAAAATGAATTTGTTTATGTCACTTTATGAATTGAACTTTCATGTTAGAACTATTATGTCAAAATACTATGCCTCCAAGCAGCTTTGGCAGACTTTTACACGAGCGCAGGTGTTAAAATATATTGTGGAGATGAGAGGGAATCAGTGGGGAAGGAGGGAGTGGGGAGCAAAGGGCAGTAAAAGGGAAGAATTATAAGAAGCTTGTGACGTTATTTAGCAAAGAACATTTATCAGGTTATGGTTTTTCCCAGTTAGATAGGCTAGAAATTAAAGCAAATAATAGTAAGGACATAATTAAAAGACCTGCTGTGAGAATGTGCACGGCTTTCTAAAAACAAAGATACAAGATGCATTGCATTGTACAGTGCCCTGCATAATGTTTGGGACAAAGACCCATCATTTATTTATTTGCCTCTGTACTCTTATTTGAGATTTGTGATAGAAAAATATCACGTGGTTAAAGTGTACATTGTCAGATTTTATTAATGGGTATTTTTATACATTTTAGTTTCACCATGTAGAAATTAAAGCAGTGTTTATACATAGTCCCCCCCCCCCCCATTTCAGGGCGCCATAATGTTTGGCACACATGGCTTCACAGGTGTTTGTAATTGCTCAGGTGTGTTTAATTGCCTCCTTCATGCAGGTATAAGAGAGCTCTCAGCACCTAGTCTTTCCTCCAGTCTTTCTATCACTTTTAGAAACTTTTATTGCTGTTTATCAACATGAGAACCAAAGTTGTGCCAATGAGAGTCAAAGATGCCATTATGAGACTGAGAAACAAGAATAAAGCTGTTAGAGACATCAGCCAAACCATGGGCTCACCAAAATCAAATATTTGGAACATCATTAAGAAGAAAGAGTGCACTGGTGAGCTTTCTAATTGCAAAGGGACTGGCAAGCCAAGGAAGACCTGCACAGCTGATGTCAGAAGAATTCCCTCTATAATAAAATCCCCAAACCTGTCCGACAGATCAGAAACACTCTTCAGGAGTCAGGTGTGGATTGGTCAATGACCACTGTCCGCAGAAGACTTCATGAACAGAAATACAGAGGCTACACTGCAAGATGCATCCCACTGGTTAGCCACAAAAATAGGATGGCCAGGTTACAGTTTGCCAAGAAGTACTTAAAAGAGCAACCACAGTTCTGGAAAAAGGTCTTGTGGACAGATGAGACGAAGATTAACTTATATCAGAGTGATGGCAAGAGCAAAGTATGGAGGAGAGAAGGAACTGCCCAAGATCCAAAGCATACCACCTCATCTGTGAAACACTGTGGTGGTCTGTTATGGCATGGGCATGTATGGCTGCTGAGGTACTGGCTCACTTATCTTCATTGATGATGGTAGTAGCATAATGAATTGCGAAGTGTATAGACACATCCTGTCTGGTCAAGTTCAAACAAATGCCTCAAAACTCATTGGCCGGCAGTTCATTCTGCAGCAAGACAATGATCCCAAACATACTGCTAAAGCAACAAAGGGTTTTTTCAAAGCCAAAAAAATGGTAAATTCTTGAGTGGCTAAGTCAATTACCCGATCTGAACCCAGTTGAGATTGCCTTTTATATGCTGAAGAGAAAACTGAATGGGACTAGCCCCCAAAACAAGCATAAGCTAAAGATGGCTGCAATACAGGCCTGGCAGAGCATCGCCAGAGAAGACACCCAGCAACTGGTGCTGACCTTGAATCGCAGACTTCAAGCAGTCATTGCATGCAAAGGATATGCAACAAAATACTAAACATGATTAATTGATATTGCTGTGCCCCAAACATTATGGTGCCCTGAAATGGGGGGACTATGTATTAACACTGCTGTAATTTCTACATGCTGATACCAAAATGTATAAAAATGGCCTTTATTGAAATCTGACAATGTGCACTTTAACCACACGTGATTTGTTTCTATTACAAATCTCAAATTGTGGAGTAAAGAGGCAAATAATAATTGATGGGTCTTTGTCCCAAACATTATGGAGGGCACTGTATGTGCATAAACTGTCGCTTTTATCAGCAACACTCTCATCTCCCAAAAGCATCCTGGACAATACAGCTCACCCCCTCCATGACACACTGGTCAACCTGAGGAGTACCTTCAGCAACAGACTGGTTCCACCAAGATGCAGGACAGAACACCACAGGAGATCCTTCTTCCCTGTGGCTATCAAACTGTACAACTCCTCCCCTTCTGTCGTGGGGTAGACTGAGACCGAGACTGACTCCCCCACCCCTCCCCAATCTTTGCAAATCCCCAATCCTTTCCACTCGTCACTTTAATTTCATGTTTCATGTATTTTGTGTTTTTGTGTTTTTGTGTTTTTATGACTGTGACAAGATCAATTTCCCTCCTGGGATAAATAAAATTCTATCGTATTGTAAACAAAGGCCATTTAGATTTGTTCAATGGGATGGGCATGACTGGGAACAACATTAGTAATGAATCTCCAATTATTATACAACGAGTGGCTTGGTGGGCCATTCCAGAGGGTCTCAAGTCACTTAAAGACCAGGCAAGAATGATGGGTTTCCTTTCCTAGAAGACATTGGTGAATACGATTTTTTTTTTGCAAACTTGTATCTTCATTGTCACAAATGAGAAAAAAAAAATAAGGGATAGGTTAAAAAAAAGTAGAAGACGACATTAAAATAAAATTCCCTAATACATAAATCTAAAATACTCAAGCTCAGGATGCTTGTGTGACTCAAAGCCAGCTCTAATAATCAACAGCAAATGTAGTCATATCTGCATTAAAATGCAGCAAGCTTTGGACAATCAGTTTATCTCAACAAGGAGGCATACATGAAAAAACCCAGCCTCCAGCAACTTTTGGGTTATTTAATTTTTCTAGTTATAGTAACAGCTACGTATACATTTGGTCTATTACTTCTTTCATATCCAAGTCTGTGCACAATTAGCCAGCATAAGGAAAGCAATTATCCAAAGCAAATGAACTCAATTTCTATCAACAATGTGGCAAACGCACACCATAATAATGGCTTTATACAACTGAAGGTTGGAGACAATAATTGGGTGTTGATCATTAGTAGAGAAAAATAGAAAACGCTGGGAGAACTCAAGACAGCATCTGTGGAAATGTTACAGATCTGAATCTTCTGAAGAAAGGGACTGAATCATTAGGACAGGAGTTGTCGTGGTTGTTTGAATTCCAGACAATGTTGGCAAGATCGGATACACTTTTTATTAATCAACAAAAAGTACAAAACAAACTGCTGGAGGAATTCAGCAAGTCAAGAAACATCTGTGAGGTGATTGGAATGGTGGATATATTGGGTCAGGACACATTTGACCGGCTGAGTTCTCTGAAGAGTTTGAAGGTCCCGAGCCGAAACCCGGAATGTCCTATTCCCTCCACAGATACTGTCTGACCCACTGAGTTACTCCATCACTTGGTGTTTCACTGAGTTCCCAGCTGTTTGTTTTGTCCTCCAGAATAGACAGCCCCATCACATGTGCTACATTATCAAAATAGTGAGTGCACAGAGGTTTAAAAACAAACCCCACAACTGAGCACTCTGTAGGGGCTGATGCATCTAGGACCAGCTGCCTACCAGGGAGCAAACTAGAGGGCAGACGATGGTTTCCACAGGCTGACCAGCCTCACTCCATTGACAGAGGCTGGAGCAGGCATAGGGGAAATATTTTTCAGGTTTCAGCTACCAGACATGAACTGTCAGCCCTGGGTTCTTGGTTTCTTGGTCCTCCAAAATATTCCAAATGGAATTTAAACTGGAGGTGGTGGAGGGAGGACTTAAGCCAGAACGTGTTTTTGGGAAGAAAGAGCGACCTTAAATTTAGTTGCATCTGGTTGGGTAACTATGGTAGGGTGAAGATTATCCCATGCTTTAATTGTGCGGGGGAAGAACGAATTGCTGTACACATCTGTCTTGGTAGCTGGTATCTCAAATTGGATCGAATGCCCTCGTCTGCTCCTAATTGGTTTAGGTTTGGTGTAGGTTTTGTAATCTACGTCGAGCTGACAAGGGGACAAGGCTACAAAGAAGGGGAGTGCGGGGCTGGGGGCCCAACACCGAGACTTGGAGAGGACAGGTACAAAGGGAGGTTTCAGCTGCCAACCCCGGGGTATAGTTACAGAGAGGGTGAGGGTGAGACTGAGCGGGGCTGGGGCCCAACACCGAGACGTGAAGGTGAGGCCGCCGGGACGCGACCAGACTGCCCGTGGGACGCGGTGGGAATGTGCTGGGCCCGCTGCGGGCCAGGAGACGGCTCGGCACCTGCTGTGCGACTGCCTCCGCCATCGCCATCGCCGGAGCAGCAGCCGCCAACCGCCCGCCACCGCCGCCATCGCCGCCGCCAGTCAGGACCCCGCCGCCGCGCCGCGCCTGACCCCACACCCATACACCGCACACACCAACCCGACCCCTTCCCAACCACCCGTCACAGATGATAAATCTGAGGAAAACATTGTGTTTTTGGGAAGACAAAGATGTGAAGTAAAGTACTCAGGCAGGGTGGGGGCGACTGTGAGAGCCGCGAGGCCCCCGGGTATGTTTGACTCCTGCCCCTCAGGACGGCGCGAGCGCGGCTTTGCAGGATGGCACGGTAATGGAACAATGCAAAATGCACCGGGTAAATTCATCTTATTGATACACCCTTGGCTTGATTCCGTTGCAATCTTTATTGAGCAAACGGAAAAAGAAAAAAAAAAGCGAAAGGAGGTGGCGTTGAGATTGCAATGATGCTGAGTTGATGTGCACCGGCGGGCTGCACTGCGCACGCGCGCACACGGGGGAAGCCGGCCGGCCGGCCGCCCGGTCGGATGGCGCATGCGCGTGGACGGAACGTGCTTTGTTGCACACGCGACATGCCGGCAATGCGCAGGCGCGGCGACGGGTTGGCTACAGCGCGCATGTGGGAGATGCCGGCAGTGTCGGCAATGCGCAGGCGCGTTGACGGAGCCGGCCGCGCTCGGCGGCAGCGCTCGTCTTGCGGTCATTCATTCAGCGCCGCCGCGGCGAGCAGACCGTCGCTGCTACTTGATGCTTCTTTACAAAGTCAGCAGCCCCAAGATGGGAATGGAATACCACTGCCTCTCCAACTGCACCTTTTAAACAGTGATTATAACCGGATGTTTTAACATGGGATGCGTGCATCTTTCATTTATTTAGTAAGTAGTGAATATACGATACGACAGGATACAACTTCCTTTATCCCGGAGGGAAATGGTCAGCCACGAGTCAAAAGATACAGTTACAAGGCATTTAAAGTGTCATGTGCTTTATAATAATAATAATGAAATGTAAGTGACCAGTTATTGCACAACATATATATAACAGATGCACAATTAACTATTGTAACTGTCTCTATCCAGCCTCTCACTGTGTAATCTTTTATAACAGTACATTATCCTGTTTCTCGCAATTGAAAACGAAATGAGGTTTTTTTTGCGTTGTCAATCTTCAGTGTATCAGGTAGATAAAGTGAATTTGCAATTTAAAATCATGTTTCATGGACAATCTAATTGTCTTTGCAAAGTCTGGGAACAATTACAGATACTCGAGAGTACAATCCTGATTCCTGTTACATTCTCCTTCTCTGAAGATGGATCCAGACCTGAAACGTCAACAGTCCATTTACCCCAACAGGTGCTTCCTGTCCCGAAATGTCTTCTGTGTGGGAAGGAACTGCAGATGCTGGTTTAAACCGAAGATAGACATAAAAAGTTGGAGTAACTCAGTGGGTCAGGCAGCGTCTGGGGAAAAAAGGAATAGGTGATGTTTTGGGTGGAGATCCTTCTTCAGTTTCCCGCAACACATGTTGCCTGACTCAAAATGTCTTCTGTCAATTTCCCTTCACAGATGCTGCCTGACCCGTTGAGTTCTTTCAGCAGTTTTTCTTTCCTCCAGGTCCCAGCATTTTCAGTCTTTTGTGTTTTCCATGTTTTCCCTGAGACTGCCAGCATTTTCTCCCACATCTAACAGACATGTTAAGTGAACAAACAAAAAACAAAGCCCTGGGAGAACTCAGCACATCAACTAGGATCTGTGAGGAGAAATGGACAGACCATGTTTCTGCCACAGATGCTGCTTGACAGTTTGCAGTTTTGCTCAAGATTCTTTTGCTCATTTAGTTGTTAATTGGACACATTATATGATCGCTAGAGTGTAGAATCTGGGGAAGTTATGTGAATGGGGTTAGTGTCATGACTTACTAGCAGCAAGCAGCACAACATGTTTGTAAAGGCAGTACTCAATAGATAATATAATAAACAAAAATGTTGAATAAATCAAAGAACAATACAGTGCAAAAACAAGTCAGAAGTCCCTAGTGCCGCAAAGTAGTCTGTAGTTCGAAGCTTAGAAGGAGTTCATGGTGTTCAATAACCTTCTGGTTGTTGTGATGCATTTGTTCTTGAACCTGAACATTACAGTTTTCCGACTCCTATACCTTCTTGATGGCAGGAGTGAAATGAGTGTGTGGCCAGGGTGGTGTGGGTCCTTGATGATGCTGGCTGCCTTTTTAGCTTGTGGACTAGACGAGCCAAAGGGCCTGTTATATCTGACCTCTGTATATCCGACCTCTAATTTGTACAGTGAAATATGAAATAGAAGTGGACAGTCTTTGATTATTTATTGCAATTGTTGAAGAGGTTTATATACAACATCATGTAAATATGATGCAAGTGATTTTTATTTACCACATGTAGAAACTTGATCTTTCATTCAAAAATCACATGTGGTTAAAGTGCACATTGTCAGATTTTATAAAAGGGTATTTTTATACATTTCGGTATCACCATGTAGAAATTACAGCTGTGTATACATAGCCTCCCCATTTCAGGGCACCATAATGTTTGGGAAACATGGCTTCACAGGTGTTTGTAATTGCTCAGCTGTGTTTAAATGCCTCCTTAATGCAGGTATAAGAGAGCTCTCAGCACCTAATCTTTCCTCCAGTCTTCCTCTTTCCTCCTAACACTGCTGTAATTTCTACATGGTGAAACCAAAATGTATAAAAATGGCCTTTATTGAAATCTGGCAATGTGCACTTTAACCACACGTGCTTTTTTTCTTTTACAAATCTCAAATTGTGGAGTACAGAGGCAAATAAATAAATGATAGGTCTTTATCCCAAACATTATGGAGGGCACTGTACTTGTTCAGCTGTGCAGGAAGAAATTCTGAGTTGAGGTCAGAGGAACCTGCTGTAAAAAATCAAATTGGTAGCATAAAACGGCTAGCACTGTTTCATTGTTTACTTTATAGACCTCTTTGTAAGTGCCACAAATTGATGATGAGAGGTACTGTTTAATAGATTTTGGTCTCAATCACTATTGGATTTATTTAACTACTAACACATATTTTTCCCTTGATAACTCGCTGGGTCGCGCTTGGAAAATAAGAAAATAGGTCAAATGTTGTAACTTTATATGCATTGGCGTTATCTGACCCCTCTCTGCCTTTTTAGCAGTTTGGTCAGGTTATCTCAGGTTAGAGAAGGAAGATTGGATTTCTTTCTCTTGGATTTGTTTTGTTTAACATATTGTGTTCAGTTGTGATCTGTCTTTGTATTTAACTTGAAATGTGAAATGCCCATACTGGATATAAGCCAGTAGGAGTGCATTTGAATGATTGTTTCCTAATTCTTTCCTAGCTTATTGTCCCAGAGCCTGGAGTCAGTTACAAAGCAGCAGTTCTTCCCTTGACCTCGGAAATAGTTAGAGAGGAAAATGTTTTTTTGGTGTTTACAAAGTTTAGTTTAGAGAAACAGCACAGAAACGGACCCTTTCGCCCACCGCATCGACCAGCGAACTCCATACACTAACACTATCCTACACGCCCACTGAGAACAATTTACCATTATACCAAGCCAATTAACCTAAAACCTGTACGTATTTGGAGTGTAGAAGGAAACCGCAGATCCCGGAGAAAACCCACACATGTCACATGTACAAACTCCGTACAGACAACACCCGTAGTCAGGATCGAACCCAGGTCTCTGGCGCTGTGAGGCAGCCACTCTACTGCTCTGCCACTGTGCTGCTTATTAAATACAAAATTGGATACATAAATTTGAGTGAAGTAGAGATTGAAGGAGGAGTGGATCATGTAGCATCTGTGGAGGCAACTGTGACAGACAGAAGTATGTCTCAGTCTGAAGAAGGGCCCCAACCTGAAATATCGTCTGACCATTTCCCACCACAAATGCTGCCTAGCCTGCTGAGTTCTTCCAGCAATTTGAAGTTCAAATGTTTTAAATATCTATTATATTTTGAAATGCTATTCAGGGTATTAAAATTTCTTTACATAAAGTTGCATAGTGTGGAAACAGGCCCTTCGGCCCAACTTGCCCATGCTGACGAACATGCCTCATCTACTCTAGTCCCACCTATGGGCATTTGGCCCATTTCCCTCTAAACCTTTCCTATCCATGTTTCTGTCCAAACATTGTGATAGTACCTTTCTCAGCTACTTCCATCAACAGCTCGTTCCATATACCTACCAACCTTTGTGTAAAAACAAATGTTGACCTTCAGGTTCCTATTAAATCTTTCCCCCTTCACCTTAAACCATAAAATAAAATTATTTTTTATGGAGTAATGTTCGCCATGTATTAATTATCGCACTTTAAAAATTCAGACCTCGTAGAATAAAGTATCATAATTTCAGAACACTTGACAGCAGGAATGTTTTTAAGTAGTAATTTCCTCTATCAGAATAAATAGTAACTATTGCAATCAGTGGAGGAAAGATGAATGGCTATCCAGCCTTCAGGATTTCTTCAATTGTTGTTTGAAAAACCAAAAAGCTAGCCAGAATTCGGAACTGAGTATCGTGTAGAGGACAAAATAACCCACTTGAGGAAATATGATCGGGCTTGTTCTTGCACAATCCTTCTCTGCTTCAATGGTGTTAAACAATTGGGCGTGTGCCTCTTGAAATGTGCTATCTACATGCTTCACTGATGCAGGAAGCGATACAAGATCTGTTGCTCAAGTGCCAGATCTTAGACTTCCTTCTTCCAGTTGAAGGACCTGTACCGTGACGTGTGGTTGTCTTGATCCTGGATTTATCAACTGGATGTGCATTCATCAAAGCAGAGGTACTTTGCCATGCCTCTAGCTGTTAGAATGTAACCCAAACCTACCAATAAATAAACGTTTGCCCCTGATCCAGCCAAGCAGAATCAAACAGTCACTAGCTACAAAAGATAGACACGAAAAGCTGGAGTAACTCAGTGGGTCAGGCAGCATCTCTGGAGAAAAGAAATAGGTGACGTTTCAGGTCAAGACCCTTCTTCAGACTGAGAGTCAGGGGAAAGAAAGATGTGCAAAACAGTGACGTTGATCAAGGAAACGGTCCATAGGAGGCCATGGGCTGGTGTTAACCAATTATACAAACCAGTTAGCTCATTGCCTTCTATCTGAGTGAAGTCTGAATGTTCTCCCTATGATCACGCCTGTTTCCTCCGGGTGCTCCATTTTCCTTCCTTGTCCCCAAAATGCGCACATTGGTCGGTTAGTTGCTCACTGTGAATTATCCATAGTTTAGGTAATACGTTGATGGGAATGTGATGAAAAAAAATGCGTTGGCTTAGAATTAGTGTAAAAATGGGTGGTTGATGGTTGGCCTGTTTTTGTGTTCGAGCTGTCCAGGATTTTACTGTCCTATCATCACCTTTTATCTCCCTTTTTTTCATTGCTTCCAGGTTCTGGAATTGAGGGCTCTCTCTGGAATTACTGTAACCCTCTCACCCACTCTACTGCTCTGTTCTTGAACTCTTTCAGCCCCCTGCTCCCATTCCACCAGGCTCTCAAAGTAAGCTGAGGAGAAACATTGTGAAACAAAAGCTACAAGAAAATGGCAATTCTGAGCCATTACCATCACTGTTTCTGAGGTGCTCGGGAAATGGAGGCACTGGAAATCAGTATAGCTTAGTAATTCAAAGCAGAACATTAAAGCCAAGCCTGGATATAATTTAATTTTTTCACATAAATTAAAGCAATAAAAAAAGTGTCTTAATTGTTAAACTAGTCTGCAGGTAAGGACATTATTTGTTTCCATGCTGGTGAGTGGCTGCTTTCTCTTATTTTACAAACACTATCCCAGTTTCGATGTTGAAGCAATCACTGAATGTCGATGTTTCCAGCTTCATTTTAAGTTTCACTGTTATAATCACATTTTATGATCTGAAAGAAGTTACTGTTTTCTGATTTGCGCTAATCCTCATCTTGTGACGACCATAATCCAATTAAATATTTCATAAGAGACTGGGTAGCAGTCCCAGCCATCATGCACTTGGGCAGAGTTGATCAACATCCTATACTACAGAGACCACAGTTTGCAAAGATTGTGACCCCTGAGATTCAGAAAGCAGATCTTAAAATTCTCCGATTGTGACATTGAGAACAGTGTGCATTCATGTAATTTCTTTTAACATAGAAAATCGTCCGTGGCACTTCAGCAGAACATAATCAGACAAAAGTCAACACTTTGTACTTCTGTACTTGAAGCAGAGATTGAACAATGGAGTATTGTTATTCCACAGTGAGCTGGACCTCAAAACTTGTGAGTGATCATCATGAATACAGTGTCAAAAGAGCAACAAAAGGAAAATATTATTGCAAAATTATTTATTTGATAGAGCTTTTTATATATGTGAGAGAATTCCAGCAGTGTGTATGTGTTGAACAGGAAGGGTATGAGATGATGGTTTCCCTGATAACAATGGCTGGACTATAATAAGGAATGGATGGTGAATATTTTCAAAGTTAAATTTGAATTTTGCTAATACTGTTGGAACAATATCTGCCATTTCTGCACCAGCAACCCTTTTACACTGAGAAGGAGTGCTCTGCACTTCCATGGTTCTGCTCACACGAGTTTCCCGGTGAAATTAATATATAAATATTTCAGGAGCACAGTCGGGAATCTCATTACTATTTAAGCCTGAGGTCGAGTGGATCTAATTTTTTGTAAACCTGTTATGTTATCTTAATGTAATTATGGGTCTTGTAATGTTAACCTTGGGAAGTATAAGACCATCTGGTGAAGACTCAAACTCGCATCAAAGGTGGGTTATTTTGCTTGTTTCAGTCTTGAATTAGGAATCACTTTAGGAAGAACGTCAGGAATTTAATGAGCAACTCTAGACTATTTTCACTATTATTAAAAAGGGTACTGAGGCAATGATGTAGGTGCAAAGCTTTTCCAATTGCTTGCTATCCAGTTAAATCAGATCACACTGAATATGAGTAGAATCGAGCCACACGCAAGTGCAACATTGCAAAGAGAATCACACCAGAGTGTAGAATATAGTTTTACAGCATTGGAGTGTTACATTTCCAGAGGAAAAAGTCCAATGACTGCATTGAGGTAGGTTGGAAGATTGGAACTATGCCCTAGCTTCTGGATGGACCATTCAATAGTCTGGTAAGAGGGGAAGATGCTGTTCCTGAATCTGGTTGTGCACACTTTCAAGGTTTTGTCCTTCCCGACAGGTGAGGGGAGATGAGGGATTGACTGGAGTGAAAAAGGAAATCATGGGAATTTTTGAGGTGAACAGCATAAATTCTTGCAAGGTGCAGATAGATAAATCTGGAAGGAACTGAGGGATATTTTGATGGGATTAAATGAGAAGAAGCTTTTGTACACACCAGTAAAGACCTGTTGACCAATATAGTCTGTAAGCTTTGCAAAATGTGTGGATTTTTAACGACCGCAAAATATAATCTATTTTTTCATCGCACTAAAGCTGCAACCTAAATGCATCTTAATGCGCATCATCTTTTTGTGATTGCAGGATCTTTTTTACATTGAAATAACATTTTTGATTCATGTTAAGTCTCCCTGCAGAATGATATCAATATTCACATTATGTGGAGCCTTACCTTTTAAATAATTACAATTAGTCCAATAACTTGTTCCAAAAATGATGTTGCATCATTATACAGCAGTGTAGAATACTTAAGGCTTTATCAGATTAGTTTACAGTTGGCTTCCTGTAATGTGAAGCTTTCCGTTATATATTTTGATCAGATAAAGGAGTTTAGTTCAGAGATGTAGCAGGCCCCTCGGCCCATTGAATCCACGCTGACCATCAATAGCACTTTCACACTAGTTTAATGTTATCCCTTTCTCGTCCATTCCCCTGCAGTGCTTGAAGCAATTTACAGAAGTCAACTAATGTAAAAACCCTCGCTTCTTTGGGAAGTTTTGAAAAATTTCAACCAACGGCTCCTTTATTTCTGTCACCACTTCCTTTAAAACCCACCAAACAGGGCATTATGATCTGGTGACATTTGTCTTCAGTTCTATTTTTTACAAACACTTGTGGTAGGGATTGTTAAACTTATATCATACTATTTGAAGAAACATGGAACTGCAGATGCTCATTTACTAAGGAAAGGCACAAAATGCTCAGCGGGTCAGGCAGCATCCCTGGAGATCATGGATAAGTGACGTTTTGAGTGGGGGCCCTTCACTAGGGCTGAAGAAGTGTCTGATGATGCCCAACCCGAAACATCACCTCCCCATGTTCTCCAGGGATGCTGCTTGACCCATTGAACTACTCCAGCATTTTACGTATTTTTTGTATTAGACCAACATCTGCAGTTCCGTGTATTTTAGATATCTTTGAAATATTTATAATGTCTTGCACTGTTAAGACTAATGCAAACTTGGTTTACATTATCTGACATTTCAGTTTCCATGCTTTGAACTTCAGGTGTCCCATACATATATTTGCTACCTTCTTCCTTTTTGTATATACAGAGACGCCCTTTCTATTTGTTTATATATTATGTGCCAGGATTCCGCCATCAATTTTCTCCCTCCTTGTTAATTGTTTGTCTTGTGCTGCTGGTAAAATTCCCAGATCGCTGGTCTACCACTAGCCATTTCAACATAGTAGGCTCTCATTTTTAATTTAATATTTTTCCCTATCTCCTGTGATAACTTCAGATAGTCCATCTTTCTCATGGGATCCCTCTTTCTTTCTATCTGGGATAAATGTACAGAGACCTTGAAATTCAATCGCAATTCTGACACGCATCATTGCAAGAGGCTGCAGAGAGTGGTAGACTCGACTCATTCCATCACACAAACTACCCTCCCCAGCATCAAAAGCATATACTTGTGATGCCGCCTTGAAGGTGGCATTTGGCATCTATCATCAAAGTTCCTGACCACCTGGGACACTCCCACTTCTCACTGCTACAATAGGGCAGGAGGTACAGAAACCTGAAGTCGCATGCCACCAGATACAGGAATATCTACTTTCCAACAACCATCAGGTTATAGCGTGGAAACAGGCCCTTTGGCCCAACTTGCCCACACCGACCAACATGTCCCAGCTACATTACTCCCACCTGCCTGCGTTTGTCCCATATCCCTCTAAACCTGTTTTATCTATATACCTGTCTAAATGTTTCTTAAACGTTGCGACAGTCCCTGCCTCAACTACCTCCTCTGCCAGCTTGTTCCACGCAGTAAGTCCCTCGTTCCAAAGTTCCATTCCTTTGTGTGGAAAAGGTTATCCCTCAGATTCCTATTAAATCATTTCCCCTTGAACTTTTGTCTTCTGGTCCTCGATTTCCCCTACTCTGGGCAAGAGAGTAAAGGTTCTTGAACTAACCTGCACAAACCTAATCCTACATTAGCAATGGGCACAATGGACCACCTCGTGCACTGATATTTAGTTAGTTTTGCACAACCTTTTTATTTTTGCTGTTTGCATATTAATGTGTAACTTATGTTCTTGAGTGTCATCTGAGTCTATGTGCCTGTGATGATGCTCCAAACACGATATTTCATTGCTCCTGTGCCTCACTATACTGGTGCACATCACAATAAATACTTGACTTGAAATCAGGTCTGTATAATCAATAGATTGTAGATGTTCTGGTGAGGAAATGGAAGCTCAATAGTGTGCATTGTGTATCAATATTAATTTTATGATATATTGCAGACAAATTTTGTGCCTTAAGAGATCGTACAATACATTGTGAAAATCTTTCTAACGGTTGTGGACGAGGCTAGTACCACTAGAAAATTGTCTGAAGAAGTTGTCCCAACCTGAACCCCCACCTATTTGTGTTCTCCAGAGATGCTGCCTGACTCGCTAAGTTACTCCTGAGCTTTGTTTCTTTTGTAAACCAGCATCTGCAGTTTCTTATGTCTCCACTACTAGAATTTTAATGGTTAACATAACTTAATGTGGCTGTTTTTTTTTTGTATTTTGAGGCAAGTTTAAGCAGAGGTTTCACAGGCACATAAACATGGGGAATGGAGAGAAATGGATGATGTGCAGACAGATGGGATTAGTTTTATTTGGCAGCATAGTTGGCTCAGACATTGTGGGCCAAAGAGCCTGTTCTAGAGCAGTACTGTTCTTTGTTCTCTGTAAAAGCTGAGCATTGTTTGTCCAGAGCATAATTAATTGTATATGAACACCAAGGAACACTATTAATCACAAGCCATATACTCATTCCAGGAATTGCAGAACATTCAAATGTTTTAATAGAGAATATTATGGAAGATTCATATTATACAGCTTAGTATCTTTTCATAATTTTTGAATGGAGGGATATGGGTTATGTGCCGGTAGAATAGTGAGGGTCTTTGCAACATGTTTGGCACAGATGTGTGCTAAAGGGCCTGCTCTTTGCTGTACTGTTCTATGTTTTATTATGCATCGTTATGTTAATTGAACAGAATAACAATATTCAAAAAGCAAAAAATGAAATGGAAAGAAAAACAGTAAATACTGGCGATACACAGCAGGAAAAGCAGCATCCGTGGAGGGAGATGCAGTGTCCTGAGCAATAGTTTTTTTATCAGAACTGGAAAAAGTGAAAGACCAAGTATGTTTAAATTGGAGAGATGGGGGAGAGGTGAACAAAGAACAGGGGAAGTCAATGATAGGGGTAGTATTCAGGATTGCCCAGGTAACACAAATACTATTGTTGCCTTATCATAGAGGGTGCTAAAGGTTTGTTTATCATGGTTGCTCTGAGGGGTGGAAATAGAGGGATGTGAATTGGGTCCATGGGGAGGAAGAAAATGCTGGAAATGTGAGATGCAGATGGCAGCAGCTGTTTGATCTCAGGAAGTGCTCAGAGGTTAGTGTAGCATCTAGGGAGAGAGAAATCGAATTAATGTTACAGGGTCTGTACCTGTAATGTTAATGTTCTGACCTGTCATCAGAACGAGGCAGTTTGAACATGAGCATGGAAGGGTGGAGATCTGCAATTGTTGAATTCTGTACTGAGCCCCTAGGGCTGCAATGTGGCTGGATGGAAGATGAGATCCGTAATTGAAAATATTGCAACAACATCCATCTTCACGATGTCATCATCCACCTGAGCACATTACAGCCCTTGGGACTCTATTTTTAACTTCAAACATTTAAGATAGGCTGTTTAAGAAGGAACTGCAGATGCTGGAAAAACTCAGCGGGAGAGGCAGCATCTATGGAGCGAAGGAAATAGTCAACGAAAAAGGCATTTAAGATAGCCTTTCCAGTTGGCCAGTGTTGATACAAGGACATCTACCCGTAACATTTAACTTCGTATTTTCACTCGCCGCAGTTGCCACCTGATGATATTGAGTATTTCCATCGTTGGGCATTTCCTTGTTTTTTCAGTTTTCTGTGTTCTACAGCTGACAGTTGCAGCTTTTATTTCATTTCCTTCCTGCTCACTGATTTTCCTCTTGCAATCCTCCAGAGAGAATAGCGATGATTAGTGAGCATTCCACACCCTCCCTTAGAGACACCAACAGTAGTTTGTCATCTGGACATTGTTGGTCCAACCTTTATCAGATATCAAGGACAAATTGATTCAACAAGAGCTCTCAGATAACGATTCTCAAGAGCTTGAAACGCCATCTCACGAGCAGAGTTCAGACACTGTTGATAACAATTCCGCTATTCACTCCCTCCTCCCTTCCACTAATGAGCCCCTGGACCCTGAAGTAACTATCTTCGTGAATAACAGGCCCATACTGGCCAAGGTCGACATGGGTGCAAAGGTCAAAGTCATGTCGATAATGGAGTTTAAAAAAATTCGACATGCTGAACGACTGCTCAAGGACTCCACAACCCTTCGGACCTACGGGGGAGAGATTTTACACCCACTGTACAGTCAACCAGCAAACTCGCAACCTGCTGTTTTACATTGTCAAGTCAGACTCAGAGACTTTACTCGGTGTCACTGCATGCCATGATCTCGGCCTGGTGTATTTTGGACGTGCAGTCCACAAATTATGTCTAACTGATAAGCCAGTACAACGGCTTCTTTCCCAGTAGAAAGACTTGTTTGATGATGGACTAGGCAAGCTGGCTATCAAATATCGAATCACTGTTGATCCTACTGTCACACCAGTAGTCCGAGCACTTCATCGCATCCCGCATGCCATGCGCGACAGGATACAAAATGAACTTGGGCCCATGGTCTCAATGGGAGTAATTGCTGAAGTGACCGACCCATCTGACTGGGTCTCCACCATGGTCGTTGCAACCAAGAAAAACAAAGGGGAGATACGCATCTGTATCAATCCCAAAGACCTGAATACTGCAATCAAGCGCCCCCACTATCCAATGAGAACCATAGAAGATGTCGTTGCACAGATTGGCAACGCAGCAGTGTTTTCTGTTCTGGATGCCAAAAGCTCCTTCTGGCAGATTCCGTTAGACCAGGACTCATCCATCCCATCCTCACTACTTTTGCCACCCCCTTTGGCCGTTTCAAATTCCTAAGGATGCCCTTCGGCATCAACTCTGCCAGCGAAGTTTTCCAACGCAACATGGAACAATTGTTCACAGAGTTCCCGTGCGCCATCATTGTTGATGATATTCTCGTCTATGGTCGCGACCTGGCTGAACATGATGCCAACCTGAAAAGAGTGCTCAACCGTGCCAAAGACATTAATCTCAAACTGAACCCACTAAAGTGCAGATTTCGAGTTCCCGAGGTCACTTACGTCTGATCTGTCTTCACCAGCAGCAGCCTCAGGCCTGATCCACTGAAAACTGCAGCCATTAACGAACTGCCAGTTCCAACTGATGTCACGAGTCTACAGCGATTCCTCGGCATGGTCAACTACCTGGGTAAATTCATTCCCAAATTCAGCGACCTGCCGGCTCCTCTACACAAACTGGCACACAAAGACGCAGCATGGTCCTGGTACCCACAGCACCAAAGTGCTTTTGACAACCTCAAGTTGCAGTTGGCCGGTGCGCCAACCCTATCATAGTTTGATCTGAAGCTGCCGGTCACGATGACCTGCGATGCATCCCATTACGGACTAGACGCAGCCTGCCTACAAACCACTACCGACGGCATCATCAAGCCCGTATCATATGCATCCCGTACTTTGACTGATACCGAACAGCGATCTGCCCAAATTGAAAAGGAACTACAAGCTGTGGTCTTCTCATGTTCAAGGACTTTATTTTTGATAAGACCATTACCATCGAGACGGACCACCAACCTTTGGTTACCATTTTGAACAAGCCAATCCACGCTGCCCCAGCACGACTGCAACGGATGATGATGCAGCTGCAGCGTTTTGATTTTCGCATCGTCCACAAGAAAGGTAAAGACATGCACATCGCAGACACGCTATCCAGAGCCCCGCATAGTACCAGTGAACAGCACCTCGCCGAACAGGACCAGTACTCAATCATGAAGGTCTCGTTTGTGCCGACCGATTGTCTCCGCCGCCTCACCGAACACACGGCTGCTGATGAGACGTTACAATTGCTGTCCACAGTCATACGGGACGGCTGGTCCCACAAACTGTCAAATACCCCGCTCGAGGTACGCCCCTACTTCCTAGTTCGTGATGAACTAATGCTACAGGACGGGATTATAGTCAAGGGCCACAAGGTGATGGTCCCAACCGCACTACGAGACGAATATTACAACGACTGCCACAGGACCCACCCCGGCGCGGAGGCCACTCTCCTATGGTAGCAATGCATGTTTTACTGGCCCGGAATGACCAAATACATACGTGAAAGAACCGAAGCGTGCGCTATTTGCAACAGTTTAACACCACGTCAGCAGAAGCAGCCTCTTCTGCCTTAACCAGTCCCTCCTCTCCCGTGGTCCTCGCTGGCTACCGACATGTTTGAATGGCATGGTAAACACTATCTGGTTCTTGTGGACTCTTACTCTGGATGGTTCGAAATAGACCTACCATAAACCATTTCCTCAGAGGCTGTGATCGCGAAGGTACAACGGCACCTCTCCGTGCACGGATCCCCTGCACGCATTCAAACTGACAATGGCAGGCAATTCACCAGCCAAGCATTTAAGAACTTTGCTAGAAGTTGGGACTTTCAACACATCACCAGCAGCCCCGAGTTCCCGCAGTCAAATGGACTCGCTGAACGCAGGGCAAAACAACTCATGGGTACCTGGACTTACTCAATCTACGAAACATTGCATGGGACCCCATCCTGGGTTCTCCTGCCCAGCGACTGATGTCCCGCCAACCTCGCGTGCACCTTTGCCTGTCTCTCAGCAGCTACTGAAGCCACGTGTTCGCCCCCCACCTGCGGTGCAGAAGCAGCTACAGTTCAAATGAGACACGCAAAAGCGTTTCTTCGATAAATCCAGCAAGCCGCTCAAACCACTGGTAAGAGGACGTGGTTCGCCTGCAAACTGACAAAGGCCATACACGGCTAGGACACATTTACGGCCCGTCCAAAGAGCCCCGTTCATACCTGGTCGAAGTGGACGGAGTCATCTACAGACGCAACCGTCAACATATCCTTCCAGTGAAGGAACCACGTCCTGCAACTCCTGGTCCAGATGCACCACCTCTTGCGTTCCATCCCGCAGCCATTCCAGTGACCCCACCACCAGCCGTGCCTCCTGCCACAGGTTCCCCGTGTCGGTCAGCGCCTGCCTCGCCCGCGGCGTCTCCTACCAGCCCTGCTGGGTCGCCGGTCGCGTCCCCTCTCCCTTCCCCTCTCAGTTCCCTCGCGAAAAGAGGTGAGGTGGTCTCCTACCGCACGAGGGCTGGATGGGTTTGTAGGCCACCTGACAGATATGGCGACTTTGTGTAATCATGCCAGCGTAATCTTAATATTACCCCATCATATGCATATTTCAGGCACCGTAGTTTCTTCACTTCCTACAAGAAGAGATGTAGATCGGCTATTGCATGTTTACCAATCATAGTGCTTGTTAGTAGAAACCCCGCCTTATACATGCTATATAATATCAGAACTCGCCTACGTCAAGTAGTAGATGTAGCAGTGGGAAATGTAACGTTCTGCAGATCCTGTGATGTAAGTGCTTAATAAAAATATGTTGTATCTTTACATGTGTTTGAGTCAGCAGTTACACCTTTCACCTCTCCACTCCTGCCTAGGTGACCTAATGCTGTCAGTCTATAGAAGGGTCCTGTCTCAAACTGTCACCTATCCATGTTTTCCAGAGATACTGCCTGATCTGATGAGTTACACCAGTGCTGTCTTTATATGTAAACCAGAATTTGCAGTTCCTTGTTTTTACTTTTAAGATAAAACATGCTTTCCTCACTTTCAGTTCTCACAGTCACAAATCTGTGAAGTTAAAATCTACTTTAATTTAGTTTATTATTGTCACGTGTACCAAGGTACAGTAAAAAGCTTTTTGTTGCGTGCTATCCAGTCAGCGGAAAGACAATACATGATTACAGTCGAGCCATTTCCAGTGATTTGATACGTGATAAGGAAATAACGTTTAGTGCAAGGTAAAGCCAGCAAAGTCTGCTCAAGGATAGTCCGAGGGTCTCCTGATCTATTTCTCCCTCCTCAGATGCCACGTGACCCAGGACAATATTTTCATTTTCCATGATAAGTTACTCTTAACACTTTTTTGTAAACCAGAATTTGCCGTTCTTTGTTTCTACTTTGAACATAAAACATGCTTGTTTCCTCGCTTTCAGTTCCCACATGGTCATAAACCTGAGGTTAAAATCTATTTCTCTCTCCACAGATGCCGCCTGACCCAGGACAATATTTTCTTTCTCCAGTTTGACTTTGGAGATTACTCTGTTTGGATTTGATATTACTTCAACCAAAAATTAACCTGCCCTCTTTCCTTTAGATTTAGGTTGTCAACACAAGATGACTCATAATATCCTGAAGAGTTTACATCGAGTAGAACTTGGTGGATACAACTACTGGCCACTCTTTTCGCAAATTGGAATTCGTCTTTACAACTATGAAGAAATCCCAACCTTTCTAAAAGGCAATCCTTACATTACCGATGGGTATAGAGCTTACTTGCCATCAAGTTTATGCATCAGAAGGTATGTTTGCGTTGCCACAACTTTCCAAAATATTGATATGAATCTGCAGATTTATCCTGAGTAGCACCTAGGGGTGCCACCCTGCATGGTGCCGCAGCGGTAGAGTTGCTGCCTTACAGCACCAGTGACCCTGGTTCGATCCTGACTACGGGTGCTGTCTGTACGGAGTTTGTACATTCTCCCTGTGACCTGTGCGGATTTTGCCAGGTTTCCTCCCATGCTCCAGAGATGTACAGGTTTGTCGGTTAATTGGCTTGGTAAAATTGCGAATTGTCCCCAGTGTTGTAGGACAGTGTTCGTGTCCGGGGATCAATAGTTGGCGTTGACTTGGTGGGCCGAAGGGCCCGTTTCTGCGCTGCATCTCTAAAACTAAAAACATAAAACAAAAAACTGAGTGTGTGAGCATTCACAGTTGAAGTTGACAAGAATTTACAGATCAAATCATGTAACTGTCTCTTTAATGCACTAGGCCCACCACTGTTAGTTGTGCATGCCTACACCTTTATATTCTTCCTCTAGCTGTCTTTGTCCAACGGTTCTGACCTTCCACTGTGCTAGTCTGAGATCAAGTTCTTCAATCTGTGACATTTCCTCACACACCCAGCCACATCCCATCAGTAGATATTGCGACGCTAATGGATGAATTTTATCTTTGTTGCTAAAGCAAGGCCCCCCATTTCATCAGCTTCCAGACAGAGGGGCACTGCAGGATTTTCATCAGTTTAGCAGTTTAATATTGATGTCGGAAGCACAAGAAGAGTTGCACAGCGAGTAGTGCTGCTGCCTCACAGCTCCAGCGACCAAGGTTCAATCCTGACCTCGGGTGCTGTCTGTGGGCAGTCTCCCTGTGACCACATGGGTGTTCCCTGAGTGCTTTGACTTCTGCATCCCAAAGTTGTGGGGGTTGGCAGATTATTTGGCAATTTGTGAATAGCGTCTGGTGTGTAGGTGAATAGTGCAATCTGGGGAAGTTGTTGGTAATGTGGGAGGAATAAAATATGTCTAATGAGAATGCGTGGGAGAAGGCTGGCACAGTGGCTGACGGGTTTATGCACTATTGCATGCCGTAAGACCAGATTAATAAATGAAATGAATACAGTAAATGTCTAGTCATCATCATTTGACAAACTGGAGCACTGCAGTACCAGCATGTGGTGGCGAGAGGTCGGGATGATGGAGCTACAGAACCTTGGCAGTGACCGAGCACCGTTGACTAATTAATGCATTTGGTTAGCGGGCATCTAACATATCCAGAGCATGCCGGGAAGGAACGCTTTTCCTGACGTAAAGTACTGCAGATTGATGGAATCTGAAACAAAAGCAAATTGGTGGAAATTACAGCTGGTTTGGCAGCCAGAGAAAGTAATGGGCCAAGACATTTACTCAGCAATGAAATTAATTATTGAGGGTGGGTTAAAGGACCAATTCTAGTCCTTGGTGGTCTTTATTAAAATTTATTTTCAACTCTTACCGAAACTACTAGATCTCCTAAACTACCAGATCAGATACTTTCCTAATTTAACACTTTAACAGAACAACAATTATTATTTTAATAAAGAGCCGCAAAGTGTCGGAGTAAAGGTCCTGTCCCACGAGCATGCGACTGCACGTGGCCCCCGCTTCCAAACCGGAAGCGGGGGCCGCGCGGAGGTCGAGTGATCCCCGTACAGGGCCTGTCCCACCAGCATGCGACTGCATGCGGCGAGTGCGACCAGTGGGGGCCGCGCGGAGGTCGAGTGAGTGACGTGAAGTTCGAGCGAAGTCCGCGGGAAGTTTGCGCGTGACGTATGGCGTCAAGACGCTATGCACGGCGTCGAGACGCTGCGCACGCCCGTCGAGGGCGGTGCATACGGCGTTGAGGCGGCTGCGGGCCGGCAGGCCGTTGCCGCGCGGAATTTTTGAACAGTTAGTTTTTTGGAGCCCCACGCGATGTCGGGACCAGCTCCACACAACTCCATACGGCTCCGGTGATCGAAGTGGGACCGGCCCCGCGAGGCCGTACGGCTCAAGCGACCACGTTAGGTCGCGCTTGCCGCGTGCAGTCGCATGCTCATGGGACAGGCCCTTAAGTCGGCAGGTCAGGCAGCATCTCTGGTGAACATGGATCGCAGATGTTTTGGGTCTGAAGAAGGGGTGTAACCTGAAACGTAATTAATTTATCCATGTTCTCCAGAGATGCTGCCTAACACGCTGAGTTTTTCCAGCACTTTGTAGCCTTTTGTCTATTCGCCAACATCTTTGGTGCCTTTGTTCTACATTATTTTTATTAACGTACTTTATTTTATTATTGTCACGTGTAGCGAGGTACAGTGAAAAGCTTCTGTTGCGTGCTGTCCAGTCAAGGAAAAGACTACACATGATTACAATCAAGCCGTCCACAGTGTACACATGAGGATAAAGCGTGTACCATTTTAGTGCAAGATAAAGTCCGATTTAAAGATTTTTCAAAGGTCTTCAGTGACTTCTTCATCTTTTGAGCATTGCTATCAAGATCAAGATTTACTGACCGTGTCTAATAGTCTTCGAGAAGGTGGTGGTCAATGCTAGCTTAAAGTGCTGCTTGCACTTTGTATCTGAAAGAAATATTCTAGCATTTCGACCCTGTGATAATGAAGGGCTTGTGGCGTCTAAGACAATGTCAACGTGGAGCCGAAGCTGCAGTTGGTGGCTTGCCCTGATCCTCCAAGATCATGGGTGTGGGAGCCACTGTTGGAATACCCTCGGCAAGACTCTGCAGTGCATCTTGCAGATGACACACTGTGCTAGTTGAAATATATTTGAAGTGGGAGGATGGATTCCCAGTCTGCTTGAGTTATTTTGTAGGTGGTACATTCTTTGCAAATCCTAAACAAAACTGATTCGTGTTCAGCTGGTGGATTTTTAGAACATTGTCATTCTTTATTATAATTTGCTGCCACCTTTTTAAAGACCAGTTAATGTTTTTCCAACGATAACTCTTAAACAGGGAAGGAGCAGGTAGTAATTAAAATCTAAAGAAGGAACGGATGCAGCCCCTTACCCATTTTCTCGCAGCTCTTTGTGTTTTGCTCCAGATTCCAGCGTCTGCAGTACTTTGTGTCTCGTGATACAAATCTTCATTGTTTCAACATAACGCTATGTTTTATCTGCTGCCTCTCAGTGGTGAATCTTGACTGTGGCGAAGAAGCACGATCATAGTCGTTAGTGGGACCGCATTTAGAATATTGTGTTCCGTTCTGGGCACCATGTTATAGGAAAGATATTGTCAAGCTTGAAAGGGTTCAGAAAAGATTTACCAGGATGTTGCCAGGACTAGAGGGTGTGAGCTATAGGGAGAGGTTGAGTAGGCTGGGTCTCTATTTCATGGAGCGTCAGAGGATGAGGGGAGATCTTATAGAGGTGTACAAAATCATGAGAGGAATAGATCGGGTAGATGCACAGGGGAATCGAGGACCAGAGGACATAGGTTTAAGGTGAAGGGGAAAAGATTAATAGGAATCCGAAGGGTAACTTTTTCACACAGAGGGTTGTGGGTGTATGGAACAAGCTGCCAGAGGAGGTAGTTGAGGCTGGGATTATCCCACCGTTTACAAAACAGTTGGACAGGTACATGGATAGGACAGGTTTGGAGGGTTATGGACCAAGCGCAGGCAAGTGGGACTAGGGTAGGTGGGACATTGTTGTCCAGTATCATTCAATGACTCTAGTCATGGCTAGATCAACCATGTATGTTCTTCCCCACCCCACACTCCCCCCCCCCCCTCCCCCAACACCACCACCAGCTCCCTTCCACAAGAAGGAATGCAAACCTGAGCTGTGAAAGTAGCCTGCTGGAATTTTCAACATTTTGTTTCGTATCACTAGAAGGGAATTGTAATAATTATTTGTTCTCTTAAATGTCCTTTATTTGAGAATGTGGGAAGTTTGAATACAAAGTATCTCTACTGACCACAATATACATCTAATCTAATTTTTGCAACATTCGAATGTTACAAGTGTGTATTTCACTGACATTATTGTGTTTTCGATCCTTTTGAAAATAGCCTCTTTGTTTTGTCCAACGAGAGTGTGAATATATGGAGCCACTTGCTGGGGTTCCTGTTGTTCTTCCTCATGGGTCTACATGATACTTGCTTCCTGTTGCCATCGTCAAACAGCACCAGGGATGACTATGTTGTTTTTATTATTTTTGGCTTCTGTTTCCAGGTGAGTCACTTTTTTTTTTTTTTTTAAGGGAAAAGTTGAAAGGAGGCAGGATGGGAGAAGGAAAAAAGTGACAAGAATTTCAAATCTATACTTGAAGCCGGCACAGTGGTGCAGCTGGTAGAGCTGTTCTTTCATAGTGCGATAGACCCCGGTTAGGTCCTGACCTTGGGTGATGTCTGTGTGGAGTTAGCATGTTCTCCCTGTGACCATGTGTGTTTCTCCAGGTGCTCCGGTTTCCTCCCACATCCCAAAGGCGTGCGAGTTTGTAGCTTACGGACCCCTAGTGTGTCAGGAGTGGATGCGAAAGTGGGGGAACCTAGAACCAGTGTGAAGAGGGACACAAAATGCTGGAGTCACTCAGCGGGTCAGGCAGCATCTCTGGAGAAAAGTAATAGGTGATGATTCGGATCGACCACCCTGCTTCAGACTGGAGTTTGGTTCTCTATTTTGTGTCTATCTTTGGTGTAAACCGGCATCTGCAGTTCCTTCCTACTCCTAGAACCATTGTGAACGGGTGATCAATTGTCAGCATGGACTCGATGGGCTGAAGGGCCTGTTTCCATGCTATATCTTTCCACCAATCATCAGTGCCATATCATCACTGTATCCCTGATCTTGAGCATGCTAAGTGGATACGGACAGCATGCGGAAAATGGGTCACTTTCCTAGCACTGACAGTGGGCATTTCCTGAATGTTATTATTGCACTAATTTACTATCAATTCTTATATGATGCAGATCTACAATTCTGTATCTTGTGTCAATTTCTGGACACCAGAGAAAAAAGGTTCAGATTTATTATTGTAATGTGTATCGTGCTACGGTGAAAAGTTTTATTTACTCTACTTAACTACAATCAAGTTAAACTTGAGTACAATAAGTTTAGCAAAGGGGAATGTGCAGAGTGCAGAATAAAGTTCACAGCATTGTAGCACATCAGTTTGCATAGATAGGGCCCAATGTCCACAATGGGGTGGAGGCGAGTTGGACAGTAAGTATCCTAGCTTATGGAAGGTCCTTTTCACATAAAGGGTGGAAGGTGTATGGAATGAGCTGCCAGAGGAGGTAGTTGAGGCAGATACAATCGTAACGTTTAAGAAACACTTGGAGAGGTGCATGGTTAGGACAGGTTTAGAGGCATATATGGGCCAAACGCAGGCAGGTGTGACTAGTGTGACTAATGTTGGCCGGTTTGGGCAAGTTGGGCATTAGAGCCAGTTTCCACGCTGTAAGACACTGTGACTTTATGTCCATTCAGAAACCACCATGGCTTTGGAAAAGTGTAGGCGTAGAGGAGATATATTCAGCTGATACCAGGAACAGAGTTCAGTGGAGAGGTCAGGATTGTTCAACATGCAGTGAGTAACTTGAGAGGAGAATTAGTTGCGATATTCAAAACCATGATAAAGTGGACGGGGGAGAAAACTCTCAGTAACCAAGAGACGGATTTGTGATCATTGGCCAAAGAACCAGTTGCAGTTTTTTTTTGAATAATTTGCTACTTCTGGAATGCAATGCCTGAAAATATGATGGAAAAATTAACTATGAGTATATATTTTTTAAAGGAAAGATGTGGAAGAATAAAGCTTTTTAGTACGAGCAATAGTTTAGAGATACAGCATGGAAACAGGCCCTTTCTCCCATTCAAACTAGTTGCATGTTATACCACTGTCCACTCCCTACACACTAGGGGCAAATTATAGAAGCCAATCAACCTACAAACCAGAAGATAGACACAAAATGCTGGACAGCGGGACAAAACTCAGCGGGACAGGCAGCATCTCAGGGTAGAAGGAATGAGTGACACTTCGGGTCGAGACCTTCAGACTTAAGAAGAAGAAGAAGGGTCTGGACCCGAAATGTCACCCATTACTTCTGTCCAGAGATGCCGCCTGTCCTGCTGAGTTACTCCAACATTTTGTAACTATCTTCGATGTAAACCAGCATCTGCAGTTCCTTCCTACCTGCAAACCAGCACGTCTTTGGGATGTGGGAAGAAACCAGAACAGCCAGAGGAAACCCACGCCTCACAAGGAGAACGTGCAAACGCCTCACAGACAGCTCCCGAGGTCAGGATCGAGACTGGATCTCTGGTGCCGTGAGGCAGCAGCTCTACCAGCTTCACCACCGCATCACCGTAAATAGTTACAACTTGTTAAAAAAAAGATGGTAGTCCATTTGTGCTATGATTTAGTTAGCCCTCATTTTGTTCAAATCAGTTGGGAGTAGTAATGTAGTAGTTGTGGATAAGATTTCATCTGACTGACCCAAAATTCATAGAGTAACATTTTAAACTAATTATTTACATTTATTTTTAATTGTATTCTTTGTCCAATAAAACATGTTATGTAGCATTGAGATTCAATTTATTGAATTAAACAATGTAACAAACACAAGAAGGATTTATCCAGAGATGCTGCCTGTCCCGCTGAGTTACTCCAGCATTTTGTGTCCTCCTAACAAACTCAGGAATGACTCTGAACATAGTTGACAAGCACCTTCATGCCATTCCGCCATTCTTTGATTACTTAACTAACAAATGGGTCCTTGAAGCAGAATAAAGCTGTAATAATTTATGTTTTGCCAATCACAAGTATCATGTTTAAACCCTTGACGGAGTTGTCCATGACAAGAAGGCTTGGATTTAAAGTCAGGGTAAGTAATTTAGTGGGTACTGGAGAAGGGACATTTCCATGCAGAGGGTGATTGAAATCTGGAATGTGTAACATGAGGGGTGGTGAAGGAGACTCCTCTCACTGCACTTCAGAAGCATATAGATGAGCACTGAAACATCGTGGCATAGATACAGTGGCTTGCAAAAGTTTTCATACCCCTTGAACTTTTCCACATTTTGTCACGTTACAACCACATACGTAAATGTATTTTATTGGGATTTTATATGATAGACCAACACAAAGTGGTGCATAATTGTGAAGTGGAAGGAAAATGATACATGGTTTTCAAATTTTTTTACAAATAAAAAACTGAAAAGTGTCACGTGCAGAAGTATTCAGTCCCCCTGAGTCAATACTTTGTAGAACCACCTTTCGCTGCAATTACAGCTGCAAGTCTTTTGGGGTATGTCTCTACCAGCTTTGCACATCTAGAGACTGAAATTTTTCCCCATTCTTCTTTGCAAAATAGCTCAAGCTCAGTCAGATTGGATGGAGAGGGTCTGTGAACAGCAATTTTCAAGTCTTGCCAGAGATTCTCAATTGGATTTAGGTCTGGACTTTGACTGGGCCATTCTAACACATGAACATGCTTTGATCTAAACCATTCCATTGTAGCTCTGGCTGTATGTTTAGGGGCGTCGTCCTGCTGGAAGGTGAACCTCCGCCCCAGTCTCAAGTCTTTTGCAGACTCTAACAGGTTTTCTTCCAAGATTGCCCTGTATTTGGCTCCATCCATCTTCCCATCAACTCTGACCAGCTTCCCTGTCCCTGTCCCTGTCCCTGTTGAAGAAAAGAATCCCCACAGCATGATGCTGCCACCACCATGTTTCACAGTGGGGATGGTGTGTTCAGTGTGATGTGCAGTGTTAGGTTTCCGCCACACATAGCGTTTTGCATTTAGGCCAAAAACTTCAATTTTCGTCTCATCTGACCAGAGCACCTTCCTCCACATGTTTGCTGTGTCCCCCACATGGCTTGTGGCAAACTGCAAACGGGACTTCTTATGGCTTTTTTTCAACAATGGCTTTCGTCTTGCCACTCTTCCATAAAGGCCCGATTTGTGGAGTGCATGACTAATAGTTGTCCTGTGGACAGATTCTCCCACCTGAACTGTGGATCTCTGCAGCTCCTCCAGAGTTACCATGGGCCTCTTGGCTGCTTCTCTGATCAATGCTCTCCTTGGTTTAGGTGGACGGCCATGTCTTGGTAGGTTTGCAGTTGTGCCATACTCTTTCCATTTTCGGATGATGGATTGAACAGTGCTCCGTGAGATGTTCAAAGCTTGGGATATTTGTTTATAACCTAACCCTGCTTTAAACTTCTCCACAACTTTATCCCTGACCTGTCTGGTGTGTTCCTTGGGCTTCATGATGCTGTTTGTTCACTAATGTTCTCTAACAAACCTCTGAGGCCTTCACAGAACAGCTGTATTTATACTGAGATTAGATTACACACAAGTGGACTCTATTTACTAATTAGGTGACTTCTGAAGGCAATTGGTTGCACTGGATTTTATTTAGGGGTATCAGAGTAAAGGGGGCTGAATACTTTTGCACGCGACACTTCAGTTTTTTATTTGTAAAAAAATTTGAAAACATGTATCAATTTCCTTCCACTTCACAATTATGCGCCACTTTGTGTTGGTCTATCACATAAAATCCCAATAAAATACATTTACGTTTGTGGTTGTAACGTGACAAAATGTGGAAAAGTTCAAGGGGTATGAATACTTTTGCAAGCCACTGTAGCTATGGACCAGGTGCTGGAAAATAGGAGTAGTATAGATAGTACTTGATGACTGAGAGACTCGTAGGTCAAAGGGTCCCAGTTTCCAGGCTGTTTCACTCGGTGAATAGTGAAATGTTGAGCGGATGTTTCCACTGGTGGGAGAGTCTAGGACTAGAGGTCTTAGCCTCAGAATTAAAGGACATTCCTTTGGGAAGGAGATGAGGAGGAATTTCTTTAGTTAGAGGGTGGTGAATCTGTGGAATTCTTTGCCACAGAAGGCTGTGGAGGCCAAGTCAATGGATATTTTTAAGGCAGAGATAGACAGATTCTTGATAAGTGCGGGTGTCGGGTTAAGGGGAGAAAGCAGGGGAATGGGGTTAGGAGGGAGAGATCGATCAGGCATGATTCAATGGCGGAGTAGACATGATGGGCCGAATGGCCTAATTCTGCTCCTATAATTTATGACCTCGTGTGACACTTACCAGTGTATCAGTCTAAGGAGTTTGCTTCCATCCGCAGTTCTGCATGCTCTGCTCCGCGGGGTATCACCTCTTCTGCTGCCACCACTCCGAGAAAACCAGCCAGCAGTGGCTTGCCCTTGACTATGCTGGGGTCTCAGTAGGAATGTTGGGATGCTATGTCCCAGGAGTCTTTTATGCCTTTTATTGTGCTGAGGTAAGTCTTTTGTTGTCCTTTGTAAATCATAAGTAATTGTTGGTGTTTAAAAAAAGTATATACTATAAATAAATGTCCAGCAACAAGTGGGATATGTGAATAGAGTGAAATTAGACCTTTGGATGTCCAATGATATAATATGGAATACAGTATATAATGTAATATATGCAAGTCTCTATACAAGAGCGGCACGGTGGCGTAGTGGTAGAGTTGCTGCCTTACAGCGCCAGAGACCCGGGTTCGATCCTGACTACGGGTGCTTGTCTGTACGGAGTTTGTACATTCTCACCCTGACCTGTGAGGGTTTTTTCTCCGAGAAGCTCAGTTTCCTCCCACATTCCAAAGTACAGGTTTGTAGGTTAGTTGGCTTGATATAAATGAAAAATCGTCCCTAGTATGTGTAGGCTAGTGTTAATATGTGGGAATCGCTGGTCAGTGCGGACTCGTTGGGCCGAAGGGCCTGTTTCCGCGCTGTATCTCTAAAACTAAAAAACTAAATGGTATATAGATTTCTCACCACTTGGAACTTAATTCAAATTCATCTTAGACCAATGAGGTAAATGTTCTCTGCATATGATCACTAAAAATGATCATATGTAGATAATTAGCAAAATGGAAACTACCTTATAGTTTATGGAAAGGTGGTGTCATTATTCTTCCTCAAAATATTCCCCCTCAGTGTGAAGGGCGGTGAGCTTGATTAAATTAGTTTGGTGAAGTTAACTCAAAACTGACTCCAATGACCCTGTACAGAGTGAACAAAATACTTTAACATCAGATTAATAGCTGGAATAAAGGGAAAAAAGGGATATAAAATGCGGCATTTCAAATTATTATAAATACATGTCCAATGCACATACTCAGTGCAGAAATGAGCAGATTAATATTAATATTAACCGGTGCTAACAATCAATTAACTATTTAAAATCAACCCTTTTAAAACTTAATTTGCAGATGTTTCTGAATGTTGTTTGACCAAAGAAGGTTGGTACTGAACAGATAATTGATCCAGGGTTGGCCAATTACTAGATGTACATCAACTGAAGATAATGTTCAGAATGCAAAAGTAATTGTACTTAAAACCCATCAAACAGGGAATCAACCAAAGTAATTTTGAGTGCAGGATCTGTAAAACATTTCTGTCACAACTAAAAGGGGTTTTGCTCAGATTCTGCTTTGTAATTGTATAGTTACTGTAATATTAATGTGTTATTAAGCATGAGCTATTAGTGCCAGGTAGAGAGGTTAGTGGTGTGTAAAGAACATTTTAGAAATTGTCACTTATAAATGACTATGGAGTATTTTAAGAAAGAACTGCAGATGCTGGAAAAATCGAAGGTAGACAAAATGCTGGAGAAACTCAGCAGGTGAGGCAGCATCTGTGAAGAGAAGGAATAGGCGACGTTTCGGGTCGAGACCTTTCTTCAGACTGAAGAAGGGTCTCGACTCGAAACGTTGCCTATTCCTTTGCTCCATAGATGCTGCCTCACCTGCTGAGTTTCTCCAGCATTTTTATCTACCACAGAGAATTTTTAAAATGAGAGACGCCCTCTGGCTCTGTAATTATATGCGTTTTCTTGCCTTCTCAAAGCAGTACTGGAGACAAGTGTACCTGATAACCGTGCTGGCCATGATTGTTGTGATGTTCCTCACGCAAATCCATCCACAGTACGCCTCTCAACATTGCCACAAGCTACGCATTCTGCTCTTCTGTTTCATCGCTGCCTATGGAGTAATCCCCACAGTTCACTGGATATTTCAGAACGGCGGTATAGGGGAGCCTGTTGTCAAGGTAGGAAAGACTCAAGGCACTGCGGTTACAAGCTGGTCTCCAGATTTTGCAGTTGTAGTGACAATGAAACTGTCGGCATTTGCTACGTTCCACTGCAAAATTGACAGCAATAGCTGCATTGTTAATAGCTGTATTTCAGAAGTTGCTGTTTGTGTGTCACCCTGCCCAAATAGAGGATGATTTTAAGTCGCTGTAGGTTGAAATCTGATTCAATTCATGGAAATAATAAAAATGTGGACTTTTTGGGCAATATTTTCACTCTTAAGAAAAACAGTGCTAAAAGTTGAGTCTTGTTCAATTGCTTGTAACTTTTTTAATCGCTTAGTATAATCCATGTCAAATATCTCTCCAGCACTTTTTAAAAAGCAATTTAACTTGTAAAGTTTAAATCTTTGTGAATAATTTTCAAAATAATTAAATTTTGCTTTTAACATTCATATTTCACTTTCTGCTATATTCAAGCAAATGCCTCAGCATTAACATAATTCTCTATCAAATACTTAACAAACTTAGCTGAACATTAGAGCAATACCTCTTGTGGTCAGGGATAATTTGTCTATAGTGTGATTGGTTTCTGAGCCCTCCTGAAGACATTACTGCTGTAGATGCATGTGATCAGGTGAAAAAACGTAATTGATGTTAGAAAAAAAGGAACTTTACCCCACAGCGATCTCTAGATCTTAGTGGGAAAAAATGCCGGAGAAACTCAGCGGGTGAGGCAGCATCTATGGAGCATCTCGACCCGAAACGTCACCTATTTCCTTCGCTCCATAGATGCTGCCTCACCCGCTGACTTTCTCCAGCATTTTTGTCTACCTTCAATTTTCCAGCATCTGCAGTTCCTTCTTAAACTCTAGATCTTAGTGCACATCTTTCTGCATGGACAGCTACATAATCCAAGCCATTCCCAAAAGATTACAGAGGTGGATTGTTCTGTTTCGTGTTGTTTCATTTCTCACTGGTCTCAGGATCACTATTTTATGCCCCTGCTGGAAGGTAGATTCTGCATTGCGTATAACTTCGTCAATTTGTTTAGGATTAGTTGATATTGGAATCTAAAACATTAAAAAAAGTCACAGATTGGAAACAAACTTTTGTTTTCTTTTGTCATTGAATCGAGATGAACCAAAAGCAATAATTAAGCTCAGGATCTATGCAGGCAACCTGCCACCAGTTGTATGCTCACGAGTTTGAGGCTCGGCGCTAAACTTAACTGTTACCAACTAAACTTTACTGTTCTTTGTTTGAGAGCAAATAAGGGCCACTTTCTAGAATATCGCAGAGTAGTATATCTCAACTCTCTTCTGAGACTCCTGCCATCACACAAGCCACTCTTTCTCTGTGTAACAAACAACAGAAAGTAAAGGTAAAGGCTCCATGTCCCCAGTTACAGTGCTGTGCCTCCAGCCAAGCTGATCCGATGTGCGCGTACACAGGGTTTTCCCCATTAAATGTAATATTTTCATGCATAGTACGGTTTGCATGAAGGAATATGATGCTGATAATAGCTAATTTATCATTGAAGAGATGTGGGCTTTGAAGGCAGAGCCAGCATTTCATTGCCCATCCCGAATTGCCTTTGAGGAGGTGGTGGCGAGTTGCCACCTTGAAGCGCTGCAGTCTCGCAGGTGTGGATGTATCACAATGCTGTTAGAGAGAGTGCTCCAGGGTTTTGAGCCCGTGTTGGTGAAGAAAGGTGATATATTTCCATGTCAGGATGGTATGTGCTTGGGGATGGCAGCTTCCAGGAGATGGCATGAAGCAGCGGTTGTAGATGAGCTGCCTGTTAAGATAGTCCTTAATAAATAATCCATCCTCGATGCAAAAAAAGTGCCAAATCTCATTTGATGTGGGAGTTAATTTGATAACAGTTTTGATTAGTAGGTGGCACATCAACAAAGGGACGGGTTGATCCTCAGAGCAGTGAAATGTTTGAGGGGTAATCAAGACTTGTGATGCATGGGCATCTGAAAGGATGAAGTTATTGTGACAACTCAGAGCTGTAACCAATAATTTACTAATAGGTCAGTATTAATTCATCTTGCACTCTTCCAGAAATTTTAATACATTTCAAAACAATAAAGGATATTTTTTTATTATTTTGAGAATTACTAATCAAGTGCTGTAATTTCATAGCTGATGATTTTCAAAGCTTAATTTACTAAATTCATTTTAAATGTAGCTACAGCTAATTCAGATGGGTCAGTGGAGAAACTCGGCTTCCATGTCGTGTTTTGTACATCAGTTTTAGTCACCAGATGGGAAATAGTGGTATTTCGTGTCACTCATTTATTCATTATGGATCAAATGTGTTCAAGGACATGGGTTACATTACTGACGTGCTGGATCTTAAATATGTTGACCCTGGTTTTTATTTATTTTTTATTTATTAGAAGTAAGTACAATACAGTGGTACCTTTTTACAGGTTCCCAAAATTATGTTAACATAATACATTCTCTGTACAACTTCCTTTTTTTTTCAAGAGAGATAAAAAAGAAAGAGATAGTAAAGAATAGAGGAACGTCTAGTGTGTGTGAAAAAGAATAGAGAGAAAAAGAGCTAGTAAAGAAAAGAAATAAGTAGGAAAGTGAAGCAGGAGGGAGATTATCCACTCGCCACAAGGAGATGCTTTTTTAAATTCTTGATCATCTTTCACCCATACTTGAAACTTAATTTTTACGATACTGTTGCACCACATGAATCCAAAAAATCAATAAATGGAGACCAATTCGTAGGAGGAGTCTCATTTCTTCCAGGTGGGCTGTGTCCAACATATTACTGGTCCACATTTTAAATGTTGGTATAGTAGCATTTTTCCAAAATTTAAGTATGTTTTTTTGCTGTTATTAAACCATAATAAAAAAATGAATTTTGGGGTATATTTAATTTTTTCCCGTCTCCCATTACTCCAAATATAATCATTTCAGTATTAGGTTCCATTTTAATCTTAAATAGACTAGTGAATAAATATATCAAATATATCACACCAAAATTTATGACGTTTTGTGCAAGAAACAAAAGAGTGTGTGATATTGGCATTTTGAGAAAGACATTTGTCACAGATGGGAGAAATATTTGAATAGAATTTATTCAACCTAGTTTTTGAATAATATAATCTGTGTAATATTTTAAATTGAATTAAATTGTGTCTAGCATTAATCAAACATTTATGTATATGTTGACCCTGGTTAAAAACAATGATATTCAAATGTTGAATGAATGTTAAGTTGATCCAGACATCATAAATATTTACACATCTTTGTAAATTTACTTTTTTTCCTAGGTGTTTGCTCCAAGAGTGTGTATTATGTATCTTCTAGCAAGTTTGGCATTTCTGTTTTATTACAGTAAAGTACCCGAGAGGTACTTTCCTGGTAAGTCTTTTGTCTCTCTCTCTCTCTCCCATTATAGCCATAGAGGGAGTGCAGAGAAGGTTCACCAGACTGATTCCTGGGATGTCAGGACTTTCATATGAAGAAAGACTGGATAGACTTGGCTTATACTCGCTAGAATTTAGGAGATTGAGAGGGGATCTTATAGAAACGTACAAGATTCTTATGGGGTTGGACAGGCTAGATGCAGGAAGATTGTTCCCGATGTTGGGGAAGTCCAGGACAAGGGGTCACAGCTTAAGGATAAGGGGGAAATCCTTTAGGACCGAGATGAGGAAAAACTTTTTCACACAGAGAGTGGTGAATCTCTGGAACTCTCTGCCACAGAGGGTAGTTGAGGCCAGTTCATTGGCTATATTTAAGAAGGAATTAGATGTGGCCCTTGTGGCTAAAGGGATCAGGGGGTATGGAGAGAAGGCAGGTACGGGATACTGAGTTGGATGATCAGCCATGATCGTATTGAATGGCGGTGCAGGCTCGAAGGGCCGAATGGCCTACTCCTGCACCTATTTTCTATGTATCTATGTATCCTCCCAGCCTCTCATGCTCTATATCTCTACTCTTTTTTTCCTTTTCATCCCTCCTCTTTTTTCCTTTCCATCCCTCCTCTTTCCTCACTCTCCCTCTCACTTCTATTTATCTTCTTCCCACAGCAACTGTATTCATTATCTGTCTCCAATAAACTTCTTTTCTAGCTCCTATCATTTTTCTGAGAATTGGTTGAGGTGTTTAGAGATTGCTGTTGAAGGTACACTGCTTTAATTTTCCATTATTATATTTTGTGATATCTCCCTTGCACACTATATGTGGCTGTGTGTGATCCCACAGTTTGCTGGCACACTGCTGATCATTTTTGGTGATAGTCTAGATGTGACATTTTCATTTGGTAAAGATAGTATATAGATGCAAGTTGTTTTCTCCAGACAGCAGACTGCCTGTGTTCACATAATGAATATCTAAACACTTAGATTTTGGGCAAAAGAAATATTGAAATTTATTAACAAAAATCATATATTTTTATTGAAATAATATGATTGTGAAAATAGGATTAGAACATACCCGTGTAAGTATTTACCACTGCAGCTCCCTTGGCACCTTTCTATTACATTGTTACTCCATAATGACTGGATCACTGCAAATACAACTTGAATCCTGACCACATAACCCATGTATCTCCTTGAGCATAATTTTTTTTACATTATTGCCATTCCATCTTCTGCGTCTTCATGCCCAATTAAAATAATTTATTTTGTACTCATAGTACAGCCCAGATCAGCATTACTTTGTATAAAGATAGTCAGTATTCCCAGAATGGTCCCACAGTCTCTCCTCCATCACAGGCTGCCTTTCGCACGGGATATCTTGCTTTGGTTGTTCAATGGAAATGGTGTAATTTTCTGTGCCTGTTCAGCAGTTTTGCACCACAGTACTAGTTGACTGTGCCATGGTACTTCTAGTGAATAGTGCTGGCTGGGAGGCACCAGAGAATTCACTGCCTGCCTAACCTGCTGCGAGTTAATTTAATGCTTGAACTATTATCTGTCTCCATTGAAAGCAAGTAAGACAGACTATATTGGAAAGATTTATTTATACACCCTATAATGATTCTACTTTTTAAAACCAAATGCATATAATTTTGCAGTATTTTACAGAAATAAGCATCAAAACATATTCCCCTTCCTGGGAATGTATGCAAGTTGGCTAAAATAGTGACCATAATTCAGAAGTGCTGAATTAACTGCAGTGCACTTTAAGATGATGCAAGGTGATTTTATTCCTCTTCCCCCCTACCTATTTTTTCTTTTTCGGTTTTTCTTTTATTCTCATCCATTCTGTCCCATTTGCTTTCCATTTTGCACATCCTGATTCAAGCTGTCCCATTGATGCTTCACTGCTTGTGCTCTCTTCTTTCACCCTCTCCATTTCCTCACTAGGAGAGATGAATGTTGCCCTTGCCAGTAGCACACAACCTGAAATTAAAGCTTTATGTCGGGCTTTTGCCAAACTCTTCCATTAATAAACTGTAAGAATATTTTTAAAACTGAAACTCCTAGTTATGCCCACTTTGACTGACTGATGGTCTTCCAGCATCTGGCTGGTGAAACAAAAGAAATGGTTCCATTAATATTTTAACTCTTCTGCACTGATTTTATCAGTTTTATATTCCTGTAGAAAGTAATCATTAGATTCTGTTAGACAGTCGGAATGAGGTATGATACTGGGCCAGTGCAAAAGGGTCACAAATTGTTATCATAATACAAGAAGTTGGTATGAAGGCACAGCGAGAAACCTGAATGATGTGGTTGGCCTTCATCACAAGTGTTAGAGTACAGGAGTAAGGATGTCTTATTGCTGTTGCACAGGGTTCTGATGAGACTACAGCTGAATTATGTGTGTCAGTTATGCTCTCTTTAGGAAAGAATTGCTTCGTCTGGAAATAGTGCCGTGATGGTACAAGAATATGTCCTAAGATAAATGCTCCTTAGACATGCTCCTAGATTTTAGGATAAGAGATTAGGCATTTACAATGACAGAAAATGTTGGAAGAACTGAAGAGGTCACTGCAATTCTTTCCTAAAAAAAGGTTCAACGGTCAGTTTATTGTCACATGTACCAATTAAGGTACAGTGAAACTCGAATTACCATACAGCCATTTTAAAAGAAAAAGCCACTAAACACACAACTACATAAAAGTTAACATAAACATCCAGGCGTATTCCCCGCATTCCTCACTGTGATGGAGCTTGGAGCTCCCGAAGTCGATCTCTAACCATGGACCCCGAGCTCCACGATGGTAAGTCCGCAGGCTCCCGCGCAGCTCCTGAAGTCGGTCTCCAGCCAAGTCCTCGATGTTAGGCCGCAGTGCAGACGGAGATACGATACAGGTAAAAAATCGCATCTCCGTCGAGGTAAGAGATTTAAAAAAGTTTCCCCAACACCCCCCCCCCCCCCCCAACACATAAAACAAGCTAAAGAACACTAAAACATACATTTAACACATACCAGGAAAACAACAAAGGAAGGGACAGACAGACAGACTGTTGGCGAGGCAGCCACCCAGAGAGTGCAAGACTGACATACATAATTCAGCTGTAGTCTCAACAGGTCCATGGAGAGAGAAACAAAGTTAATATTTCATGTCAGTGGCCCTTCATCAATGGTGGAAAGGTGGGAAAACAACACATGTTTTAAACTACAAGGAGAGGGATGGAGAGAATGGCTAAGGTGTCTGTGAGACACTAGATTTGTCAAGTTGTCAAGCTAACCATTACTTTAAATAGCAGCAGTTCGAAAAATGAAAACAAGCAAAAGAATAAGTTGAAGCTGAGATATCCAGCAAAATTTATGGAGACAAAATGTCAGCTGTTTAGTTGAAATTGTTATTGACTTGAGAGTTGTAGTATGTCCAGAGAAAAAACTGAAACGCTGTTCCATGAGCTTGCACTTGGATTTGTTGGACAGGGTAAAGACAGAGGTCAGATTGAGAATTGACAGAAATTTAAACCCAGCATCTGCAGTTTGTTTACCTTGAGTAATAATAGATGCTCAATTGTTGAGTATATTGTAGGCTGTGAGAGGTTTGGGTTTCCAGGGAAATCGAGAGGTGTAGGGATGAGATGGTGAAGTAGAGCAGTCGAATTAAGTTAAATGTTCTTGTACAGTTGTGGGGAGATTGCCAAAGGTTGGAGATTTAGACAGGAGAGTAGAATGGGGAAGTCGAAGCAAGATGTATTTTGGTGGATGAATATAAGATATGCCCAATTGGTCAGTCAACAGACTGAATGGCGAGGAAGGAGGCAAGTCAAATATCTAATTAATGTCAAGTATGAGTGTATGTGAGTAAAGTTCTAACTGGGGCAGTCTTTTAATTTTATGTAAAGCCTTTGAGCACTGAATTTTAGCGCAAAGCAATGGTTAAGCTATAACATGAGTGAAGTGCCCTGGTATAGTTTTAAGCATGCTGTTATATGAAGGACAGTAATAATTAGATGTTAATTTTAAATATGTAGATGGATACCAATTGAGATTAAATCATTGGGGGACTTTCTTGAACAAGAGAAACTTGAGAGAGAATATATTTCCAAAATTGTTCAGTGTTTACATCTGGTAAAGAAATGTTTCCAAGCTAGGTAGAGGAACAGTGCAGTTACCGGATTAGTACTGTGTTCATAGACTCTTGATCTAGGGAGTTTAAATCAAAAGGATGAATAAAATCTGTAGTAAAAGCTGCCCTCAATTATTGTGGCTATGAGAGACTGACCTTTTCTACATTACTTCAAGATATGGAGCCATTCATTGCACCAAGGTTTAGTCAACTCAAAACTCTTGCATTAGACTCCTTCACCCACTTATTTCCCTTTAAACTATTCTTTCTTGCATGTCTAACTCTTGAATTCTCTTACCACCCACCAAACTAAGGGTGATATTCAGTAGCCAATCACACGTTTGGGATATGGGGGAAAGAGAGCACCTGATGGAAACTCAGTCACAGAAACGTGCAAACTTAACACAAACAGTAGGCATGAACTTGGGTTGGAGTTAGGATTTATTTTGAATATTGTGAGGAGAAATATTGTAGAATTTAATAATAATTTACTCAGAGCAACAATATTTGACAATGTTACAAGGGTGTATTTATCTTTGAAACTAAAAAATTGAAGCACTGACTACTTTGATATCAAAAGTGGGTTAGACCTTTCCTTTTCATTGTTGCATTCTAACAAGGGTTCTTGTTTTCTAGGTGGATACTTGAATTACTTTGGCTGTAGTCACCAGTGGTGGCATTTCTTGGTAGTTTTAATGTTCTATTGGTGGCATCAGACTGCTGTGCATATAATGCATTATAGACATGAGCAGCCATGTCTAAAAATAAAGTAAACTTGAATTTAGACGTTTTCCAGCATTGCCTGAAGAGGACTGCTTCCCTGTTTTAAAAAAAAGCAACAATTTGGCTAATTAACAGCCGAGTCTTCTAATCAACTGCATGATTGCCTCCTAATTTACTTAAAACTGAATGTGTCTCAGTCATGTGCTGTCGGTTTGAAGATTTGTACTGTGGTAAAGTCTGGTACCGTGATGCCTACTCAACGATTTCTCAGACTTATTGTTGCATGAAGAAGCCTTTCTAATGAGCCAAATTGTTGGCCACTTTTCTAACATTTGGATTGTGCCAGTATCACAAACTCAAGGTGCTGTAAAGGCAGCTGTGTTAAAATGCCTTTTAACAAAGTCAATGCATGTGTTTGTAAAATACAAAATGTATTTATTCCAATGTCTTTGCAGTATAATGCCTGCTTTGTCAGTTAGTTCACATTTTATAGAAATGATTTAATATGTACTATAACATGTATGCTGCAAATTTAATATAACCTGGACAAAAGCAATTGTATTGCATGCAAAATAACAAGTTTACAATGCCTAACCCATGGCCCTCCCAAATAATATTTTCCTGATATTTAACCCATGATTACAAGTTTAAATAATTAAACCTGGTTTGTTGTGAGGTGATCAACTAATTTTGAAAAAAATGTACACTGGATGTTTAAATCAGAAGACCATAACTTAAAAAGTGTTTACAAAATAATGTGTAACAAATTTTAGGGAGAAGAGGGGGAAAACTAGTAAACTTTATTTTTTTAAATGGGGAAATCTCATGTCAATCTTTAGATAATCTGCATCTAACAACATTGATGTTGAGCAGTTTTCTGAAATATTGTCCTGGACAACATATGGTAAGTATCATACACTTTAATTTAATATACAGAACACATTTTCCCATGCAGATTAAGAGCAAGTGAACAAGAAGCTTAAATTGCTAAATGATTGCTACAAAGCTTAGGACATGTTTTAGTCCCTTGATATAGAAGTGCAAATTATGTTAATTTTACTAGAGTAATATAAAATAGGAATGTACTTGTACATCTTGAAACTCAATGCATTGGTCTTGTGCAATGTATGACTGAATTTTCTCAGTGATACGGTTCTAGGGCAGGACAGAGCACTTCAATGATTAACAGTTTGGCCTGCTTAACTGCTCCATCATTTTTCATTACATTATTGTGCCAATTTACTGTAAAAGTGCAGTTTAAATCTAATGCTATGCAAAATTGTTTTCTACAGAAATCAATTTAGAAAAAAATCTTTGAATTGTGATGAAGCTCTTTTTAGATTTGTTGCATATAGCTGACCATTAATTATTGATTTGAGGATTCGTGCAGTAGTGGTTGTGCAGTTGTAATGGTCAAAACTCAAGTTCGGCACACCCATTTTGTCACTGCAGTCAAGATAATTTTGATGTTTGTAGTATTGTGCCTGAATTTTAGTTTTTCCTCTGAACTGGTCTCTAAGTGGTTGGTAAGTTGATTGTCAATGTTCCTACAGAAGGCACATCATCTCTTTCTGCAAAAGTTATTTTTCTTCATAAAGAACATATCTTGTATACTTTTCTCGTCATACTGAGGTTTTGACATCAAAAGTGTAGAGATAGTTGTGCCCCGTCATTTGTGTTGTATTGCAATGTTACTAGTGCCAAACATACTCAGCTATTGCAATTGGTCTGTTAGTCATTTTTCTTTGTTTCCTAGGGTATTTGCTAATATGACACATTTTTTTTTGCTATACAAAGCATTTTGTTTTTTGATAAAAATAACATTGTTTTGAAAATGTTTACACTCCTGAATGTTGCATCTTTAATAAAAACCATTTGATGTTATCTTTCGTATCTGCTGTTGTGTGGTAAATAGGTAATTATTTATCCTATGCTTTGCACGAACACATTTTGGAATGTTTACCATTATCGAATCTTCAGACTTCAATTAATTTAGCATGGACAACTAACCATATTCATCAGAGTAGTGATCAATCAAATGTTCCAGTTCAGATTTAATTTGGAAACTTGCATTCCACTAAAATACATATTCATTCAACATAGCTATGACAACAGCAAATCAGCTTTAATTCTTAAATTGCTCTATGTAAAACAGTATTGACACACAAATGTCAAACAAAATGTGAACTGCCAGCACAGCAAAAATGCAGATAGTTTATGGATCAACATTTTCCTACCAATCAGCAAATGATATTTATAGCACAACTAATAGGGAGCCATGGAAAATCAGTGGAATAAGTGTAATAGTAGCCCCAATAACTACATTAATTAGTAGTTTTGCTTTTACTTACCATAACCAACGGCTGATCTTTACACCTGTCACATTTAAATTCCCATGACTTGGTACATTATTAGAAATGGTGATAGGCTAGGTAAGCTTAGTGAAGCAATGTGGTGAGCAAAGGCCATGCACATCAGAGCAGGGTAAAAAGGGCCATTAATGCTTAAAGAATGTAGAGGTTGACACATCTGAGATTTAATGAGTTAGAGATGAAACGGTAATAATGCAACCGGATGCAGGGCAGCAATCACAACAATGGAAGAGTTGCATCTGGACATGACAGGAATGTGAAGTTTAAGCGGACAGCATGTAGAGGCAGAGAAGCAGGGCTGATGATGTTTATGATTGTCAGATAACGGAATTGTTAAGAAACGTACATATCTGAACCTGCCGAATAATTCTTTAAATCACTGTTCTATACTCGATAAATAACAGGCGCACTTATCCTTATTCCTAGGTTCAGTCAAAGTACAATGTCAGATGAGCACTGCCATTTTTCCTTTTTGGGGCATGTTTGAATGTTCTATAATCCCTTCTTTGGGAAAGGTGCTGCAGAAAATGGATCATCATCAGCGTGTGGTGGTGAACTTGAATGTGCAAAGCACTTCGCATGAGACAGGCCACCAGATTGCAGCTGCCCCAAGATCCAATTTTGTTTGTCTGAATGCACTTCACTATTGCACCCCAAGTATTCAGAATAGTAATATTGATTAAAAGGATTTAACACAGAAGCTTCTGAAAATAATTCAGTTTTATGATTCGTTAAATGACAAGCATCCTTGGAGCTGTAATCCTCTGATAGTTCTTTCTGATCCCCTTTCTGTCCTGCTTTGCTTGTATCAGAAGTCAGTCCTCTTCCAGTTGACTGCGCACATTCCCTTGAGCTAGTTGTTTTGGTCAATTTCAAGTGGCAGGTTGCAACAGAGGACCTTGCATTTTCAACTGAAACCTCTTGAAACGAAATGTGACTGGATACATCCATTTGTTCCAAATTAGTGGGATGCCTAGGTTCAAGCTGAGCCGACGGTGTTTTACTTCCAGATGGTGTATTTATAGCAATTTGAAGATCTGTATCATGATCTATCTTAAGTGTAAATGGGGCATTTTTAAATACATCTGTTTCTTGGTTACCAGCTCCATTATACGTTTCAGCAGGTGAATCGGCTGCTTTAAAAGGCCACGTCTTTGTTTCCAAATCTGTGGTGGAATTCTGTAAATCTTCAATGTCTTGAATGTTGGAAGTAGAATCAGATAATTGCATTTTACACAACGTGTGATCACCTACAGAAAGCTCCTGAGTGGTATTCTCTCCTTGCCACCTAAGCACGTGTAGATTACAAGTGTTTAGGTTTAGATCAGGATCCAGTTGAAAGTCAGTTAGTGTAGCAGTGGCTTTTTCACAACCTTCAAATTGGCTTATCTCATTAGATTTATCTTCCTCGTCACTGCTGTGAAAAGTGCCTGGAGATGAAGCGAAATCACTTGAATGTTCCTCAGTAAGTGATGCTGATAAACAGCGTCCTATGAAGTGCACCATTTCACCACAACTCAGTTCAGTTCTATCCTCTGCCATATCTCCCACAACTGGTGCAATGTTCTGATTTGTATGTTTCACTGAGACTATATTGCCACAGCCTGAAAATATCAAAAAAATTGGGAGAAGGACACTGATTAAGAGTTGACTTGGAAAGGAAAAAAAAGTTGTAGATGTTCAATGTAATAGATTTGCATACATTAGAATAGTTTAATTTCCTTCACTATTCAGCAAACAAAGCAACAATAGCTTCATGCATTGACCTAGTAATTGAAAATAGAAAAAAAACTAAATACTCAGGCATTGACTGAAAGAGCAAGTAACATTCACAGCATTACTCCCACCTAATCCCTCACCATGAACATTCAGCGGGGCAATAGAAAAGTCTCGCTTACCTTTTAGCTAACCAAGATGCAGGACAGAATGCCATAGGAGACCCTTCTTCCCTGTGGCTATCAAACTTTACAACTCCTCCCCCTTCTGTCATGGGGTAGACTGAGATACCCCTTCCTGCACATCCCCAAAGCCTTTCCACTGGTCACTTTAATTACAAGTATTTTGTGTTTTTAATGACTGTTGGCAAATTAATTTCCTTCCTGGGATAAATAAAGTTCTATCGTATTGTAACCAAACCTTTTCCACCATCTACAAGCACAAGGTAGAGCTGTGATGGAATACTCTCCACTTCCCTGGATGTGTGCCCAAATAACTCAAGACATTAATTCCATTATCTAGGGCAAAGCATCCCACATGGTTAGCAGCTCATCCACTGCCATACAATCAGTCTGGGTCATTCCCATTACTGGTGCCGCAGTGATTCAATGTTAAATGATAATCACTGCGATGAAAGATCAATTAAAGTGGTGGCATAAAAATATATGGCACATTACCATTTCTTGGACCTTTGACAGAAATGTAAATCCTTTAGAAAGTAGTGTTCAATAAGTTACATTTAAGTACAGTACCTATAGATATCAATACAGCAGCAATTTCCCACAAGGAAAGAACCCTCAATGATCAGCACAACATTCAGTCTTTGGTAACTGCAGGGGAAATGTTGGCTACAATAACTCCATTGTTCCTTGAATTGTGTTGTAACATTTAACATCCAGATCCATGAGAAGTTGTAAACAAGGCCTTGATTTTAACATGTTGAAGAATAGCACGGCTGCCACACTAATCAGCAAACTTAATGATATGCTTTTGTCAAGTGGAGTTTAAAATTCAAGCCTCATCAACACAGCTAAATTGAAATGCTGACTCAAAAAGGCACGTCAACCACACTTGATTAAATACACTAGAATTTGTACTATTTGAATTTAATATTTTCAGGTCAAGTTGCTAGGTTAGCTTATTTCTTGTGGATTGTGGGACTACTTGGCATTATAATTAATTGTAGATAGCATCTGCTTTGGGCAATGTGAACCTTTACCAGTCTTTTTTATTTCAATTTAATTTTCCTTGGAAATTCCAGAATACAGAAATAATCAAATCAGTTTGAAAAAAAAAACCTAGGACGCTCAGAAAGTGCAATTTGTTGGATTTTAAAAAACGAATTAATGCGACAGATAAACTTCAATGGATTGATCAATATAATTGATGCATTTTGAAAAAAATGTTAAAATGTTACATTGTATATTTTGAAGTTACATTACCTGACATAAATGATCAGCTTAGGAGTGGTGCTCTGAATGCGATCCTGCAGTCTTATTAACAAGGGACATGGGAGATTTTGTATGTCAGGTGAACACAAGTTCTGGGCGAGACAACTGTCTACAAGGCAGCATTTGGATCCATTTTTACATTCCCAAAATATCAATGCAATTCTCATCCTACTTCAGTCCTTTAATTGACAAAGTTCCAAATTAAATATTTTTTTCTTTGGAAATCAAAATAAATTAATGACAATAGCAGTAACCTGATTTTTCAAGAGAGCAAATGTCTTTTGTACTGAAATAAAATAGCCCAGTTAAACTGTTTGGTACTAAATGCATGTTGGAACCTGGAACATTTGTAAATTGCCAAGCACACTATTCATAATGGACTGTGTTGCCAATGCTTTGTTGCTATTTGGTCAAAATTCTGGAATTCCTCACACACCAGCATTGGTGTCATATATGCTCAGGACATTCGATTGAGTTGTCCAAGGACAATTAATGTTGACCTTATTAGCAAATCCCATAGAAAACTAATTTAAAAGCTAAAATACTCCCAAAATGATTGATTCCAATAGGAATAGTTTCTGTACTCCCAAAATCAAATTCACTAAAGATAACTTGCATTCAAATTATAAAAAGCAAAACTTCACAACTAAATTATTTTTAAACAAGCATCAGCAGCATACAAAAATAAAACGGAAATCAATTTAATGTAAACGTGAAACGGTTTAAATTTATTTACAGTTTTTTAAATAATCATGTTATAGTCATTCATTGGTTGCAGTTATTCAACACTAGGTGGGACATTAAAAATAATTAGAGAAATAACACAACTATTCCAGGAATGGCTGCTTGATAAACAGGGAAGCCAATTACCTGCCAGATTTAAACACAATGAAAAATATAGTGCACAGGTTAATATTCTGAAACCCTGTCAACACAAATCAATGTATTAAATAGTCAACATTGCACATAGAGATGCATACTAACAGTCCTCACATTAGGCATTAGAGACATATTCCATCATTATCTTCACTCTGTTGGAAATGTTTACGGGTAGCTTAGGGTTTGTAACTTCATTTTTGCTATGTATATTTTAAATTAGTAAAGTTACCCATGACATTATGAAGCAGCTCACCACCTGATTTAGATACACATAACCTGGTTATTTAGATGACTAATCTTCTATTTTGGTGTTTGTTTACAGCTATGATAGTTAATGATAATTTTTTTTTTTTTTTAATTAAAAACTTTAGTGAAAAATGGAACCACTTCTAAATCTAGTGGATGGACCAAATTGGAAGCCAGATTCCACACACTAAACTGAAGGGAAATTATTTCCTTTCTTTTCTCATTGAACAACTGTACAATAAATTCAGTCTAGTTACACCCAAGCCCTTCATTAATGTGTCTACAAACAGAATTCAAAAAAGCAGAATTAGAAATTGTGAGCATATAAACAGTTCATTTTAGAAATGAACTGATCACCATAGTTAGATATCTTTTGTAGAAAATAATGTTTCACTGCAAATAAAAGGCAATTTTTTTTAAATCAAACGCTGACCGTTCATACTTACTGCTGCCTAGCCCTGTGTGGTTGTATGGCAGTTCACTCGTGTGCCTGCACATCACAGAAAACAGGCCTCTCAAGTTAAGAAATAACTAAAGGGAATTAAAATGAACTGGCTAAATCCTGGTATCTACATTCAATTTGTACGTTTTTAAAAATAATTTGTTTTCTTAGCAAAAATAAGTCAAGTAACTTAACAGAAAGAGATAAAATCAAAAATGCTCAAATAACAAGAACATAGTTATTCATTGCAAACTAAGGCAAAGCAATTCAAGCATTACATTGCAAAGCAAGCAGCATGTTTCCACATCAGTCATGTATTGTAACATGGCATAACACATCAGACCTCAATGCCACTACAACTCTAGTAGAATCCAGGCAGTATTAATTGTTCTAAAGCTACAAACCAAAAATAAATTTAAAGAAGCTAAAGCTCATTTCCAAATCAGTTGATCATTCTGCAAAAGTAAAGGGCACTGCAGCAATGTAATTATAACATACAAAGTTAAAAAATGCTGAGGTATATCGAGCCAAGGTCCTTCAGGGTAGCATTTCAACACGAGGATTTCAGCAGGTTTTGAAAATTGGAAGAATGTCCAAGCTGTTTTCTAGTATATGCATATTAAAGGCGCACAGGCAGATGGAAGATTAAGGAAAGCCTTGATGGAACAGTCTTTTACTTTTAGTAGCATCTCCATTGCATCTTGTTACAATCATGTCTTGGTTGGCGTTGCTCTCAACGGAGATAACGCTACTGATTTTGCCATGCTTTCTTTGGATTGAGGTTTCTACTGCAGGGTTCAGATAATTTTAATGCAGATAGTTTATTGGGAGTGTCATTAAAGGTCTATAAGCTGATCCACAAGGAGTAAAGATCTAGCTAACCCAGGAAGACCGTTCTCTGAACTCCCACTGCGGTTCTTTGAATGATCACCTGGAAAAGTAAAACATATTAAAAACTTTACTAGATTATTTCAGTGCAACATATGGCTGGATTTTGTGATTGATTTCCCCAAGTACACTCACATCACTAGCAATGGAATCTTTAATTGAGTGGTCATGTGGTGAAAATCAAAATGGAATATAAAGATGCTGTCCAGACAGAGAGAGGAAGAAATGGCAAAAAGAGGACTAAAAGATGGAATAAGGGAAAATGAACACTGATACTGAATGTACAAAGCACTGTAGTAGTTTAACAATAGCTCTGTAACAAGATGCAATAACCTTTGGTCAACCTATATAATGAACACTATTTCTTTTCATTAATAGCAACAACTTTGCAAAACCCTCCTTTCTAAAAAAACACACTTATTTTGATTTAGGTAGCCTTTTAGTACGTGGTTATTGTAACTCAAACAATAATCATCAAAACTTTTCTACGCATCTGTAAGTATCTTCTGGATTTCTTGTGTACATTTTTCCTTATTACCTCAAAAATAATTTGTGTCCAGTGTTTATCATATACTCCATATAAAATCAAATCTGGCTTTTCCTCTTACCAGTTTGATTAGAAGACCTAGCAGGGTTAAAAGGCTCAGTGTTGTCAACTGAAGGAGGAAGAAGTCTGGGATTTGAAACAGAGTTACGCCCAGTAGAGTTATCTGAGAAGGTGCAATAGGAATAGCAGAGGAAAAAAACATGAGGATTCAGGTGAGGCTGCAGGACAGAAAAGTAAAAAATACAGCAATAGTACATGCAGGACAAATATTAATTTTATAAAATGTTAGTGTTTAGCAGGATTTAACAATTTTTTTTATCAATTCAGGTAACAGAATTAAGGTCATTTGTGATCCAGGTCTATTATGGGAAAATAGTCCAAAGTATCTGTGTAATTATTGTTAATCATTATAATGAATATTATTAATCATTATAATGATAATGATTATTATAATTATTATAATAATTATTCATTGTTGTTAATCAACAGATTCATTCAATTTTCAACAAAATTTCAAGAATGTAAACAAGGGGAATTCCTCCAGTTAAGATAAGGAAATCAATATCCAGTCATAAAAAATGATTTGGTTTAAAGCTTGTGGACTTCACCTGCAGAGAACATCTAGCCTCGCAATGACAATGAATGAGCAACTTGTATAAATGGAATTCCACTGAAGCATTTCTGTTTTGTGGTGACATTGTGGGACCTTTTCTGTAATTGTCAACTATGGGCAGCTATGCAAAATGTTATACTGGTCACTTGCTCATTATTGGGTTGGGACATGTTCTTCTGAATATATACATGCATCATTCATGGACTCGGCAATTAGACATCAAATCATCTACCTATTTTAAGAGTTAGGACTCAAACTTTGTAAACCATTATACTGCAGCACATTTCTGGCTTTATGCAAAAGGAAAAGTATTTTTCTCCCAAAGGAAAAGTATTTTTCTCCCAAAGGAAAATTGAAAAATAAATATATTCTTAGTGAATACAATATTGAAAATTCTAACCACAATTATAGTTTTACCACAGTCAATGTATTATAGTGTATGCATGAAACAGTCTATGGAATGCACGTCATGCAGTTTGAATCATGCTGATATTCATATTTTATTATATTTTACACAATAAGACAAAGAATCTCCTTACCATTACCAAAACAAATCAGCAGGTCAACTGTTTGACAGCAGAAATAGAATTTTAAGAAATGTATTATACCTTCAGCATGATACACAAAACATCTGTACATTATTTGTGTAATCACTTGTCATCACTCTTAGATTAACAAGACAATTTTGGCCCAACTCAAGATTTTTCCCACTTCTTTCCCATGGCATCATACAAATGTAATCGTGCCCTGCTCTCTCATTTACGTCCTTTACATGTTATTGAATAATGTTATTGATTAATGTCTCGAGGTGCAGTACAACTCTGATAATCCAGTCACCGCCTTCTCTTTGAACTGATCAGAGCCCCGTTTCTTGTGCTCCCTTTAACACCAGTGGACCGTGCATGTAGCACACCCTGTAAACTTTAGAGTTTGGAGATAAAGCGCAGAAACAGGCCCACCGAGTCTGCACCGACACTAACACTATCCTACACACCAGGGACAACTTTACAACTTTTCGAACCAATTAACCTACAAACCTGTACATCATTGGATATCGGAGGAACCAGAGCACCCGGAGAAAACCCCCGTGGTCACAGAGAGATCGTGCAAATTCCATTAGGGCGGCACAGTGGTAGAGTCGATATTGAAAATAGTATAGATACACAAAACGCTGGAGCAACTCAGCAGAACAGGCAGCATCTCTGGAGAGACGGAACGGGTGACGTTTCGGGTCGAGACCCTTCAGAAGTAAAAGGGTCTTGATCCGAAACGTCACCCATTCCTGCTGCCTGCACCGCTGAGTTACTCCAGCTTTTTGTGTCTATCCTCGATTTAAACCAGCATCTGAAGTTCCTTCTTACACATGGAAAATAATATAGTGGTTTCAATTATATTTTCAAATGCTTTTGAAAATGTATACACTCCCATGTTTAAGACCCATGTAATCATAAGGAAACAGACATTTCGGTCCAACTTGTCAATGCTGACCAAGATGCCCCATCTAATCTAGTCTGACTTAACTATGCTTGACCCATAGCCCCCTAAATCTTTTCTATCCATGTACTTGTCCAAATGTCTTTTAAACATTATAGTACCTGACCATCACACAAACCAATCTCTCTTCCATCTACATTTATTGTTGCCTCGGCAAGGCCACCAGCATAATCAAGGACCAGTCTCATCCTTGTAACTCCATCCTCTCCCAACGGTACAGAAGTTTTAAAACACACACCTTCAAATTCAGAATCCCTGGTCAATTCGTCCCTTCCCACCCCCTCTCCGGGCACTTTCCCTTGCAACCGCAAAAAATGCTACACTTGTTACTTTACCAACCCCCTTGACTCCATTCATAATAATAATAATAATGGATGGGATTTATATAGCGCCTTTCTAATACTCAAGGCGCTTTACATCGCATTATTCATTCACTCCTCAGTCACACTCGGTGGTGGTGAGCTACTTTTGTAGCCACAGCTGCCCTGGGGCAGACTGACGGAAGCGTGGCTGCTAATCTGCGCCTACGGCCCCTCCGACCACCACCAATCACTCACACACATTCATACACATTCACACGCAGGCAAAGGTGGGTGAAGTGTCTTGCCCAAGGACACAACGACAGTATGCACTCCAAGCGGGATTCGAACCGGCTACCTTCCGGTTGCCAGCCGAACACTTAGCCCATTGCGCCATCTGTCATTCAAGGACCCAAGCAGTCTTTCCAGGTGCGGCAGAGGTTCACCTGCGCCTCCTCCAACCTCATCTATTGCATCCGCTGCTCTAGATGTCAGTTGCTCTACATCGGTGAGACCAAGCATAGGCTTGGCGATCGCTTCGCCGAACACCTCCGCAATAACCAACCTGATCTCCCGGTGGCTCAGCACTTCAACTCCCTCTCCCATTCCGAATCCGACCTTTCTGTCCTAGGCCTCCTCCATGGCCAGAGTGAGGACCATCGTAAATTGGAGGAGCAGCACTTCATATTTCGCTTGGGCAGTTTGCACCCCAGCGGTATGAACATTGACTTTTCAGGTAGTCATTACTTTCTCCTCCCCTTCTCAGCTCTCCCTCAGCCTCCACATCTTCCTTTCTTCCTCCCGCCACCCCCACATCAGTCTGAGGAAGGGTTTGACCCGAAACGTTGTCTATTTCCTTCGCTCCATAGATGCTGCCTCACCCGCTGAGTTTCTCCAGCATTTTTGTCTACCTTCGATTTTCCAGCATCTGCAGTTCCTTCTTAAACCTTCAAATTCAGAGATAGTTTCTTCCCAGCTCTTGTCAGGCAACTGAACTGTCCTTCATGCCAGCTAGAGTGTAAGCCTGACCTCCCATTCACTTCTTTTGAGAGCTTCAAACTATCTTTAATCATGCTTTATCTTGCACTAAATGTTACATAGAAACATAGAAAATATTTGCAGGAGTAGGCCATTCAATATGATCATGGCTGATCATCCAACTCAGTATCCTGTACCTGCCTTCTCTCCATACCCCCTGATCCCTTTAGCCACAAGGGCCACATCTAACTCCCTCTTAAATATAGCCAATGAACTGGCCTCAACTACCTTCTGTGGCAGAGAGTTCCAGAGATTCACCACTCTCCGTGTGAAAAATGTTTTTCTCATCTCGGTCCTAAAGGATTTCCCCTTTATCCTTAAACTGTGACCCCTTGTCCTGGACTTCCCCAACATCAGGAACAATCTTCCTGCATCTTGCCTGTCCAACCCCTTACGAATTTTGTAAGTTTCTATAAGATCCCCCCCTCAATCTTCTAAATTCTAGCGAGTACAAGCCGAGTCTATCCAGTCTTTCTTCATATGAAAGTCCTGACATCCCAGGAATCAGTCTGGTGAACCTTCTCTGTACTCCCTCTATGGCAAGAATGTCTTTCCTCAGATTTGGAGACCAAAACTGTATGCAATACTCCAGGTGTGGTCTCACCAAGACCCTGTACAACTGCAGTAGAACCTCTCTGCTCCTATACTCAAATCCTTTTGCTATGAATGCTAACATACCATTCGCTTTCTTCACTGCCTGCTGCACCTGCATGCCTACTTTCAATGACTGGTGTACCATGACACCCAGGTCTCGTTGCATCTCCCCTTTTCCTAGTTGTTATGTAAATGTTGTTACCCTTTATCCATATACTGTGGACAGCTTGTTTGTAATCATGTATAGACTTTGCTTTAACTGGATATCATGATACAAAACAAAAAAGCTTGTCACCGTACCTCGGTACATGTGACAATAACAAGTTAAACTAAATAAGCCACAATACGGAACTTTAAAGGCCGAAGTGTAGTCGACCAAGATTATTTATAATACCTTGTCTACTTTCTTGCATGAAATTTGTGAGATGCAAATGCTAAGCACAAAGCCATACCGACTATCCCAAATTAACTAGTCTGCATGTGCATCTTATTCCTCAGAATCCACTCCAATAACCTCCCAAGCATAGATGCGAGACTTACTGGCAGAAACTTCCCAGGTTTTTCTTTGCAGCTGTTTTTAAATAAAGGCACATTAGCCACCATCCGGTCTTTGTCACCTCCCCTGTGGATAACGGTGATGCTCATCACTCAGCCAAGGGTCCTGCAATTTATTCTCTGAATTCCTACAGTGTTGTGGATATACCTAATCAGGCTCTAGGGAATTATCTACCTTCATATAATAAAAACTAATAGAACTAATGGTAACTGGTCCCAGAGTGCTCCCCCACTTGCATCTCAGACTCATCCTGCCCTATTCCCAGCAGTAGGTTAGGCTTTGCCCTCTCCCTAGTTGGGCCCTCTATATATTGCCTGATAGCTTTCCTGAACAGGCAAATTGCACCCCATCTAAGCCCTCAACACTAGAGTAGGCCCAGTCTACAGAAAGGAAAGTTAACATTTTCTGCCCTAATCACTATTATTCTAACAACTCTCTGCAATATCCTTGCATATTTGTTCCTGATTACCATTGACTGTAGGCCTATTTCAAAACGCAACATTAAGTTTGCCAAACACTCAATGAATAGGTTTAATCAACTAAATATTCACACATTCTATATCTGTAGAATGCACAAATTATGAATTTACTGAAGCACACTTTTTTCAAAGAAAATACAAATTTGCCATGATTTACTGATCCTTACCTGGGAAGTTAGAGAGTGGCACATGTATTAAAGGATCAGGAATAGTTGCCGATGAACTAGAGTCTATAGTTTCCATTGATATTTTAGCTTCTTACAAAGTAGGAAGAAGGAAAATAGAATAAGGAAGTGGTAGAGAGCTACGTGCATTTCAGTAGGCATGCTGCATATGTGATTAGACGTTCATTAAAAATTTGGTACAATTCATTCAAAATCTTTTATGAGCTTAGAATTTTCCACCAAATTAATTCACTTGAATTAATGCATGTTCCCATTAATTCAACATGACTTTAAAAAAAAATACAGATTTGTAAATATAAAAACCGATTTCCAACCAATCTACAACAACTAATTAATCATACAATTTAAATACGAACCTGCCCCAGATGCAAAGGGTGAAGCCCCAAACATATCTGTTTGTGGCAGAGCCAGGCCAGAGTGAAACCCTGGAGCTACATTGCCAGTTGGTACTTTCTTCGGTTCTGCAGCTTTATCTGTCAGGACAGTTTTAATGCAAGTGATTAGTTACTGTGGATCACTCTTGATTCCTATTTTAAAAAGAGAGGCTGGTGAGATTTCAGTGAATTGGTAACATTGCAAAGTGACATTTTCGCACTCCCACCTTATTGCGGACGTACTTGAGATGAATCTCAGTCAAGTATTGGTTTACATGTGCTGTTTAAATAACTTCAACAACTTACTGAGTATTTATGTAAATCAGCAAGGCAATGTACTTTCAGGAGACTTTATAGTGAAAGCATTCTTAAATTGCTGCACTGAAAAACTTTCAAATCAGGAAAGCAAACCTGACGTTGGATCATGAACAAACCTAACATACAACACAAGTAGTGTGGCAAAAAAGCATTTGGCTTGCTTGCCTTTTATCAGTCAGGCATCTAGTATAAAAGATGGCAAGTCATTGCAGCGGTATAACATTTCAGTTAGGCCACAGTTAGAGAATGTGTACAGTTCCCGTCGCCACATTACAGGAAGGATGTGGAGGCTTTGAAGAGGGTGGAGTAGAGATTCACCAGGATGTTCACTGGATTGGAGATTATCAGTTATAAGGAGAGGTTGGACAAACTTGGACTTGCTGGAGTATTGGAGGCTCAGGGATGAGCTGATAGAAGTTTATAAAATTCCAAGAGGCATAGAAATGGTAGATAGTCTTTTTTCAAGAGTGGATATGTCAAATACAAGAGAGCACAATTTCACGATGAGAGGGGGGAAAGTTTAAATGAGATGTACGAGCCAAGTTTTTTTGTAAACAGAGTGAAATGCCTGGAAGGTGTTGGCAAGCGATATGGTAGAAGCAGATACAATAGCAACAATTAAGATGCATTTTAGATAGGCATGATGAACAGGCAGGGAACTGAGAGCTACAAACAATGTGCACACAGATAGCATTAGTTAGGTTGACACCATTGTAGAACTTTAAGTTCCATGTAGAGGGGATCTCCAATATATACACCTCCGTCTACGCCGCATCTGCTCCCAGGATGAGGCGTTCCACACCAGGGCATCTGAAATGTCCTCATTCTTCAGGGAACGGGGGTTCCCCTCCTCCACCATAGATGAGGCTCGCACCAGGGTCTCTTCCATACCCCGCAACACTGCTCTCTCTCCCCATCCCCCCACTCGCAACAAGGGCAGAGTCCCCCAGTCCTCACCTTTCACCCCACCAGCCGTCACATACAACAAGTAATCCTCCGTCAGTTTTGCCACCTCCAACATGACCCCACCACTCGCCACATCTTCCCATCTCCCCCCATGTCTGCCTTCCGCAAAGACCGCTCCCTCCATAACTCCCTTGTCAATTCTTCCCTTCCTTCCCGTACCACCCCCTCCCCGGGCACTTTCCCTTGCAACCGCAAGAGATGCAACACTTGTCCCTTCACCTCTCCCCTCGACTCCATTCAAGGACCTAAGCAGTCGTTCCAGGTGCAACAGAGGTTCACCTGCATCTCCTCCAACCTCATCTATTGCATCCGCTGCTCTAGATGTCAGCTGATCTACATCAGTGAGACCAAGCGGAGGCTTGGCGATCGTCTCGCCGAACACCTCCGCTCGGTCCGCAATAACCAACCAGACCTCCCGGTGGCTCAGCACTTCAACTCCCCCTCCCATTCCGTATCCGACCTCTCTGTCCTGGGTCTCCTCCATGGCCAGAGCGAGCAACACCGGATATTGGAGGAACAGCACCTCATATTCCGCTTGGGGAGTCTGCATCCTGGGGGCATGAACATTGAATTCTCCCAATTCTGTTAGCCCTTGCTGTCCCCTTCCTCAGCCCTCGGGCTGTCTCCTCCCATCCCTCAGCCCTGGGGCTCCTCCTCCGCCTTTTTCCTTTCTTCTCCCCACCCCCCCCATCAGTCTGAAGAAGGGTTTCGGCCCGAAACTTTGCCTATTTTCTTTGCTCCATAGATGCTGCTGCACCCGCTGAATTTCTCCAGCATTTGTGTACCTCCAATATATCAATCCACTTTTAAAATTTCGACCCTCAGTAAGGAAACTCAGTTTAACTGAAGATGGCAAGCCACCAAATGAAGCTTATAACATAAAACATGAATAGTGCCATAACTACCCAATGTAGTACTCATGGTTCATCTGCCCTGTGGCATGCAGAGGACAAGTAAATATCACGTGAAGCAATTTATGAAGCCCAAGCTGAATGCCCAACCTCAGAATTACAGAACACACCCACCCTTTCGTAGCTCCGCAAACTCTTTATCTAGTTCCTCTGCTGTTAGCTTAGAAAAATTGTCATCACCGAATGGATTCCACGTAGAAATATCTGGTGGATTATAAATATTTTGCTGTGAAGTTCTGGGTGATCCTGCAGGACTTGTGGATGCTGACCTACAATAGAAGAATCCACATTAAAACAGTAGCAAATACAGGAATCTGTGGCTTTATAAGACATTTGCCTATACAAATATTCATTTATTTACAAACATGCTATTTACAAATGTTTGCTATAACACCACTGTCACTTTGGGGTACATCTTCAATTTAAAGCTTTTTCATTATTACAAATGGTACATTGCTTTCTGTGCAAGGAGTGCACGTGTCCAGTCTTTTTGATTTGCAAAATGTTGCTTAAAATGTTTTCCAGGAACATATTCCCTTAAAAATTCAAGAATTAGCGGCAATATACGCCTCAAAATGCAAAGGCAATGTCCCAAAGTGGAAACTCAAGTTCGTAATCTGGGTGCAGTTCCCGTCACCACATTACAGGACTTGTGGATGCTGACCTACAATGTACGCCTCAAAATGCAAAGGCAATGTCCCAAAGTGGAAACTCAAGTTCGTAATCTGGGTGCACAGGCCATCATTGAAAACCAAAGTTATCACCTACTAATTTCTCACGTCACAAAGGCATAATTTTGTAAAATCAAAGTGAAACTCTAGCCTTAGCTTTGCAGTAACAAAGAAGGGAACACTATCAATTTTACCTCAGACATTATTCCTTGCAACAACAGCAAATATGGGATTTTTGCACACGTTTGTGAGGAAATCCTAACCATGCTTCCTATGATCCAGCATGCCCGAAAGGTGGTGCTGTTTGCAGCCTTCGCTGCTGTGGACATATTCTCTTACGACGTGTGTCATCATACGGCCTATCTGCCAACTCGCAGAGCATTTCGGTGCAATTCCATCAATCCCTTTGCCAGACTTACTTCTCCCTAACCTTATGATTTTCTCTCTCTATTCAATTGTCCCCCTGAACCTTGCTTCACAGCCCTCAACAAAGGCAATTTACAGTAGCCAAATAATCTACCAACCAGCATGTCTTTGAGATTGGAAAGAAATCTGAGCACCCTGGGGAAATTCTTGCAGACATAGCAAGAACATGCACATTCTACGCAGATAGCAGTGGAGCTCATAGTTAATAAAGGTTGCTCTTTTTAATTCTGTGCCACAGTAGTGCAGCAACACTACCCATGTATCCTTTTGATATAGAATTCATTTGAAAGTACATACATTGAGGCTTTTTACAAAGGTGAAACCCCCTCATTAATTGTACATCTAGATACTCAAGGTCTAAGTGAGATTTCGTAACTAATTAACTGATAATTATTGCCTGGCCACCTGCACTTAATCAATATGCTTTGGTGAACTGTAATGTGTCAATATTTTAAATTAAGATTTTCACCATTATAATATTTACAACATTTCAAATCCTTTAAACAATACATACATTCAAATCATTAGTTAGATCTCTGCATAATGTTTAATAGTTAATTAGAAAACATGTTCTGCTTTTGTGTGACAAATCTAAAATGAACTTGGCTGCACTACCAGTTGATGACATCCCAGTTGCTGGATACAGATAAACACTTTGAATAGTCTTATTATAGGCCAATCTTTAGGGGGAGGGTGTAGGAATTCCCCCACCAGATGACCAGGAAGTGATCTCACATCACAGACTACCACAATTGCTGGCCCATTGTAATGCAAGTCGTCTTCAATAGTACATCCAAATTGATTTTGCAGAAAACAAAATCTATTTATATTAATATTACAGTAAACCCTTGTTATAACGGACCACTGGTGTGCGTTATTGCCCATTGTCCGCTATAACCGAGTAAGGTATTATTATTATTATTATATGCAGTTGAAACAAAGAATTGCAGATGATGGTAAATACACAAAAGGACACAAAGTGCTGGAGTAACTCTGCAGGTCAGGCAGTATCACTGGAGAACATGAATAGATGACGTTGGGACCCATCAGATTGAATCAGTCCGCCAAGTTACTCCAGCACTGTTGTTTCACCTTAAAAATAGGCATCGCTGCCACTGGCCTGCACCAGTAAGCCCTTCGTCACACACTTCACAGTCCAAATGGCGTGTCTGTCGTTGCAGCTCACATTGTAGCCCCTGCGGACAGCACATTCTTCAGGCCGCTACCAACAGGACGCGCTCAGTCACCGCGGGGCTCCCTCCCCTCACACCTGCTGCCGTTTCTTCCAGTTGACCATTGCTTTGTCCTCTCCTCGCTTTACCGCCACCTCCACCTCCACCTCCTTTTGCCCTGCAATCACCGACATCTTCCAAGGTAGAGCATATTGGAAAGTCCAGGGGAGAACGGAGAGGCGGCATTGGGGTGGAGCGGTGGTGGGATGGACTTAGCGATGGGAGGAGGAGGCAGCAGCAGTGGTGGTGAGAGCAGATAAAGCGACGGCCGACTGGAGGAAGCGACAGCCAGCGAGAAACGAGGCAGCTCCACGGTGACTGAGCGCGTTCTGTCGGTGGCAGTGGCCTGAAGAAAGCGCTCTCACTAGGGGCTACAGCGTGTGACGCAACAGCAGCTGCGTCAACTGGATCCTGAGGTGGGTGAAGGGCGCGCTGGTGCACCTTGAAAACCAGGAGTGGCTACAGATGCTGGGGCTGTAAGTGGCCAGTGAGGTGGTGCAAGCTGGCCGTGTTATTGGCAGGTACATCCGTGATAAACAAGATCAGTTATAAAGAGGTCCGTTAAAACAAGGGTTTACTGTGTTGTTATTTATAACATTTCTGTTGCAATATTTGAGATTACTAGATTTTGAAAAAATAATCTGTAACAGCAAGTCCTTTTAGTTCTAGCATTTGATTCCAATGCATTAACAGCTACCACTTTATAGTGTCGATGTTGTCAGCATTCTCAAACCTACAAGATAGTGACATGTCATTTTGCACAGAAAGTGATGAATCCTCTAAATCCACTTAAACGTCATAAAGTGCAACTTTAACCACAGGTACCGCAATGAACTCACTTAGATTTATAAAGGTTTGCCTCAGCAGCAGCAGCCGCCAGTTGTTGAGAGGAATGACTGGCAGGGACTCCAAATACACTGCTGAAAGGGACGTCACTGACAATTCTCCTGTGGCCAGCTCGTTGTACTTTCGGTGATGATGGCGGCGTTAGTGACAATAGTTTAGCTGTCTGCTGGGACTGAGGTGGAGCTTGGTGAACTTGAATCTTTTGCTGCATGTATGTCTGTAAATGTACACAAGTCAATTATGATCTACTTATTCATTTGTGTGCAAGGCAACAAAGAATTCTGAGAAAATTGCTGACATCCTTCACACTGTACTCAGTAGAGATCTGAATGTGACACTCGTAAGCAAATCTAACATCCAGTGCAAAAGAATCACTTACATTATTTAATACCCAATTCTTATGACCATTAACCTCTCCTGCCCCACTCCATACCCACCACACCAAAATACAGCACTTTCTACTTCAGATAATCTTTGGCATGCTAAAACTTTGGAAATTAGGTACAGCTAGAAACTATTTTTGGAAAAAAGGTCAAATTCTGATTCCATATAACATTACTGGAAGCCGTTTTTTGCTTAACACCAACAGTCCTACTAAGTATTGTCAATTTACCCACTTAATTGGACGAAAGCTTGAGATATTCAAACAAGAGAATATCCTATTTTCAAGGTCAGCTTGCTGCCAATCCTTTGAGCATTTTACTATTTTAATTTGAAATATATATAATTTCATACTTAGCACTATTTTGCAAGTAAATTATAAAAAAGTTATGCAAATGGCAGCTTTAAAATTAGGCAAGGTTGGGGATTGAGCACACCAATCAAGTCAATCAAATTGCAGAGACTTAATTACATTTGAATATGTCTGCGAAGACTACTAGGATTTCCACCAATGCTGCGCTCTTTTCCAAAATCTTCATTTAACAACATTAACTGGTAAACAATTGCTGGACTTGATATTAAAATATTGAAACATAGGTAAAAGCCACTTGAATAGTAGAACTGTGCAGTGAAAGCATTCATGATTTCTATATCTTGATCAATGGATTAACCTAGACAGCCTCTATGTAATAATATCTCAATTTGCAGTTATTATGTCACTGTCAGACAGTATTATATTTACTTTGTCCTCACAATAGATGTCCATTCAGCCCATCAAGTCTACGTTAATTTTCAGATCAATCCCATTCCCCCACAAATTTGCCCTTCAAATTTGCTACATTCAAATCAACTCTTCCTGAGATTCTACCATTCGACTACAGTAGCCAATCAATCAACCAATACACACCTGGGTGATCCTGACAAACAATAAATCTGAGTAATACCTTCTCAATGCCATCAAGGACACCAAGAGACAATTCCAGAACAAGCCAGAGTCCCAGATTAATCCCGTCAATTGTCGCAAGGCTTGCTTGCTGTAACCAGCTATAAGGCGAAGTTAGGCAGAATCTCTCACACCACATCCCTTCCTGATGAGCTTAATGCATTCTGTGCCCATTTTGAACAGAAGGTCAGCAGGGTGATTCCACACAGCCCTCAAGTGCACTAGACCCGCAGCCATTGTAGCAGACATCACTTTGGCCTTCCTGAAAGTAAATCTGCGGAAACCAACTGGCCCGGACAGAGTCCCCAGCGGTGACCTCAGAACCAGTGCAGGCCAGCTGGCAGGAGTATTCTCTGACATCTTTAACTTCTCCTTACTCCAATCTGAGGTTCTCGATTGCTTTGAGAGTATATCAGCCAGTTACAAAAGAAAAACAAGGGAGTGTGCCTTAATAACTATCATCTATGGGCTCTTAAGCCCACCATCATGATGTAATGCAAGAGGATGCTCATGGCAGCAGCTGTGAATGGACTGCAAGCTCTCTTCCCACACCCTCTGAATGTGCCCTAGAGTTTAATGATCAGCTTGGGGCATGGCATTCTAGGCACATGGAAGTAGAAGAGCAGCTGCTGGAGGAGACAGAAGGTATGGTTGCAGTGGTCTCAGGTCGTGGCGTTGGCAGAGATGGCATGGGAGGTCCTACAGCAGCTGAGTAAACAGATCAAGCAGTCTGTGGTAGCTGTACGGAAGAATGGTGAAAGAGCCAAACTGCAGTGTACCGACCCTTATTCCAATGCCACCAGGCTTTAAAATGAGAATGTAAGACATTGCATATTTCTTTATGCCAAGATCGGACTTTTCAGAGACTAGGAAGGTGAAAATTGGCATCAGAACATGGTGACCTTCTGCATGCTGTTCCAGAAAAGGATCTGTTGCACTTGTGTATAGTATGATTTAGTTGGAAAAACTTGTGGAACACACTTTTCACTTTATTTTTGTACAATACTTCCTAAGATATATCAAAATTCTACTCCATTAAAGTCCAAACATTGGGAAAATACAATTAAGCATGGGTCAGGTACAATATTTTTTAAATGGCAGATGTAGGACAAACAAAAGTTGCTGTGAGTAAAGAGCTGCTTGACTGTGCATAATACATAATTAAAGATTATGGTAGCATGTTGGAAAGGTGATTACTTTTCCCCCAATGCATTTTAACCATACAAAAAGGTGAAACGTGGTATTTGATTGAATTAATAGTTTAAATCAGCTTTGTTCCAGAGTTTAAATTATTAGCAAAATATTTAACACTGGAAGCCTGTGTTTAAAAATTAGAACACCTAGTACATTACACGGAGCTGATTTTAAATAGTGACTGGCCAAGAAAAACAAGTTTATGGTAACCAGGGTAGTGTAATCTTAAAACCGTTCATTGTCCCCAAAAAGGTAAATGTTCAACTGGTGGATTTATGCAGCAATACCTAGCTGTGCACCTATTACATCTTGGTACATAAAATATATAGCCCTGAAATAGTAAAATTACATTATTATATTGCAATTTGTGGAATTTCACATTAAACTCGAGAAAATATTATTCGTAAATTACAAATCAATCAACAAACTATTTTGAGAGAGTAATCCAAGTAGGACTTTTTGAAAGCAATGAATAAAATGCAAATAATCTGAATAGCATTTACTCTCATCATAATTGATTTTAGTTGGTTGAAGCTGTATATTTTAGTATTCAACATCCTAGCCAGATCAAAACTATTTGATCTAAAAAAAGTTTGCATCGTACAGCACAAAAACTGGCCTTTGCCCCACCATATCCATGCTTTTTGTCCATCTATATTGCTCCCATTTTCTTCGCATGAGATTGATAAAATTCTATGCCTTGCCTAAATGTTTCTTGAACATCATCAGTGTATTTGATTCCATGACCACCTCTGGCAATGATCCAAATATCTACCAGACCACGTAAAACATTTTCCTCTCAGATCCCCTATAAAACGTCTTCCTTAGCTTCATTCGATCGAGGGAAAACAAACCCAATCTATCCAAACATTCCCCACAAAGTCCTTCATCCAGGGCAACATCCTGATGAATCTCCACAGCACAATCACATCCTTCCTTTGCTGTGGTGACCAGAACTGCAAACAATACTCTGAGAGTGGGCTAACAGTGGATTTGTAAATTTGCAACACAATATTCCAACTCTTATAATCTATACCCCAATCTATAAAGGCAAACATCCCAGTCTACCTCTGTTGCCATCATCAGGAACCCCAAGAACTGTTTATCAACATTTCCTCATACCCAACCATTCACTATATATATCCTACCCTTATTTTATTTCCCAAATGCATCACCTTGTATTAGGGTAGGAAGGAACTTCAGGTGAGTCTGAAGAAGGGTCTCGACCTATTCCCTTTCTCCAGAGATGTTGCTTGACCAGTTGAGTTACTCCACCTTTGTGTCTATCTTCCCCTTGTATTTGTCAGGCTCTGCTCACCTTTCCATTTGATCTATATCCTCTTGTTGCCTTAAACAATTTGCCTTGATATCCACAGCAGTACCAACTTTTGTGTCATACATTAAATTAGTAATTATTCATTCCGCTTTCTCATTTAAGTTGTTAATATATATCAGGAAAAAAAACAAATATTGCAGCATCTGTCCAGTCAGGCTTCCAATCAGCAAAGCTGCCCTCCAACATTACCCTTTACCTCCTTTCACCAAACCAAACTTGGATCCAATTAACCTCTATCCCATGTGCCTTAACCTTCTCACCAGATTATGTGGAATCATGTCAAAAGTTAGTAGAGCAATATAGAAAATACATACTACCATCCTCCCTTCATCCATCTTATCAGTTACCTCCTTAAAAAAAACAAATTAATGCTACAAATTAAACCCCCCCCCCCCCCCTCCCTCTCCACTCCTCTTAGAATTTTCTCAATGCTTTCTCTACCAGTGTCACAGAGTCTGTAGTTATTTGGCTTATCCCTTCTTAAATAAAGGAACAGCATGAATGATTCTCCAGGTACCTTAACATGTGGCTAATGAAAATGCTAAAAAAAAAACTGTAACGGTCTCAGTAATCTCTTCCCTTGCCTCCCACAGTGTTTGGGATAGATCTTAGCTGGCTCTGGGGATTTATTAAATCTTGTATATGATACGATAGAACTATTTATCCCAGGAAGGAAAATAATTTGCCAACAGTCATAAAAAATACAAAATACATGAAACATGAAAATAAAGTGACGAGTGGCAAGGCTTCGGGGATATGCAAAGTTGGAGGTGGTGGGGGGTGGGTCAGTCTCAGTCTACCCAACGACAGAAGGAGAGGAGTTGTAACGTTTGATAGCCTTAGGGAAGGAGGGTCTCCTGCGGCATTCTGTCCTGCATCTTGGTGGAACCAGTCTGTCGCTGAAGGTACGCCTCAGATTGACCAGTGTGTTATGACCATTATGTGTACTAAGATATACAACATCTTTCCCCCGTTATATACTTACATGCTCTAGACCACCAACGTGCTCCTCATTGTGTTCCCCAACCCATTCTTCTGCTTGGTGAATACATACAGAAGTATTCATTTCAGTCCTCACTCAGATCCCCTGGTTCTACACACAGATTATCCTTTGGATTCATAAAGGGACCACTCATTCCCAGGTAGGCACAGAAAGCTGAAGTAACTCAGCATGGTAGGCAGCAACTCTGGAGAAGGAAGGTGTTACTTTTCGGGTTGAGAACTATTCCTTCTCTCCAGAGATATTGCCCAAGTTACTCCAACTTTTTGTGACATCTGATGTTTAAACCAGCATCTGCAGTTCCTTCCTACTCATTCCCAGGTACTCCTGATATACTTACAGCATGTTGCAATTCTAGGAGACACCCTTCATCCCAGCTGTACATTTGCTGCATGCTCCCTTTCTTTCCTTTGATCAAATCTTGCCACCTTTGCCTTTTATTCTTAATTAAACACTCGAGCAATGAACTCATAGCAACTTTCTCATTGGATTCTGTTTTACCCACAAGCATCTTCTCTCTATCTACCTTTAAGTCCTCTGTAATGCTAATGAAAGGAGGAGGACTGACTGAAGGTTATTGCCTTCCACCACAGTGAAGAATGTTGATTCCACTGTGGTGGATGTTCATGTTGTATTTTATTGTGAATTGTGCTCTTTTTGATTGTGTGACTGCATGGTAAATCAAATTCCACTGTACCTGAATAGGTACAAACTTGAAATCAACCTTCTCCCAATGTAGGATCTTAATTCGAGGACTAACCTCATCTCTTTCCATAGGTATCTTGCTACTTACAGAATCACAATCGCTGTTCCCTAAATGTTCACCCACTTGCATGACTCACCAAAATTCATATGGTATGAATCTGCCACAGGCAATGATGGTTCAGTTTTATACTGCCATCACTGTCATTACACTGTCCTCACCTTCTCCATCATGGTCTGGTTTGGCTCAGCCACCAAGCATGACATCCAGAGGCTGCATTGCAATGTTCGATCAGCCAAGAAGGTTGTTGGCTGCAACCTTCCCCCCATCGATGAACTGTACACTGCAAGGGCCAGGAAGCAAGCGGGTAAGGTCATCTCTGACCCCTCTCACCCTGGCCACAAACTCTTTGAATCACTTCCCTCTGGAAGGCGACTCCGGACTGTCAAAACCGCCTCAGCCAGACATAAAAACAGCTTTTTTTCCCCATGAGCAGTAGCTCTACTCAACAGCCAAAAGTCTGCAGCCTCCTTTGGCTCTGGTATTTTATTTCATTCTTCCCGTTTTATTTTTTTTTACCTTTAATTGTCTACTGTGTATCGTGTTGTTTCTTGCGAGCAAAGCACAAAGGCAAATTCCTTGTATGTATACATACTTGGCTAATAAAATGTATTCAATTCAAACAGATAAGAGTACAGCCCTGTATCTAATAGGTCTCCTGACATATTGTCTCAAAAGATTATCTGGGATACACAATAACTTCTACCCCATCAAAGGCCCTAGCACTGACAATTCCAATCAATGTTAGGAAAACTAAAATGCCCCTCTAATACATCCCTATTGTTCAAGCAGATTTCTGTGATTTGCTTACATCTGCTCCTCTCATTCCTGTTGACTATGGGATGGTCTACATTATAAGCACAGTAATGTGATCCCACTCTCTTGTTACTATGCTCTCCTCAAATGGCTGATGGACAAAATCCATCTCCCTAATCAGTCATACAACTCCGCCTCCATCCTATCTAAAACGTCTATACCCCAGAAAGTTAGGTCCTGCTTTCCCACAATCACATTCCTAAGTTTACAATAAGAACATAATATAAAATACAATCATTTAAAAAAAAAAGACATGCCACAACCACAAGTGGAAAAAGTACACTGAAATTTAAAGACTGCACAGGCGTCAGATCAACAGCCTTTTGCATTTACTATAAAATGCTATATTATTTGTACACTAGAGGGCAGTGGAACACAAATATTCTGGAAATTTAACACGGAAGATATTGTTAACACTCAGGTCAGGAAGCATCTGCACAGAGAGAGATGTTTCAGGCCAAACCCTTTGTCAGAATCAGGAAAGAGAAAACATCTTAACGGTTTAAATTCCAAAGAGGATGAAAGAGGCATGGATATGACAAAGGGAACATGTCTGATAGGGCATGTTAACAGTTAAGAGGTAGGGTTAAGACCGTGTATAGAGGTAAAGCACAAAGGCATGTAAACACCTCATCTCATATTTCATAAGACTCCCCAACAAACAAAATATAGTTCAAAGATTCAACTAGAAACAGATCATTTCCTATGCAGAGAAAGGTCACGTGATTTAAGACAGGCGAAGACCATATATTCAAGCATTTGCCCCCACTTCCACATCATGAAACGTACATTTTCTGGTTAATTATTTTGTGTGAAGTGGGCGTTAGTTGCAAGATTAGCATTTTACTTTAGTTTAGAGAAAGAGGCCCTTCACCCTACCAGCGATAATACACTAGTACTATCCTACCCACTAGGGACAATTAACAATTTTTACCAGAGAATTAACCTACAAACCTGTACATCTTTGGAGTGTAAAAGGAAATCAGAGCATCCGGAGAAAACCTGCAAGGTCATGGGAGAACGTACGAACTCCATACAGACAGCACCCATTGTCAGGATCAAAGTCGGGTCTCTCGCACTGTATGGCAGCAGCAACTCTACCGCTGCACCATGGTGCCGCCCCTAAAGTCCTTATCTACAAAATGTTTTTCCATCCAAAATGCAATTCCCGGCGAAATTTTAGCTAACATTTTAAATCAAATTCCCATCTAATCCCTCAATTAGGCAATAGAGATCCGATGGCACCATTGAGTTCTTGCCATATTTTGATCTCAATTTTGGTTCTCATTCAACATTTTGCCAGCACACTCCTGTTTGAGTGAGCTTGTTGTCCACATAATAGTTGTACTTCCTACTTTTCAACTGTAATTACATCTCGAGTATTTAATTGATTCTAAAATATTTTGGAAGAACTCAAAAGTGATGTGAAAGCTGCTATTTAAATATCTTTGCTGTCGTCATTTATGGGAAAAAACTTATTCAATAGTATATTAGAACACTGAACATTACAAATGAGCAGAACAGGCAAATTGTTCAAATCCTCGTTAACATTAATTATCATCTTGAGGAAATGCTATTTCCCCCTAATAGATAAATCAGACCAATTCTTAACGAGTTGGTCTCCATTTATCGACTTTTTGGAAGCATATGGTGCAACAAAATCGTAGAAACTAACTGTTTCAGGACCGGGTGAAGGATGGTCAAGAATATATATAACGATCTCCTTAATTTCTTACTCTCTACTTTCTCTTTCTCTCTTCTTTTCTTTTCTTCACGTCCTCTTTCCTCCCTTTTTTCCTTTTCACACGCCATATATCACACGTTTTTCTATCTTTTATTATCTATTCTCTCTTTTTCACTTTCATTATTTAAAAAAAATAAAAATAAGAAGCTGTACATAAAATGTAACATGTCAATATATATTAGGCACCTTGGTGCCATATTACTGTACTCACTTCTAATAAAATAAATATTTTTAAGAAAAACATTAATTATCAGTTTTATTCTCAAAATCTCCACTCTTAACTGCCATTCGATTCCATTTCAAATGCCGTACTTATCCAAAAATCATTAAATGTCAGCCTCCCCTCCATTCCTTTAAACCCACAAGTCTGAACCAACATTTGACTTATTGGACATTAGCATAAATCTCACTCACTGTAGCACCTTGACAATTTGAAAATTTTAAATTAAATCCTGAACTATATGATAACCCCGTAACGCACCAAGTTTATCAACACACAACAGAGAAGGCAATTGAACATTAAATTATTTGGAACAATGCAGCTGCAACAAAATCAAGTCACATACATCATTTCCATCCTCTGCAGTCTACATTTACAGTAATAGTTTTGAAACCTCGTATTCCTGCAACCATTCCTCTCCAACTAATCATAGGTCTCTCGTGTATGCTTCCCTTCACTTTTTCCAATTATTGGGAACCAAGTCTTTAGCCGTATAAGCCTTTTCCAATTATATTTCCTGTTAAAACCCTTCATAATTTTTCTCTTAGCCCACCTGTGGCAGATTTTGTTCACTAGACTAATAATCCATTTGGTTTCTGATTACAACAAAAACACTTGGAAAAGCTTATCTGTTAAAGTTGCTATACAATTTTAAGTTGATGCTGATGTTGAAGAAAAGTCCTGGAAATAAAGGTGTGATTCTCAGTCTTCAGTGTTTAGATACTTTTCTAATCGGTTTGTAGGTTTGCACACAAAAAAAAAAAAAAATTTAAATTGAAGTACTTACAAGAGCTTGTGGGTGTTGCAGTGTCATCTGCTGCTGAATGCATCCTTGTGCCATCATCTGCCGCAAAAGTGCTTGCTGCTGCATGGCTGTTGCGTATTGCTGCTGAAGGTAGTAATTCTGCATCATTTGCTGCGGAGTCTGCTGGATCATTTGGAAGCGCTGTTTCAATACAGTACAGATTTTGTATAATTTATGGTTAAAAATTATTTTCAGCAATAACAATTTTTACAAGGTGGCTTCCATAACTGTACAATAATAAATATTATTCATGTTTCAAACATAACACATTGTGATATGGTTTTAATTGGCAGCTGCATATTAGCAAATCTCTAGTATCTGAGGAACTAAGTCTGCATGGTAATTAATGATTAATTTGGGACACATTGTTAATCTAAGTCTGGAATAAGGAAACAACAAAAGTGTATTGTTACTGGAGCTACAATGTATTTTGCTTTCAAAGCAAATAAGTTCAATGGTAGGAATAGAGAAGCAAATGATAAGCATTTTCCCAATCCCGATCATCATCAGTGAGATCTAATGGAAGTGATGAATCTGAACAACTAAAACTGATCCATCTTAGGCAAGTACCTGTCTCACCCATTCAGAATTAAAAGTGACATTTTACTTTGGCAGGTAAACATGGGCATTGGTAAGTAAGTCACTGCAACTTAAGTCTCCATGCACACTAGCTTATGTTGAGAAGGTAGGGTTAATGTAGCCTCTTTCAGGCACCCACCACTATGTAAATAGTAACCCCACAGATTTTCTTTTGATTTCCCCCCTCTGACAAATCAAAGCCCTCTAGTATTTGACAATTCCACCCTAAGAAAAACATTTCTGACCGTTTGGGCTATCTGCCTCTCATAATTTGATAAATTTCTATTTGGTCTCCTCTCAACCTCTGATGTTCCAAACAAAACAAAGGGTGGCACAGTGGCGCAGCAGTAGATTTACTGACCTACAGCGCCAGAGACCCGGGATCGATCCTGTCTGTGGGTGCTCTCTGTACGGAGTTTGGATGTTCTCCCTGTGACCGCATGGGTAAGTTTGTATGTTCTCCCTGTACCGCATGGGTTTTATCCAGGGGGCTCCGGTTTCCTCCCACACTCCAAGGACGCACAGGCTTACAGGTTAATTGCCTTCTGTAAATTGTAACATTGTCCCTAGTGTAGGATAGTGGTAGTGTTTGGGGAGATTGCTGCTTAGCATGGATTCGATTTAAAATGCAGCCTAACCAGTTTTATAAAGCTGCAACATGACTTCTTATACTTCATGCCCCAAATGAAGGCAAGAATACCATATCAATCCATGTGGCTACTTTCAGGGAGCTATACATTTGGATCACAAAATCCCTCTGTACATCAATGTTCTTAATGCTCTTGCCTTTAACTGTATGCTTTCCCCTTACGTCTTAATCTTCTCGATCAGCCTCCCGGGAGGGACCTTGTGAAATATGAACTTACTAAGTCCATATTGACAAAATCCACTGCCCTCCCCTCAATCACCTTTGTTTGATCATCTAAAATCTCATTCTAGTTTGCAAGGCATGACCTGCTCCAGACAAAGATATAATTGTCTGCAATCAGCCTCTTCTCTATTATGTGCAACCTCAAATATGTTTGACAAATTATGTCACAGTCTTGATTCAGGACAGCTATTACAAATATACCAAATCAAGCACTAAAAGATGAAGATTAAAATTTAAGACACACATGAGAGCAAAACGTGACTTTTAATTGGTGGTGGTGCAGAGTAGGCAAGAATCAGTTGATTGAGGCAGTGCAGCGTAGGTTCACGAGATTGATCCCTGGGATGGCGGGACTGTCATATGAGGAAAGATTGAAAAGACTAGGCTTGTATTCACTGGAGTTTAGAAGGATGGGGGATCTTATAGAAACATATAAAATTATAAAAGGACTGGACAGGCTAGATGCAGGAAAAATGTTCCCAATGTTGGGTGAGTCCAGAACCTGGGGCCACAGTCTTAGAATAAAGGGAAGGCCATTTAAGACTGAGGTGAGAAAAAACTTTTTCACCCAGAGAGTTGTGAATTAGTGGAATTCCCTGCCACAGAGGGCAGTGGAGGCCAAATCACTGGATGGATTTAAGAGAGAGTTAGATAGAGCTCTAGGGGCTAGTAAAATCAAGGGATATGGGGAGAAGGCAGGCACGGGTTGATTGGGGATGATCAGCCATGATCACAATGAATTTGTTGCATGGGCAACACCACTCCCTCTAGATCAAAGCACTTGGGTAGGAATATAATTGTTTTCACTGCGTGTAGAATTCCTCCTTCAAGGAGAAAAGAAACAGGCCAACTTTATTCTGTAAAAATGAGACAAAAGTGCTGGAGTACCTCAGCAGCTCAAGAAACATACCTGGAGAATGGATAGGTGACGTTTTGGGTCGGTTCCTTCCTCAGATTGGATGTTTTGGATCAGAGCCCTTCTTCAGACTGCAGAATGGCACAAACCCGAAATGTCACCTATCCACGTTCTCCAAAGATGCTGCATGACCTGCTGAGATACTTCTGCACAACGTTTTTTTGGAATATTCTCTAGCTGTCTCGTTCAGTGCTGCTCTAACGATCACGAAACTTGACAGCATGAAACAGCCCACCCTAAACATTTAGTCCTTCCACCAAGGATGCATCATAGCTACAGTATATGCCATCTACAAGCTACTCACTAAACTGTTCCTCAAATAGAATCTCCAAAACTTGTGATTTTTATTATCCAAAGAGAAAAAGACACCATGTGCCTCAAACACCACCACCGGCAGGTTTTCTTCCAAGTCACACATCATGGAAATATAGTGCTGTACCTCCACAGTGGTTAGTTTTAGTTCCCAAAACTAGCTTTCCAACACACTTTGGGAGAAAATTCACCAGACCAATTGCAGCAATTCAAGGAGGTGGCACCCCACTATCTTTTCATAAGCAATTTTGAATGCACAATAAATGGTGCCTTGCCAGCAAAACCCACTTGTTGTAAGTTTTTTAATGAAAATAAGTAGCATTTGAGAAATTGGCAACAGGATTACTCAGAGAATGATGGTCAACTTAGCAAGTTACTTTATGGTAAGGATTAGCATCTGGAATCTGGCAACCAAGATTGTAAACACAGAATAACATCATTACCATTTGCAAAACTTGGCACAAGTATTGATCAAAATGAGTTTCAAACAGCAAAGACCATATCCTAAGGATTGAGTGCAGCAAAAAGAGGCACAGTATATTCATACTTGAAAACGGGGAAAAATAGGCAAAATAAAAATTTCTGCAGAAACACATGCTGAATTAAGCAAAGAGTGCACAGTGATCATTGATCAAACTAAACCATCAAAAGAAGGCAACATGTGAACAAATGAAACTAATCAAGTAAATTCTGCAGGGCTTCAAATATTAATGAGACTGTTCACCTGGAGAAAGTGGTTTCAATTTTCCAGCGAAGAAAAGGATAAATCAAGTAATAATTGCGATTTCGCAGAAAAGTTATGTAATACATGCTGAATGAACACCTATTCCTGCATATTTAGAAATAGGACATGCACATATCTTCAAAATACGACCAGTCTCAAAAGTAATCCTCTGACAGAGGATAAATTTTGCATGTTTGATCAAAATCTGGCAACAAGAAATAAAATATGGTTTTAGGATTTTTTGGAAAATACAGTAAATTGTAGTCAAGCGAATTGAGTTCAAAATGAGGGATACTCACAATGCACCCTGTTTTAGGTGATTGTATGGAAAGAAAACAAAAATGGAGTGAGCATACCTGAGCTGTCTGAAACATTTGCTGCTGCTGGAAATAGGTTTGTTGCTGCAGCAAGTACTGTTGTTGGAGTAACAGATGTGCCTGTGGACTTGGTTGTAGATGCTGAGGATGTGCTGGCTGGATTTGTGCTTGTTGACCATGTAATTGGCCAATGTGCCCATTACTTGCAGATGTGGTTCCTGTGCAAACCAAAGATTTCAAAACATTTTACATTCCGATGGTTCCTCCTGCAGATTATTTTATTGCAAAAAAGCTATTAAGTCCAAAAGCTGTGAATGAAACATTTGCACTGCTATCCCATAAATTTGTTGAAATTCAGTGGTGGGTCCTTGATTACCTTTAATTCTTGTAGGGTTCAGGACTTTCTTTTCACAAACAAACTAAAATGATTTGATTCTTTTAGTCATGTTGAATCAGCAGATTTTGAATGAATATTTAGGATCTTGTTTATGTAGTTACTCTGACCTTCCGCAGGTTATGATGGCATCAGAACTTCAGGCTCAAAAAGTTAACAGAAATCATGAGGACATGAAGACTGGGGATTTTGGAAAAGTTAATGAGTGTCTTGAAGACAGTCTGTATTGCAGTCAAGGAGGCGTTGAATGTCCTTAAACATAAAGGCAGAAAAATCTCCAGAGCCTGATCAGATATATCCAAGGACACTGTGGGAATCTAGAGAAGAAATTTCAGGACCCCTGGCCAAGATATATGAATCATCGTTAGATATGGGTGAGGTGCCAGAAGACTGGAGGTGGCTGATGTTGTATCTCTATTTAAGAAGGGATGCAGAGAAACATTTAGGAACTATAGACCCCAACATATGTGGTTAGGAAGCAGCTGGAGTGGATCCTACTTGATAAGATATACATGCATTTAAAAAGACAAGAGTTGATTAGAGATAGTCAGCATGTTGGTGTGCGGGGGATATCGTGTCCAACAAATTGGACCGAGTTTTGTTTTGACAAAGGAACAAAGAAGATTAATGATGGCAGGGCCATCCATGTTGTCCATCGGAAGCTCAACAAGGCATTTGATAAAATACTACAGGGTAGGCCACTCAAGAATGTTACAGTATTGGCTTCACAGTAGGAAATAGAAGATGGAAATAGAAGGTTACATTTCAGACTGGAGTGCTGTGACTAGTGTGTGCCTCGGGTTGGTGCTGCATCCATTGCTGTTTGTCATTGATATCAACCGCTTGGATCAGAATTAGTAAGTTTGCAGATTACACTAAAATAATTAGTATAGTAGACAGCGAAAATAGCTATCAAAAATTATAAAGGCACCCTAATCAGCTGGGCAAGCAAGTTCAGGAATGGCAAATGAAGTTTAATTCAGATAAATGTGAAGTGTTATATTTTGGGATGTCACACAAGGGCTGGACCTTCAGTGATTGGCATGGTGCTAGGTAGCGTGTTGGAGCCAAGATTTAGTACTGGTGAAAAGGCTTTTGGCATGTTGCCAATTATCAGTCAGGGAATAGAGTATAGAAGTTGGGAATGATACATCATAGCTAGATATGATGTTAATGTGGCCACACTGTTCAGTTTTCAGTGTTCAGTTTGTCATCCTGCTACAGGAAAGATGCCATTATGCTGAAAAGATTGCAGGGAATATTACCAGGACCTAAGGCCTGAGCTATAAGAAGATGGGGCAGCCTAGAACATTATTCCTTGGAATGCAGAAGGCTGAGGGATTATTTTATAAAGGTGTATAAAGTTATGATGGGAATTGATGGATGAATGCAGTCTTTTCCCAGAGTAGAGGAAAAAGGAACTGGAGGGCATAGATTTACAGTGCGTGAATAAAAATAAGAACATAAGGGGCAATTTTTCCCCATACAGAGGATGATTGGCGGATGGAAGCTGCCGGAAGTAGTTGTTGAGACAGGTAGAATAACAACATTTAAAAGACATTTAGACATACATGGACAGGAAAGGTTTCGAGGCATATGGTCTAGCCACCAGCAAATTGGATCAGCTTGGATGGGACATTTCGGTCGGCATGGTTGAGTTGGGCCAAAGTACCAGTGTTCATGCAGTACGACTCCATGCTGCCAGCAATCATCTTCCCTACTCTCCATGCTTTAAATTGAACATTTAAAAGGTATTTACTGAAAAGCCTAGGAATGCGAACCACTCTAATCAGAATTCAATTTAATGAATCTAATAAACATAGCCTGCATTTATGTTGCAAGCTATAATTAAGGTAATAGGCAATTTACTCAAGGACTACTGAAAGCAATCTTGTTAAAGGCTCATTATTCACCAGAGAGAGAAAGCCATTATGGTTGATAATAGCAATTATTTACACAGTGTGCATTGACATACTGTATTTTTGGCATTCTTTGATGATCAATTTTCATAAAGATCAGAAGACCAAACTACATGGAAATTTTAAATAAAAACAGAAAAATCAGACTGGAAATCCCAGGTCAGGCTGCATCAGACAAAAACAGAATCTGAAGAAGGGTCTCGACCCGAAGCGTCATAAATTCCTTCCCTACAGAGATGCTACCTGTCCGCTGAGTTACTCCAGCTTTTTGTGTCTATCTTCGGTTTAAACCAGCATCTGCAGTTCCTTCTTACATAAAACAGAGTTAATGTTACAGACCAAAAGTGTGATTGGATGATCAATGGCTGGTGTGGATAGAGTAGTACATAGGACCTGTCCACATACTGTATTCCTAAACTAAACTGAAATGGAAAGAAAAATCAAAGCATAGAGACCCTTGCATTTCAAAATGACTTGCAAAATACATTCACTGACCCGGCACTCCAGGAAGTGTAGATTATAGAATAAGCGCTACAAAACTGCATGTTATATTTCGTTTAAGCCATACCCCACTGAAAATATGTGGTAGTATATTAACATACAACAAAATACTTGCGGATTTGGAGAAACTGCACAAGTAACAGGAACAAGCTAAATAAAATTGCAATTGAAGTTTAACTGTAGCTGAGCAAGATATTGAGTGTATCTTTTTTTCACAAGTTCAGATCAGCAAGATAAATAAATTACTTAAATGCATCATACATTTGAAAAAATTATCTGATAAGTTTGGAACCTTGAGAAGAAGTTGAAGATTAGGCCTCAAATATATGAATGTCGCTCAATTGATGCAAACACATGGTTTCAGGGAGTTCAATGGTGATTGGTGGAGATAATAAAATATATTTTTGTTGAGTCAGGGGCTGGGAAATCATTAACATTACAAAAGCCAGTATGGTACAAAGCTTTTCAGTCCCAAACTGCACACTAGGCATCCTTCTTGGTCCCAAATACCAACTTGTTTTGCACTCGAGGGAGCAGAAGGCTGATGCCAGCTAAATGGATCTGCACATTGTCTCTCAGAGGCTATGGATCATGCTACATGCTTAACTGCATTTGCAAAAACAAAGTGGAAACAGCTTATATTAGATTTAATGTTTACGAAAGAACTGCAGATGCTGGAAAAATCGAAGGTAGACAAAAATGCTGGAGAACTCAGCGGGTGAGGCAGCATCTATGGAGAGAATGAATAGGCGACATTTCGGGTCAAGACCTTAAGATATCTTAAGATATCTTTAATTGAACAATCAGGCTTAAGATATCTTTAATTGAACAAACTATCCTGGGTTTAAATAGACAGCAATGTTGCAGCAAATCAATCTACCACAAATGTCTTTAAAATAATAATTTGAAGTTATTTAAACTTTGTGTGCAACAAACTATGAAAAAAATGTAAATCGACTGCTTTTATCATTGATTGATATAATTACTTTTTGGATTATGTAGATCATGAGATGATTCTAGCTGGATGAAACATTTCTATGTAAACTCTAATAATCACAAATTCTCAATTAGATTTTGATTAACATTGCTATAACTTGTAACATATCTAATATATTCAATATATTTTCCCCTATGATTTATGGAAACATCTGCAACTACTGCTCGGTCAAGTGAGTCATTCTAGAATTGGTGGCCCAATGCCACCAATTTAAAATATATTGAGAAATAGACCATTATTTTACTGTGGCAAAGATATGAGGAAGGAAATTGAAACAAATGAGTGGCTTAAAAGCCTGTTGGGGGGTAAAAAATAGTTTGATTATCTGTACAAATACACACCTGCTGGCTCAGAGACCAACTGTGCAGTTGCTGGCTGTGAGACTAATGGAGAGGTTGCTGGCTGCGAGACAAGCAGTGCGGTCGATCTCTTCCTTGGAGTCACAGCAGGTTGAATTGTCAGAGCACTTGGAGCTGGAGTTGGCTGGCCTGCTTTAGGCCTCTGGCGAGGTGCTATCGAGGTTTCTGTAGCTGGAGCAGGATCAGTAAGCCTAAAAAAGTTTATATGACAATGGAAATAAAAGCTAAAATAGAAACATACAATTTCGGACCATAATATAAAACGCAACAGAAAATTTTGTTTTGAATTGTTTTACTGTATTAGAAACATAGAAACATAGAAAATAGGTGCAGGAGTAGGCCATTTGGCCCTTCGAGCCTGCACCACCATTCAATATGATCATGGCTGATCATCCTACTCAGTATCCTGTACCCGTTTTCTCTCCATACCCCCTGATCCCTTTAGCCACAAGGGCCACATCTAACTCCCTCTTAAATATAGCCAATGAACTGGCCTCAACTACATTCTGTGGCAGAGAATTCCAGAGATTCACCACTCTCTGTGTAAAAAATATTTTTCTCATCTCAGTCCTAAAAGATTTCCCCTTTATCCTTGAACTGTGACCCCTTGTTCTGGACTTCCCCAACATCGGGAACAATCTTCCTGCATCTAGCCTGTCCAACCCCTCAAGAATTTTGTAAGTTTCTATAAGATCCCCCCTCAATCTTCTAAATTCTAGCGAGTACAAGCCAAGTCTATCCAGTCTTTCTTCATATGAAAGTCCTGACATCCCAGGAATCAGTCTGGTGAACCTTCTCTGTACTCCCTCTATGGCAAGAATGTCCTTCCTCAGATTAGGAGACCAAAACTGTACGCAATACTCCAGGTGTGGTCTCACCAAGACCCTGTACAACTGCAGTAGAACCTCCCTGCTCCTATACTCAAATCCTTTTGCTATGAATGCTAACATACCATTCGCTTTCTTCACTGCCTGCTGCACCTGCATGCCTACTTTCAATGACTGATGTACCATGACACCCAGGTCTCGTTGCATCTCCCCTTTTCCTAATCGGCCACCATTCAGGTAATAGTCTACTTTCCTGGTTTTGCCACCAAAGTGGATAACCTCACATTTATCCACATTATACTGCATCTGCCATGCATTTGCCCACTCACCCAGCCTATCCAAGTCACCTTGCAGCCTCCTAGCACCCTCCTCACAACTAAAACTGCCCCCCAGCTTCGTGTCATCCGCAAACTTGGAGATGTTGCATTCAATTCCCTTGTCCAAATCATTAATATATATTGTAAATAGCTGGGGTCCCAGCAGTGAGCCTTGCGGTACCCCACTAGTCACTGCCTGCCATTCTGAAAAGGACCCGTATTAATCATGCAAGGAACACATTTCTGAAATACCAATTTACCTTGCTCGTAGTTGAGACTTTTTAACAACAGCTTCACTAGCTTTTATTGGTACTGGCATTTTCACAGGAATTTGCACATTCTGAAAACAAAGTCACATGATAAATGTGGTTATGTTCAAAATATGTTAATAAAAATGAAATACAAATGGTCAATTTCAAAACTAAACTTTCATAATGGAAATGTTGACCAAAATACTAAATCTTGCTAACCTCAAATTTGCTTCTCCCTCCATGCCACACACCTTCAATCTGAATGTGATTAACTTACTCTTAACATTCACAATAATTACACAGAACAGTATAGCACAGGCTCTTCGGTGCCGAACATGATGCCAAGACCAACCGTTACCTGCCTGCGCATAATCTATATGCCTCCATTCCCTGCATATTCATGTGCCTATCCAAGAGTCTCTTAAATACCACCAACATATCTGCCTACATCACCACCCCTAGCAGCACGTTCCAGGCACTCACCACCCTCTGTGTAAAGAACTTGTCCCACGCATCTCCTTTAAACTTTGCCCCTTGATTTTCTAAATTTAAGCCATTTCAATTTTTGAATTCAATTGCATAACAACAATAGGAAAGAACTGCAGATACTGATTTAAATCGAAGGTAGACACAAAATGCTCAGCAGGACAGGCAGCATCTCTGGAGAGAAGGAATGGGTTAATTGAGTTAACATGGGATATAAAAGTGACACATCAAACTTTACCATCTGTCGGTATTTTAATGAGAGTCTATATGACAGTTATGGGCCTACAGAAATGTCAAAGCTGTTTCACCTTATCTTCAATACTATTCCAATGAACATTCTAAGATACAATAAAAAATCTGGGTACCGATTACTTAATATGAACAGCATCTACATAAAATATCTTACAGCCTTTACACATCGGCATTCATCAGCTTGCATCACTCGCTCATAGTAAAAAAAATGGGTCATACATGGAACTATTTTGAAGCTAATAATGATAGTCATCAACAAAACATACTTACATTGATGTTCTTAACAGGACACACTTTCTTTGACAGCTTAAATGCAAAAAACGAAACCTGATAAATGTCAGGTCTCTTGTCAGGGTCAGCCTCAAGCATATATCCTACCAAAAAAAAAGTTTATCCATTTACACAAGTAAGGAAAACTCAAAGAAAAATAAATCAAATAATTAGTCTGAAAACTTTAAATTGACAAAATTTGACTACTTACGTATTAAACTGTGTATCTCGTCAGAGTACCTAGAATTATCTGGAATTGTAAAACTTCCATCACATATGGCTACTTGGCTTTCTCCAAATGGTAAAGTGAAGAAACAAAGTTTGTAAAGTAAACATCCAAGTGCCTAAAGATATTTCATAAAGGCAAAATAAATTGCAAGTAATCAAGTGTGATATATAAAGAGCAGTAAGGAACGGGTATAGCAAACAATTTGTGCTTAGAAATAGATCAACTCTCACATACCCATATATCAGCTTTAGTTGTAATGGACTTTCCACTGTAAAGGTTAACCATTTCTGGTGCTCTGTATGACAGGGTTGTGTATCTGAAAATAAGTGCAGAAAAACATTATTCATGCATGCAACATGAAGGTTGGCTATTATAATGAGTCATCTTTCATATTTGCAATATGTTGGTTTGTATATATATTTAAAGGTTAATTAAAATTTTCATTTAAATAACATGTTGCAGGACACTCCTCAGTAATTAAACCAAAGTAGTAGTAGTAATAATAATAATAATAATTCACGTGGTTTCCAGTCAAAGAATAGCTTTTAAGAAGATTTAATTTTCGAGAGCCAAAGGAGGTGGAGATGTTAATAGACACTCTGCATTTCCATGGTGTCATAAAAATTAAGAAAAAAAGAGACCAGAAATTTGGGAAGATTAAGACAGTGTGGAATTGTGGAAGTAGAGGATATTGTGCTTGTAGAATTTAGGAAAATGTAGAACAAAGAACAAAGTCAAGTTAGTTGTTAGAGTCAGAGACAAAACGTAGTCAGGTAATCACTCCGAGCCCAGATCAACCATCAACTATCTTTTATATATTATTCCTCCAATGACTTCTCATTCTCCCTTTCACACACAAGATTTTACCATCCACCTACACAACAGGGATAATTTAGTGGTCAATTAATCAAGCAACTCTCACGTTTGGGATGTGGAAGGAAACCAGACAAACTGAAAGACGCTGATGCAGTCACAGGAAACATGTGCAAACTCCACATATGCAAGACCAAACATCAGAATTGATCCCATTTGTTGGATCTGTGAGCAACGGATCAATGAGCTGCGCTGCCCAATAGAAAGCATTGTGAGTGTCTGGCTGTTGTAAGACAAGGACATGGGCTTCAAAAGCAAATAAGAAAGCAGCAGGGATGAAGTGACAATATTATTAAAGGTAGAAATAGGTCATATAAGTGATGCAAAGGATTGCCTGCTTGGAAACTCAGCTCAGGATTTCAATAGAACAGAAAGCTTACATCACCCCCCAGAGGCCAGGGAGAGGGATGGATACTGCAGCTGCGAATTAGAGTTCTTAACAAGATTCAAATTAGCATGTTTTTCCCCCAAAATATTTAGTTGAAGAAATGTTCTGCTTCCCCAATACATGGCATCAAACAAAGATGGCGATTCACCTCAAATGAACAGAAAAAATTAACATGGCAGTCTAATCACAGATAGATAGGTTATTAGAGAATAAATTTATAAGGTGTTAGTAGCAAGTAATCAGAACTTGAGGGACCTGATTGGTGAATTATTCTGCATTTGTATCAATTGAAAAGAAGAGTAATGACATTATATTTGAAGATGGAATGGAAAATCTATCCAGAGACAAACCTATTAAACAGCTAACTAGGAAAATAGGAAGGACAGTTAAATGGTTAACAATTTAGAAAGAATGACATCAAGTTGGGTAACAAACAAAATGATGATTTTGAAACGAGCACAAGGGATATTAGATGAAACCAGAGAAAAGGTTAGACGTTGACCATGAGGAAACTTCAAATGTTTGTCTTGTTGGGTCTAGGGGGAGAGAAATTAAAGAGACAGCAGATCCAATGGTCTCTATCTTAAAGACAAAGTTATGCATGAGCTCCGACACTGGTCAGAGTCGAGGATGGAGGAGCAAATGCAAGACATGCATTTTTATTGCCATCTTTCATTACCTTTTTTTTCCTTTTTTTTTTTAAAGCATCATACAGTGCTACAAAGCATGAGCTCCGACACTGGTCAGAGTCGAGGATGGAGGAGCAAATGCAAGACATGCATTTTTATTGCCATCTTTCATTACCTTTTTTTTCCTTTTTTTTTTTTAAAGCATCATACAGTGCTACAAAGCCAATATAGTATTTTTAAAGAATAGTCTCTGGTATAATGTACATAACCAGGCATTCAATTTCTGCATAGCAAGCTATCGCAAAGAGTAATGCAATAATGACCAGGTTGGCAGTGAATGGTTCAATTCAATTCACGGTGCAGCTGAGCTGTTTATGTTACTCTGGAATTCCAAATTGATCCTGAAATAGTGAACGATTTTAGAAGACGAGGAGTTAATGTTTAATGCAATCTAGACATATCTAGTGCTAAATGACTAAACCAGTTGTCCACCTCATTCTAGTCTGCGTCCCTCGAGATTTACAAAATAGAAATGTGGGTCATAATGGAGAGAGTTGCAATAAACTAATCTGATCACATAAATCTTCCACAAAACAAGAAACAGGATATCTACAGTACATTTAAATTAAAGCAGGGAAAAATTAATTGTAAGAGTACAGATGATAGTTTCAAAGTTAGACATAAAATGCTGGAGTAACTCAGCGGGACAGGCAGCATCTCTGGAGAGAAGGAATGGGTGACGTTTCGGGTCGAGTCCCCTCTTCAGACTTCTTTCCTACACATAGTTTCAAAGTTACTTTGCCCCATATTTCTTCTTAAAGTTAACAGATTCTGAAATATTTACTATATTTATACGTGAAACCATTGAAACATAAAACCAATGAAAAAATTGCAAATAAATTGTTTTTAAAAAATCTGAAAACCGGCATGCAGTATAGAAGTCACAACTAAATAGTCAATAAGCCATCACCATATATCTTGCAAATTCTAATGCCATTTCAACTCTCAAGCCAATTTAAGCCAGCAGATATAGGATTTTAATTAAACTTACTTTTTTATTTCCTCCTCAACTACATCAACCCTTTCAATCTGAGGACATATAAATCTGTTTGCAGCACTTCCAAAATCACAGAGGACATAGTTTCCGCTATTGTGAAGTAAAATGTTTTCAACCTAGCACAGAACAGAAAGTGGACTGAATACACAACAATGCATTCACATGTGATAAGTTTTGGCTTGATGTTTTTCATGATTCTCACCTTCAGGTCTCTATGAATAATTGCAGGCTTGCATTGATGTAGCCTGGCCACTGCTTCACAAGTGTCACAGAATATTTGCAGCACTTCAGATTCACTAAAGCCAGAATGCAATCGTTGGTTCATCAAATTAACCACCTGACCACCTGGAGAACATACAAATCTGGGATATTAAAAGCGCACATTTAATTTACTTACTAAAATTCAACCATAAAAATACTGTTCTCGATGACCAATATGTTTATGTTTCAGCTTCAGTCAACATCTTAATTTCAAGCTTTTAAAGAGGTTGTTTTTAGGAGGCCTAACATATAATTAGAAACTCGAGTTTGTGCTAAACAGAACTATTCTAAATTATTTTACTACTAGTAATTGGCTTCGGTAGAGATTGTAAATTGTCCTTAGTGTGTAGGATACTGCGAGTGTTCGCTGGTCGGCGCAGACTTGGTGGGCCGAAGGGCCTGTTTCCTCACTGTATCACTAAAGTCTAAACCATGAAGGAAATAGAAAATAAAACAGTACAGCACAGGAACCGGCCCTTCGGCCCACAATGTTTTGTGCTCAACATGATGCCAAATACAACTGGTCTCATCTGCCTGTACATTGTCCATATCCCTCTAATCCCTGCAATTCCATGTGCCTACATGAAAGCCTCTTAAACACCACTGTATGTGCAGATTTGGAGAGATTCTTAAATTAGAAATTAATATTGTTTTCAAGGAAAGATGATAAATATATCAAACAGTTATAAAATGATGAAAGAGAGTTGCATAAATGTGAACAAAACTAACAGATAAAAACAATAGCCATAAAAAGCCAAAGTAAATATAATTCAATATTAACCAATTTATTTTTCCAAAATGAACCGAACAATGTGGCACACTTGAACTCCAAAAATAAATGTTTCAATAAATGTATTGCCTGAAAGGCTAATTGAACCAAAAGCAGTGTAAAGTTATGGTCAGACTACCATGGCAACATAGTACTACTGGTCTGGATACCGTTAAATGGCTTTTGGAGAATATAGAACATAGAATAGTAGAGCACAAGAAAAGGCCCTTTGGCCCAAAACGTTCTCTACCGAACATGTCAAGATCAATTCTCATTTGTGTGCAAATAATTCATATCCATCTATTCCCTGCATATCCATATGCCTAGTCAAGTCTCATAAACACCACTATCATATCTACCTCAACCACCAGTGCCCGAGCACATTCCAGGCACTCATTCACCATCTTATAAAAAAAACACTTCCCACGCACATCTCCTTTCAACTGTGCCCCCCCCCCCTCTCACCTTAAAGCTATTCCCAGGAGTATTTGATTTTTAACATCCTGGGAAAAGTGTTCTGACTGTCTAACTAATCTCTGCCTCTCATCATTTGTAATCATGTATTGTCTTTCTGGTGACTGGTTAACACGCAACAAAAGCTTTTCACTGTACCTCGGTACACTTGACAATAAATGAAAACAGATCTAAAAAAAATAAACTTCTATCAGTTCTCCTTGTTCCAGAGAAAACATTCCAAATCTCCCTGTAGCTAGTATCCCCTAATCCAGGCATCATTCTGGTCCATTTCCTCAGCACCCTCTCCAAAGTGTCCACATCTTTCCTGATTTCAGGCAGCCCCTGAATTACTGGTTCCATACAAAGTTAATCACATTTAGACTGATATGGAAAGGGATTTTCAATGAAAGATAGTAACAAAGATAATAAATAATGATTGTAGAACAATGGCCAAATAATGTGATCTGCAAATCATAGCTCATGATTTCTAGTTTATAAGAATAACTTGGATTCAGAAACAAATGTCAAATTCAATGTCAAACTGCCACAGTTGAGTCCAAAATCTGATTCAAAGAGATTTCATAAAGCCTGTAAATTGATACATTAACAGCAAATACAATTTAATATGGAGAACTGATAAGCATCACACACTGGAATAAATAATGGAAGGTTTAGGAATAGTATACATAGATGCAGTGGAAAATGATGAGGCAAAGACTGATCCAGACTATATAATCTATACTTTGTTAAATCACCGAATCAGCAAGCCAATACTGCCAGGTCAGTTGAAACTAACTGAGAAAAATCACCTTAGCTCACATCCTTGTAAACAAATCTACTGGCACAGCTGAATTTAGGTCATTGCCACATCTGTTTGGTATGGTAATTATTGATGTCCATGGGTTGACTGGTATATCAAATACTAAATGGTATAGATATACCTGCATTCAAATAGGTGAAATCAGTTGAAAATGATACAAACACTTAAACAGAAGCAAATTGTGATTCAGCATAGAAACAGGCCCATTTGCCCACCAAACCTGTGGCAACCATCACACACCTTTACACACTAATCCCATTTTAATTTCTATGCATTCCCATTGACACACATCTTCACTCAACCAGCCCATCCCTCTCACCTGCACACTAGAGGCAATTTAGTGGCCAATTGACATCCAAAATGTGCACATCCTTTGAATATGGGAGGAAATACACAAGGTCACGGGGAGTTCATAGGTACAAATGGACCAATTTTTATGCCATTCTATGGAAGATTATTTCACTCATGGGACTGCAAGCATTAATTTTGTTGGACTCACTTCCGCTCTAATTCTTTAAAGAATATTTATTTAATCCAAATGTTAAGATGACCCAAGCTTCAATAACATTAAATAAAAAGGTATTCAAACAGAAGGAACATTTATGGTAATTTAATAATTATTGTAAAATATCTAATTCTCTACAAGTTTTCATAATGTCTTACAGATATTTCAGTCAGTAGAAAGAAAAAAGTCAAATTAATATTTTCAACCAGCTTCTTTGGATAAGAGTTTCAAATTGATCTTTTGCTAAAATGTATTGAATTTAAACAATTCTAAATGTTAAACTAAGTAATCAGTAGAAAATTCTACTATTGCATTGCTTCCATACATTGTTACACATGCTATACATAGATATCTATAAAAATAAAATTAACAAACCTCTGCAGTATTCCATTAGAATAAGGACCTCCCAAACGTCACTAACATTTATCGAGGCAACACTGGAGTCAAGGTAGTTAACAATATTTTTATGCCCAGAGAGATCTTTCTGTTTAAAAAAAAAAGAAATAAATATTTTTAGCCACACTGAAAGAAATCTTTTAACAGTTTTTAAAGAATGCAGATCGCCATCCATTAAAACACTACAAAAGCCCAAAAGCTATTTTCAGCGAGAGGCAAATAAGGCAATCAAAGTCAGTATTCACATTTACATATGGGAGGTGGGGGGAGGGCGGGGGTCAGTCTGCTCCTGAAACTTCATTCCATCTTTGCAGTGCTTTGATTTTGAAGCATTATTTCAATTCTTTGATTTCCCTGCCTGACACCCCAAAAAAATTTAAAAGTTTACCTCCAATCTGAAACCAACATACAATTTCCCTGTCTTTTAAAGTGTAAAGTGAAATGGAAACACACCATTATCTTACAACTGAACATTTCATGCAATAATAAAAACCTCTGCCATCCTGTTCGTTGAGCATCTCTGGACTAGATGGAAACACTTACAAGCTTCATTACAAGCCAGTTAAGTAGTTTTTTATATTTAACTGCATGCTCATTTATTAGAAGGTACACAAAAATGCTGGAGAAACTCAGCGGGTGCAGCAGCATCTATGGAGCGAAGGAAATAGGCAACGTTTCGGGCCGAAACCCTTCTTCAGACTGATGGGGGGGGGTGGGGAGAAGAAAGGGAAAAGGCGGAGGAGGAGCCCGAGGGCTGAGGGATGGGAGGAGACAGCCCGAGGGCTGAGGAAGGGGAGGAGACAGCAAGGGCTAACAGAATTGTAAGAATTCAATGTTCATGCCCCCAGGATGCAGACTCCCCAAGTGGAATATGAGGTGCTGTTCCTCCAATTTCCGGTGTTGCTTGCTCTGGCCATGGAGGAGACCCAGGACAGAGAGGTCGGATACGGAATGGGAGGGGGAGTTGAATTGCTGAGCCATTGGGAGGTCAGGTTGGTTATTGCGGACCGAGCGGAGGTGTTCAGCAAAACGATCGCCAAGCCTCCGCTTGATCTCACCGATGTGGATCAGCTGACATCTAGAGCAGCGGATGCAATAGATGAGGTTGGACATGCTCGTTTATTAGCATGTATTCAAACGTATCACATGCAAATCAGATACTACTTCAACTGCAATGCAAATAAAATGTATTAATATGTGCCGAGTTGAATCTTTCAATGATCACAACAATTAATTTCAATAGAAAAAATGTGACCTTGTTTACTTGTTTTATGAACATTTTGATAGCCTTGATACCAAGTATATCAGTTGCCTTCCTGCAAGATAATTAAATAGGTACAGTTTGTGTTGCAGGCCAGTTATCTTTTTTGTTCAAAGTTATCATGCATAAATGTTCCCAAGCACACTAAATTTTAAACAAATCATTCCAATCACCCCACTGGGTGATCAACTTACACAAAAGAAAAATGAAATAAGGACATCAAAGTCTTTTCACTATCGACCTATAAAAAAACAATTTGTTAAAGTAACATGCATAAGACCTCATTGCTCCCTTCCTTTGCTGATTTATCCTTTGGTTCTGTGTATCTGTCGATGTGTGCTCTCATTCAGTTCCTGACCTCTCAAATTCTCAGTCCTACTAATCTTCAAGTGAATTTTCTAATGAGCCAAAGTCAACAATTGAGACTTTCATTTGGTATCCTAATATAACACAACCAGTCAAATATAATTGCCCTTTTAAATCAGAAAACCTACCACACAGCTCGGCCATTTATCATTCAAATCTCCTGTGAAATTTCCAATTTAAAGCCCATACCGATGATAGTGGTGTGATCAGTAAAGTGGCTTGCATGGAGCAAGGCAAAGTATGAAACAAAGATTAACAAATTAGAGTAGGTGGGGTGCCAAACCACTTGCATTTCTTTTTCTATTTGATGGCAATATTGTTACTCTGGATTATATTGTCTGAACACTGCTGATCCAATTATGAAGCAAAGTTTAATTTGATCTAACCATTTTTAACCACGTTTCTTTACTAACCAATGATTTTTCTGTTTTTTTGGGATTACTAAATTCTGCAATCAGCTACTGATTGTAAAAATGCCTTCCTCACTGAAGAAAAAGTCTGTTACAGTGATCCCTTAAATTTACACTGAAGGTACACAAAAATACACATTATAAATAGCTGCAGCACTATATTATCTAGGACAGAAGCTGCCTGTTTTTGAGCAGTTTCTTCAGGGCGTTTCCAGAATTGACTTTGTCACTGACAAGCTCCCGCTGTACCATGTAGCAATTATCATGTATTTTTTCAACTTTTTGTCAATGAGCGACATTATCTGCAGATTAAATAAAATATCTTGTTCTTTCAAATATGCATTTTAAAAGTGGAATATATGTTGTTGCTGCAATAGTTGCAGTCTCAAGAGCTTCTGCAATTATTTAATTTGCTATTTAATTTGTTTGCACTTAAACCAAACCCATTTTACTGGATTTTTTCCCTTAATTATCAGCAAAAGAACAAAGGATTTAAGTACATTATAATGAGAATGGTCACAGTTGATTGTTTGGATATATTCCTTCAACAGAAATCAGCTTGTATGCCTTAAATGGTATACTCCAAGGAGAAGAACGTGGAGGATAGCGAGATCAGCAAGGTGAATGCTAATATTCTATGGCACGCTGCTATCAAGAACATTAAGATTGACAAGGCCACCGAGTCATGTGAAACCCAATTTGCCCCAAATCTCATATGCAAAGACAAACGATTTCCAAAACAATTCTTCAATATTTTAAAAGCCAAAGATCAAGAGGATTATTTGAGCTTCACCCAAATTCTAGTCCAACTCATAATACTTGGTGCTCTCATTTTTACCCCACATTGCCAATGAAACTGAATTGTTATGCAAATTGTAGAACCTGTTGCTTCAAATTAAGGACTTCATCGAGTTATGCCGATTCTGAAAGATGTGTATCAACTGCAAACTTGTAAAGAAACAGACATCCTCATGGCCCCGAAGTGCTAGGCATATTTCATATAATGAACAGCTAAAACCCTCACTGCTGAAATACAAAAAGTAAAGGCAATTAAAACTCCAGAATGGAGTAGAACTTAAGAAACAACAGCAAAAGCGGGTCACATAGTCATGAAGTTATCCAAAATTTAATAAGATCACAACTGAGCTTCAACCCAACTTTAATCTTCTGGCATATCATCATATCCCCAAGTTTCTTTTATGGCAAAGGAAAACGTATCTCCATCTAGAACGTGTTACTTGAGAAACCAGACCGCTGTTGCAGAAAATAGCAAACACAGAGGAAAGAAATATCATCTCCTCAGATTTAAGGCCTACCTAATATTCTATGATTCAGACCACTATCTCCAGAAACTACCTTGTTAAACTTTGTTTGATGAAAGCAATCATGCCAGATTCTTCCAAGTTTCAGATTGTCATCTTGAAAATTCCTCTTCAAAGCTAATCAGTTTCTATCTTCAACCAATTTTTAATTGATGTTATCATATCGCAAACTAATCAGCATGAACTTGAGAAACAACCTCTTGAATGGCACCTTATTGAATGCTTTTGAAAATCCAAATATTAATCCACTGGTTTAATAATGCTCAAAAAAGACTATTTCAGCATTGACTCAGTTTAATGATTTTCTACATGGCCTATAACCGCATCCTAATATTTTGACTAGTACTGATGTCAGGAGAGCTTGCTGTTATTTTCAGATTTTCTCTCACTTTCTTTTTGAATAGTGGCACTATATTTGCTGCTTTCTACATAACTTTCAACATTATTTCCCCCCCCCCAATTAAATCAGGATTGCTGGATTTAAAAAAACTTTTCCTTCGACAAACTATTTTCAGTGAAAACATTTGCAGAACTTCAACCAAATGAGGACAGGATTTTTCCATTTGAATGGAAAGATAATGACGGAAAAACTTCACACCAAATATATCCTTGTTCCAGTTAAGTTAACCTTTGTTTATGATCAACAGTTATTTGTCTCCATCCTTTATTTTGGTTTCAACCTAACTTAAGCAATTAACTTTGTCATCCTTTCTGGACAGCAATTGAATAGACGTGGATTTAAGATACTGGCAATGAGAAAGAAAAGGCAAACAATATGTAAACCAGCTAGGACAAAGGTTATTTTAAACGGACAGGTAAAGATCTAGGAGATACGCTCATTTAAATTAATTGTGAGATTTGGCAAATTGCTTCTCCTTTGTTTTCTTCTTAACCATTTTTGCAAAAATTGTTTAAATTTTTTCTGCACGTTGGCAGGTCTGTGACAAGATGCAACAACTTGCTCACACCATACACCTTTCCGGCAGTAGACAATTAGAGTCTACAAGAATCAGTTCAAGTTAAATTCATTCGTTAAATATCAAATGCTTGAGCAAGTCAACTATTCTTTCATGCAATAGTTTTACGAACGACCGAAGCAACTGAATGTGTTTCAGTATCAGAATTGATAGAAAGTTCCATTGAAAACACACATAATCAGCAATAAAATGCAAAGCATAAAGACTTTAACAAGCCAGGTTGGTACTTTAGTCTAAACTACCGGGTATATAATTTTTTCCTTACCATAATGGCTATTTCCTGCTTACAAACTTGGAGGTCATGTTCACTGTTTACATACATTCGTTTCAGAGCACATCTTACACCACTGGGCGTCCTGGCTAAAAACACTACAGCAAATCCACCTAAAAGAAGAAAATAAATGTTACAAATACAACAAAAATGAATCCATTGTTTTTTTTCGTAGATACATGGCATTTGTCAATTTTATCAATGCAAACAGGTTGCCAGAATCTCCTGTTTGGGTGTCTGTGCCATGCTTGAATTTGTTGTGTGGGAAGGAACTGCAGAAGCTGGCTGAGATCGTTGTTCACCCTTCTTCTACTTAAGAAGGGTCTCGACCTGAAACGTCACCCATTCCTTCTATCCAGAGATGCTGCCTGTCCTGCTGAGTTACTCCAGCATTTTGTGTCTATATTTAATTTACTGTCCCAGATTCTCAGCACTAAGTGTCATATGGGGGAAAAGGGATAAGATATGAAGTAGCTCAACATTGCCAACAACTTTAATTAAATTTCACTCACAGGTCCTTTGTGATCAACTGGGAAATATAGAAATATTTTTCAGGGAAGTATAAAAAAACCTGCACATCACCCCTGGTGAAATAAATTGGAACTGGATTATTATTACAATATTTCACCTGTGAACATGAATTACTCCAAATACTATTTTAAACATAATTACAGCAAGGAGAGCCTTGTGCTTCACATTAATAATGTTCTTCTACCTTCTATACAATGATCCTTTGAATTAGATATAATCTTTGAACAATTCAGAACATAAAAATGTTTAAATAAATTTCTCCATTGCATACTGCATTTGTTTGATATACTAGTCTTGACAATAACCTGGAACTTCAGTGAATAGAAATCTTCCAAAACTAATGTATGGAACATGGTGATAAATTCCAAAATGTTCCCTACATGGCTATAGATTGTGATCAATCCAAATTTTTGGGGAAAATAATTTTTTACTCCATGATCTTTGATAAACACTCAAGGGTAATTGGAGCAGAAGTCCCAGTTAGTCATAATCTGAGAAAATGAATACACATTTTCTATTTTCATCTTTAATTACACATTTCCAACAGCTATTCGAAAGAATTGAAAGCAACAGGCTCAATTTTACATTATTCCTCTTGAACACATTAACATATGGCATAACTAAAGCAGTGCAATGTATTTGGAAATGTCCCCCATTAACCTATTTGGACTCACCTTTTCAGAGATATTCTGTCTGTTCTACCTACTTCCTCTACTATCAAAAACCCATATGCCTTTTCCAGTGTCCCAGACCTGAAACATTAATCATTTCTTTCCACGGAATCTGCCAATCTGCTATGTATATCCAGCATCTTCTGGTCTTTCATTTATTTTAAGAAGAGTCAAGAGAGTTTTATTGTCATGTCCCAGATAGGACAATGAAATTTAAAATATTTTATAGAATGTGGGCATCAAGGGCAATGCATCCATGAAGTGACCTTAGCCAATTAACTCAGAGATGGTGACTCAACCCTTTTAGACTTTAGATAGTGTTAAAATAGACCTTTCGGCTCCCCGTGTTTCCACCGGCCTGCGATCACCCCGTACACTTGCACTATTCTACACACTAGGAACAATTTACACAAGCCAATTAACCTACAAACCTCTACATCTCTGGAGTGTGGGAGGAAACCAGAGCACCTGGAGAAAGTCACAGGAAGAACGTACAAACTCCGTACAGACAGCTCTCGTTGTCGGGATAGAACCCAGGTCTCTGGCACTGTAAGGCAGCAACTCTACCTACTTGAACTGCTGTTGTAAAGGTATCCCAACATTGAAATAAGTTAGAGAATTCCAGGATTTAGACCAACTAATGAAGAGGAATCTATTTTCAAGTCAGGAACCCATAGATGGCGATATTCCTATGCTGCTCTTGTCCTTCAACTGTCAAGACTTCCCACCATTGACTCTGTCTACACCAGATCAACTTAGTGCAAAAGATAACAGAGAAATAATAATTTAAACGTATGAAAACTGCACACTTGCCATTCTAATGTGACACTGAGCATACTGATAAACATACATCACTTGTTCCAGCAATAATTTAAGATAATTTATTTGCAATCTGTACAGCATGAAACAAAATGATTCATGAAGCATGTTGCACCAACCATAAGCCATCCACTCCAAACATTAGCTCCATTGCCGATCGTTGTATGCATTTCCATTGTTGGAGGCATAACAGTTGGTTTATTGAAGCCCAAAACAAAGCAGACCATGTAGACCGTCAAATGGAGTCATGAGCATTTTTTTTTATTTCAATGGGTCAGTTGTGCTATATAAACTAAAAACAAAGAGCCTGATAGTGCCTCAATTTCAGAAAATTTCTCCTTAGCAAGATTCAAAGAAATCCAAGCAACAAAAACTCACACATCATGAGAATGCAAAAGATCAAGGTCAAGAATATAAACATGGGTCAAGGGAGACATGAAAAAGACTGACGAGCCCTAAACCTAGAAAGATATTTAGAATGAATAAGTTTATTGGCCAAGTATGTACACATATTAGGAATTTGACTCGCAAGTCACAATATGACATACAGTAAACAATTAAGAATAAAGCATAAAACTTTAAGAATAAAACATTATAGTTTAAACATGTGAATGAAATAAAATACCAGAGCAAAAGGAGGCTACAGACTTTTGATTATCGAGTAGAGCGACTGCTCGTGGAAAAAAAGCTGTTTTTATGTCAGGCTGGAGTTTTTATGACAGTCCGGAGCCTTCCAGAGGGAAGTGCTTCAAAGAGTTTGTGGCCAGGGTGAGAGGGGTCAGAGATGATCTTATCCACTCGCTTCCTGGCCCTTGCAGTGTGCAGTTCGTCAATGGGGGGAAAGGTTGCTGCTAACAACCTTCTTCAGCCTCCGGATGTCGTACTTGGTGGCTGGGCCAAACCAGACCATGATGGAGAAGGTGAGGACAGACTCTACGATGGCAATATAGAATTGGACCATCATTGCCTATGGCAGATTGTGGCTTTTTTTTTAAATATATAATTTGGGGCTCAGAGCCAATACACCATTGATATACAAGCAGAACTTGGTGTGGTTTGATTCAATTGACATAATCGTAGATGACCTGCAAACGTATTTGAACAAATAAATTTGGAAATGGCACGTGCAAGAATTTCAGCAAATGACCAAGGAGAGGCACCGAGGTGCAGGTTGACATGTGATGAAAAGTAAAAATTCAAAAACTCAACTAGGAATGACCATGATGCCAAAGTAAAACAATTCAATTGATTCCAAGATTAACATCACAAACAGATGAATTTTGTGGGTAAAGAATGGAGTTTTCATGGTACAAAACACACTTTTACTAACTGAAGATAACTGTGGGTCATTTGATACTGAATAATTTCACTTAAAAATGTTGTAGGTTGTGTAGTACACCCGAGTATTATCAGCACAAATTTATCCATACAAATATGGATGAAGTAGCAGCATGTAGAGGGAAAGGATGATGGGAGGGGACCAAGGATAAATAATATTACCTGCAACCTTCAAATGATCTGTATACACCAAATCTATTCTCTGAAAAATCCCCCATTTTAAATTTGCTCCACCATTGGTGTATGATACTGAGCCACAAAGAGATTTTTAGCAGATCACCAAGACCCAGCAGATTTTCTACTAATATTTCCAAGAGTGTATAATTGTCATATGCAACTAAAACAGAGCAATGACATTTTTATATGCAGCAGTATAACAGGTCTGTACATATAATAGTCACAGATAACACAATAAACAAAAATTTTAAAACCCTAATATCAGTGCAAAAGAGCCCAAAGTCCTTAGTGCAATCGAGACAGTTTGTAATTCATAGTTTAAATTGTGTTTGTAGCATTCAAGAAACGATGGTTGTTGGGAAGAAGCATTTCTCAAACCTGGAGATCACAGCTTTCAAATTCCTATACCATCATCCCAATGGCAGGAGTGAAATGAGAGCTTAGCCAGGATCGTGTTGATCCTTGAAGCTGGCTGCCTTGGAGTCAGCGCCTCCGAGAGATCCCTTCGATGGTGGGGAGGTCAGTACCCATGTTAGATTGGGTAGTGTCCGCCACCTTTGAAATCGCCTTCGTTCCTGTGCTTTGAATTGCTGAACAAAGCCTTGATGCAACCAGTCAATAAGTTCTCAGCCTTTCACCTGCAGAAGTTCAAGGTGGTATTTATCAGCATACGAAATCTCCTCAATCTTCTAAGGAAGTAGAGATTTTGATGGGGTTTCCTTACGATTTCACCACTGTGCTGGGCCCAGGAAAGATTTTCAGACATACACACTTCAATTCAATTCAAGATTCAATTCAATATTTATTCCATGTCATTTGAACCTCAGTGAGGCTCAAACGAAACTCCGTTTCTACAGCCATACAAACCTCCCGATGTTGAAGCTCCAGGCAGGCGATGGTAAGTCCCACGGCCATTCAAGGCCGCGCCGGACGATGTACGGCCCCGATCCAGGTCCAAATGTCACAAAGTTGGAGCCCCCGGCGGGCGCTGGAATGTCCCGCGGCCATTAAAGCCGCGCCAGGCGATGTACGGCCCCGCTCTGGGTCGTTCCAACCCCGCAACACGGGCTGGAGAAGTTGCGTTGCGGGAGCTCTGAAAAGCGGTCTCCCACCCGGACCCGCGAGCTCCCGATGTCACAGTCCACCGGCCTGCAGCAGGGGCCTCCAAGCTCCGGAGTCGGGCCGCAGCTGCGAGCCGCTACCGCTCCCCACGCTACGAGGCCGACCAGCCCCACGATGGTAATAGTCCGCAGCTCCGCAGGCTCCGCTACTGGAGCCCCCAGGTCGTTCCGGTTGGAGGCCGCTCCACGGTGCTAGGCCCCAACGACAACGGAGACCCGACAGGGAAAAGGTCGGGTCTCCCGTGCAGGGAAGAATTTTTTTTAAGTTTCCCCCTCCCCCCCCCCCACATATACACAGTTAAAAACAGTTGTTTTTTTTAAAACACGAACAACTACATTTAACTAGACAAAAAATAAAAAAAGACAGACAGGCTGTAGGGGCCGCTGCAACGCGAGTCGCGCCGCCAACACGTCTGAAGTTATTGACCCTCTCTACCACCAAACCATCGATGAACACAGGATCATGGATCTTTAAGGGCCTGTCCCACTAGCATGCGACTGCATGTGGCTAGCGCGACCTAACCGGAAGCAGAGGCCCCGCGGAGGCCAAGTGCAGTCCGCGGGAAGATCGCGCGTGACGTCATTTTCCTCATATAAATGGGCGTGCTGGCTGCTATTCCATGATCATCATGGAAGAGATGCAGACTGCATTGCTGCAACAGCAAGAGAGACTTCTGTTAGCAGCAGCCCTCATGCTTACAGGTCAGCTGGGCAGGAGTTCAACAAGGAAGGCTATCAAGAAACCCAGGAAGAGGTCTGTGTGGATGAGGTCTTTGTTCCGGATGAGACCCACTTTGGGCCAGTATGAGAACATGGTGATGGATCTGCATCAGAAAGATGAGGCTGCCTTTAGAAATTTCACCAGGTTCCCCCCTGACCGGTTTCAGGAACTAAAGACATGAGTCGGACCTCTTCTGCAGAAGGCGGACACCATCATGCGGAAGTCACTGGAACCAGGCCTGCGCCTTGCCATCACCCTCCGCTACCTTGCATCAGGGGATTCCTACAAGAGCCTCTCGTACAACTTCCGTGTGGCTCACAACACGATCAGCAAGGTCGTCCGAGAAACCTGTGACTCCATCAACAATGCATATGAAGAAATGATTGACTGCCCTAGTACCCCTGACGAGTGGAGGAGAGTGGCGCACGGCTTTCAAACCAGATGGAACCACCTGCACGCATGTGGGGCAGTTGACGGGAAGCATGTGGCCATCCGGTGTCCACCCAGGGGAGGTTCTGTGTACTGTAACTACAAGAAGTTCCATTCCATCGTGCTGTTAGCTGTGGTCGATGCAAACTACAACTTCCTGTTTGTGAATGTGGGCACACCTGGCAGTGCCGCAGATAGAGGGATCTGGAGAGAGACCTCCCTTGGGCAAGCACTGGAAGAAGGGAGAGCAGGCGCGGTTTTCATGTGACGCGGTAAAGTCGGGCGGTGACGTCATCGCGCAACGCCACGCGCTACGCGTACGCCATCAAGACGCTGCGTTCGGCGTCGAGGCGGTGCGTGCGGCCTCCATGCGGCAGCGGGCCGGCAGGCCTTTGCCACGCGGAATTTTTGAACTGTCAGATGTCGGGACCAGCTCCGCACAACTCCATGCGGCTCCGGCGATCGAAGTGGGACCGGCCCCGCGAGGCCGCACGGCTAGCGCGACCATGTTAGGTCGCGCTAACCGCATGCAGTCGCATGCTCGTGGGACAGGCCCTTTAGTCTCCCTCTTCTAAAGTCAACCATCAGCTCATTTTTCTTACTTACATTGTGAGGAAGTTTGTTGTTCTGGCACCAAATGCTCGATCTCTCTCCTATACTGCGACTCATCATTACACATAATTCGTCCAACAATGGTGGTGTCGTCAGCAAATTTAAAGATCCAATTGGAACAATGTCCAGTTCCACAGTCATTGCAAAAGAGGTAGTAATGCTGGGGACTGAGCACACAACCTCGAGGTGCCCTTGTACTGATGGTTATCAAGGAGGAAGTGTTGTTGCCAATTTGCACTGATTATGGTCTGTTGATGAGGAAGTCAAGAATACAGTAGCATAGGTATGCACAGATACCCAGTTCCTTGAGCTTGGTAATAGGTTTGGTTGGATGATAGCCTGACACATGTGTTCCTAATGTCCAAGTGTCCAGTGCAAAATGGAACCAGTGAGATTGCATACCCTGTTGATCTATTGTAGGCGAATTGTAGCGAATGTAGGTTCTTGCTAAGCTAGGAGCTGATATGCACCATAATCAACCTATCAAAGCACTTCATCAAGGACGCTACTGCCACCAGCTTGCACTCGCTGAGGCTAGCCACCTTACTCTAATTGGTATTACTGACATACTGACTATGTTTCTAGACTTGAATGCCCAAATACTAGTCCTCAGAAGTTTGTGGACCAACCACCTGGTTCATCCAAGGCTTCTGGTTGGTGAACACTCCTCCACACATTTCCTTAACCGTGGTGTATTTGTTCAGATCCATTGCCGAGTCCTTGAACATCACCCAGTCTACTGACTTCAAGCAATCACATTCATTCCTCTGCCTCCCTGTGTTATGTGCAGTGTTCACCACTAGAATGCACTCTTCAGTTGCTCCCTAAATGCAGGAAGAAGCAGCACAGCCAGGTGGTCTGATTTCCCAAAGAGAGGGAAAGGGATGGGGCAATAGGTATCTTTGGTGGAATAGCAGTGGTCGAGTGTTTTTGATCCTCTGGTATACAGGAAACCTGCTGGTGGTAGTTTGGAAGTGATTGCTTCAAATGGTCTTGAAATCCCCAGCTATGATGGTAAAGGCGTCAGGGTATGCCATCTGAAATTTGTTGACCACGATGTGCAATTTCTCCAGTACTAGATGAACGTTTCCTTGTGGCTGGATGTAGACTGCGGTCAAGATGATGGAGATTAATTCCCTCAGGAGGTAAAAGGGACGTTGGACATGAGCAGGAGTTGGACATGACCGCTACATCTGAGCACTACCAAGGGATTCCCCAGGAGACAGATGCCCCACCCCCCCCCTCCCTGATACCTCAATTCATTAATAGGATGAATGGAGAAACCTTCAGGTTGGTGGGCAGAGTCTGGGGAGCTGGGGGCGAGCTATGTCTCTGTGAAACAGAGCACACAACACTCCCTCATCTCCCTTTGGTAAAACATCCTTTCTCTCAAGTCCTCAACCTTATTTTCTAGGGACTGTACATTGGCCAGCTGGTAGGGGGGGGGGGGGGGGGGGTTGAGGGAGAATCATAGTCCTCCGTGCTTCAGTCCTAATTGCAGGCTGCCCCATGGACCCCGTTTCTGGGCAAATGGAGGCCTCCCTGTTGTTCCATGGCACTGTATTCCTCGTAAAGGCAATCCTCCACTCCTGCCATCGACGATACCTTTACAGCCGGTAACTCCATTGCCATTGAAAAATCGTTAACTCGCTAATCCATTTAAATAGACTATTTGTGCTGTTTCTTTAATCCATAGGAGTTCAGAACTGTTGTTTGTGATCCTGTCCTGCTGTGATGCTTGCAAAATGTCACCACAGTATGGTGCCATTTTTTTTCTATTGCGACTCAACTGAGAAATTGCTCAGGAACTTGCAAGACAATGTGCAGGAGCAGGTACTCCCATCCAAGTGAGTTTCAATTTCAATGAAAACATTTTTTGTGAACCCATCACATTACAGTGGCTAAGGGTGAAAGCAGTAAGAAAGAACATTTACAGGAGATTCCAATGGTGACAAAAATGAAGGTACGACTATTTGGACATGTGGTGCAATGGAGCATGATGAACAGCTCAATGAGTAGTCCACCAGTAATACATATCTAGCCGCTAAAACAAAAGTAAAGCAAGCAGTCCAGCAATCATCTCACCTGCATGCAACCAGATAAATCCTGCATCAACTCCACTTACTACCCCACCCCACCTGCTGAATCTCAATGACAGGACATTAAAAAACAGAAAAATTACAGAGATTTATAAAAGATACAAGGTTTATTTATCTGCTGCAGGGAACTTACTCAACTGGCCAAGTGCTGTTATTGTTGAGGACAGATGTACAAGTTTACCGATATAACTTGTGGTTTCGAAAAAAGGGAAGTTGAAAGTTCAAGATAATTCAAACAATCATTTCCACATGAACCAAATAAGTACTATTGAAACACCAAAGGAATAGAAAGGGGGAAAAAAAGTAACTGTTACACACTGGTTGGTCCATGATTAGTTAGATACAGAGAAGCAACCAAGTTATTTTATGACAACGAAAAGAGAAAACAGCCATTTAAACAAAAAAAAAGCTTTCTTTCTTCCGATTCCCCATTACTGAGTGTTTATCAGTTTTTTTTAACCTTCACTAGCAATTGGCCTAGCACTAAAGCAGAACTGATCTATGGTTGCCCACATCTGCTTTGCTACAATTCTGAAAATTATGGTTTCAATCTACCCGAGAAATTACAGCTACTCAAATGTATTGTAAAGCAAAAAAAAGGGCAGATGTCGGAATATGCTCAGGTCAAGCATTATCTGTAGACAGCGAAACAGAATCAATGTTTTAAGTCAGCGACTTAACATCAGGTCAATCCAAAATGTTGAGTATTTTTCCCTCAGATACCAAGTATCATCTTCATTTTCAGTTATTATTTACTCGAGCATACCTTTTTTTTAAAATCAGCTGCTTCTGTGAAAACATTTCTGTAATAGTTATCTCTGTAAAATGCATGTTGCATCTTTCTGATGCAATATTTCACTTCCATCATTTTCATGGGAGCAAAAAGGAATATTCAAATACTTAGAGACCCTATACAAAATACATGCTACATATTAATTTTAGATGATATTGTATCTACCTAATTTCAATGCGAATATAACTTCTTTTTTTTAATGTTAAGCTTCTGATATTATGGCTTTCAGGAAGTCTATATAAGTGACCATGGTAATATCTTAAGTAATATATGTATGTGCATTAGTCAAAATGCAAAATACCCAAACATACGGTACATATACTACCTAGTTGGACAAATTGCAACATACTAAAGTATGCCAGAAAGAGCAAAAGAACAGAGTTGGAAATATAACAAGCATTCTTTTCCTTATTTATAAATGTGCATGTAACAGACTGGTACTGGAATTGAAATTTACATTGCTCAGACACTGTACAGTGATTAATTGATTACATCCATATTAAACCATTTAGGATACTGGCCAGCGGATCATTTCAAAACTGAGTTTCATACAGCAAGGCATCGAGAAGTGACGGAACTTTATTTTATTTTCCGAAGTGAGAAACACTTCCAAGGTTATAGTAACATTAGCCCATATTCCTGCCAAAGCACAAAGGATTAAAGAGGTGCTGAGAAATTGCAGTTATATAGCTACTTGCGTTGCTCAAACACTTAAAAAGGCTTCATACTTTGAAATGGTCTCTAATAAGTTATAGCAATATTTCACCCATCGTTTGCACTGGGGACACAAAGGAACATTAACAGTCACATATTTGAAAACTTATTTTTGCACCATTAGTAGATTCTTGAGCTTGTCATGATATTAAAGGACCATGCTTTTTGATGGTGTGATCAAATAATTGACCGGGTAGAAAACAAATCTCCTAAAAATTTTATCCATTCTTAACAACTGAATAAGACAAGTATGATTAATCTTAAAAGAAAGCAGCATTTTTAACATTGCATAATTGCTTCGATTCTGCACTAGACTATGTAATAATCCACTTTAAAATCCTATAAAAAATCAAATTTCAGGAAATTCTTCCTAAAAATAGTAATAAACCATGCAAATTTATATGAAAAACAGACCAGATGCCAACTGGAGCAATGTTGAAAAGAATGACACTATCAAACCTATTAAAATAGTTTTTTTTCCAGATAAACAAACCTCTTGGCATAATGCTCTTTGATGCAGATCATAAACTCAATTGAATATTAATAATCACCCTTTGTTCCCTATCATACGGCTCCTGGGAAACAAATTATCCTTTGAAAATACCAAGTAATTTAAGATCACTGTAAACAGTTTCAGTAACCATAGACAATGTTTGCTTATCTAACTATGCTTATAAACTGCTTACTGTACACCTCATGAATTAGAATCAGGTAATTGGTACTAAGCTTGATTCAAATATAAATCAATGTAAACATCTTACATAGTTGAAAACTATTACCTACATCAAAACAATATTTTCTTACATACTGCTGTCAATATCATAAGCGATCTTTAAATTCAACAACAAAATTTCAGGTTACCAATTCATTGCTCAAATTTCAATTACGTAAATTGTAATACACTTTAAATGCTAGCTTGCACCAAGTTAAATCAAAAGGTAATAATACTACTTAATTACATCATTATAGATGCATGAAGAAACAGATTAGGATTACCTCCTCCAGGATCTATTATTAGAAGAAACCTGGTCTCTTCATTCTTTCCCAACAAATGTGACCTCAGGACTTGGATCACTCTTGTAAAACTTTTCAGCCATTTCCAGTGCCTCAATATCCTTTGTATAATGTTGGTGAACAATACTTCAGATAATCTTCCAAATGCAGTCTAGGCAATGAACAATCTGATTCATAGGAACACCGGCAGGGAAAGTCAAACAATTCAAACAGTGACAGGGACACTAGCAAAGTAATCCAAGACCCATGATGACTGCATAGTGAAACATTCCTGCTCCCAGAGGATGATTTCCCTTGAACAGATGACCACCTTGTCAATGGACCAAGACTATACCCTGTCCTCGTGGTAAATGATATACAAGAGCCATCCATGTTAAAAATCACACATAGGCATATTCCACTTCTTCAAACTGAAGTGGAAGTTAACCTTCATCCCAAAGAACATCTCTAACAAAAACAACCAGATCAGCAGGTTGTCATCAGTTAAAGTTTGATGACAGTAGGTGGTAATTAGCTATTCCAAGAAGATAGGATTATTTTAATTGTTAAAGATTTCATGGCAATTTGAATCTCTCCCCACGCAGCTACAATTCCCCATTTGTCTGTATTTAACTCTGACAGTCAACCACATTTAATGGGACATTGCCTGTTTGGATGAGCTAAATTATATAGAAACAAAACATTTCAAATCGTTGCTTTCAATTTGAAAAATAATTGATAAGGTTGTTAAACATCAGTTTGTTTATAGTACTGCTAAGCCAAAATGTGCAGAGTTTGGAAACAGAAAAATATAAGAGGAATAACCCTGGCTTACAAATAGAATGACTATTTGAAGTTTGTGTTGTCTGATGTATAACAAAAGGTTTATAATTAAAATAACAGCCACATTCAATTGATATTTAATTCAGTTTCATGTAACTTTGCGAGCCTTCCAAATTTAAAGTGGAAATTAAGGTTGAAAGAAAGTTCAGGAAGGTCAATGTTGACATCACTCAAGTTGCCAACATTGAGAGAACAGAAGAATGAATAAGGATTTTAGTGAAATTTGATATGGAGGTTGAGCAATACTGAAGATATAAATGGATCATAATGCGCAAGAATGAGAGATTTCCAGTTTGGTGAACTTTTGTAACTTTGTCAGCGCTAAAAAGTGACAACACTTGTGTACTGCTTAGGTGAGGTTTGCTAATGATTTTCTCAGCTGTATGGAAAAAAAGCATTTCACTGTACCTAGGTGACAATAGTCCGTATTAAAGTGACAATAAAGTATCATTATAAAGTATCATTAAATCCTCCCTTTAAGATCAATAGTAAACAATGGAGTTTTCCAACAATCATAGATTTTATGGTCATCATTACTTGGACTAGTGTTGTTACAAACTCCACACTTTTAATTGAATTTGAATTTCATAGCTCCCATGGTGAGATTTGAACTCGGGCCCCTGAAGGATTGTTAGTCAGGTAACTGCATCATCACCTATCTCCCCCCCCCCCCCCCCATGAAAAAGGGACCAAAACTGTTAGTACTCACCAATATGATCTCACCAAAGACTTTTGATCATTAAAAAGATTAAGCCAGCGCATCAAAATACACGTTGTAATATTAAATGGACGGTAGAATCAAAATGCTGGAGTAACTCAGTGGGACAAGCAGCATCTCTGGAGAGAAGGAATCCAGAGATGCTGCCTGTCCCGCTGAGTTACTCCAGCATTTTGTGTCTACTTTTGATTTCAACCAGCATCAGCCTTTTTTTTTGCTACACATTTTGTAATATTTCATTGTTTATGTAAAAGTTAATTGTAAAACATTGTTCAGGTACATGTGCTCGTCTATATTGTATTTGGTACCGTTTGTTCTTGTTTATTTCCCTTACACTAATCAACAGGAAGAACAATAGCTGGAACGAAAAAATATATAGGCACATAGCTTGCCTGTCCCACTGCAGCGACCTAATCTGCGAGTTTAGAAGAGTTTTCCCTCGACTCAAACTCGCAGCATGGTCGACACGTGGTCTTAGGAGGTCCTATGAGGTCACTGGAACTCTCCTTCATGCTCGAGGGAAGTTCCCGAATACTCGCGGCCTCAGCCAGGTCGCGGAAAAATGTTCAGCATGTTGAAAAATTTTCCGCGAGTAAAAATTGGTCAGCATGGTTCTTTTTAACTCGTAGTGCAGTGGAATGGGGTCACTATGTAGTTACAGGCCGTCGAGGGCAGCCGTAGGCAATCTCCTTCGCTGACTGGGCATTTTAATTGGCTCATTGGAGTTTTCAGGACCAAGGAAAACTGACCGGTAGGTAAAATGCCCGCTAAACTTTATTATAAGTTGTCGGACTTCTTAAAAGTGTCTCCACTCCATCTCCCCCCTCTCTCTCCCCCCATGCTCTCTAAAGGACTTACCGTAACTGTGCAGCCGTCTTTTACCTTCCTCTTCAGCGTGGGTATGAATTTCAGACAGCGTCCCCCGCTTTTTTTTTTTTTTTTTGGTGTGTGTGTGTGTGCGTGTGGTAGATCCAGCTCGTGGTCTCATCGCTGATGGCCGATCCAGCTCGAGGTTTGTCAGGCGAGTCCCCTCGAGCTTGAAGGTCGAAGACACTCTTCTGAATTAGCAGATTAGGTCGCCGCATTGGGATAGCCCCTTTACCCTTCCTATAAACAAAGTGGAATATTCACTCTTGTCCTGTACCCACTAGCATATTACTAGATATAGAATTGGGACCTTCTTCTGAGAGGGGGAACCTCCAAGATAATTCACTGACCTTCCCTATCTAATATTGTTTTCTTGCCTGCCTGACAGGAAGCGATGAAACAAAATTTCACTGCAACAACTGCAACAAACTGTTGTTTAAATCCAAAACAATTGTTATCTCTTCCTGGCAAAGGCCCAAATGTACAACGACAATCACCGAGTCATGTAGCACTGAGCATTCGGCCTACAATTGGCAAGAGAGTGATGGTTGTTTATGCTATTCTGATGCATCCTGGATAAAACTACTTTGAGGTGGTTCTAAATAGCCCAACAGAAAATAATGCCTTTAACAGCAGCAATACAAGTTAAATGCAACAAGCAAAGGTCTGATATTTCAACAAGATCCATGTTGAAACTGATCTGATAACTGAATATTCATAAGCAGATAACAGTCTGCTGCAATGGCTAAATGAATGAATGTTTTTCATTTACTTGCTATAGTTTTGTTCTCATACTTGTGAGATTATGCATCCGTAAGTAATATAATTTAATTACATCCAAATAATAATGTGACCAAATAAGAGAATTATTTGGTCACATTATTCCCAAGTAAATACAAAAATATTTTAAAAAAAATAGCTGAGCCCCAAGTAGGATGAGGAAAATCTGAACAGATTTTTAATTTATTAGAATGTACAAAATTAGTTTTTCCCAAAAAAATCCTCAAATAGAATATCAAGAAAGTCAATAACATAAAAATGATGCTGCTCCAGGTCAGTGATATCCCCGAATTTCAGATTCCAACAATTCTAAATCAAGGAAAAAAACATATTATTACCCTGCCCCTTCTTCAAATCATACTACTTCTAACCTCCACCCTTACACTACCCCTTATACCCCCCCCCCCCACCTCTCTCAGCCTCCATCATCCTCCCACAGTACCTGGCCCAAGCATCTCTCCCACCCCTCCGACACTACCCCTTTTCCCTGTTGTGTTTTCACCATCCTGCCTGACCTCCCTCCTTCCATGCAGAAAGGACTTACCTTTGTATCCCTCCGCCCCAACCGCAATGAGTTCTGACTCGCTATGATGTAGAGCTTTTCTTACGTCGCCTCCACAATAGGCAATAGGTGCAGGAGTAGGCCATTCGGACCTTCGATCAGCATTCTATATGATCATGGCTGATCATCCACAATCAGTACTCCGTTCCTGCCTCTCGCCATATCCCCTGACTCTGCTATCTTTAAAAGCTCTATATAACTCTCTCTTGAAAACATCCAGAGAATTGGCCTCCATTGCCTTCTGAGGCAGAGAATTCCACAGATTCACAGAAAAGGTTTTTCCTCATCTCCATTCTAAATGGCTTACCCCTTATTCTTAAACTGTGGTCCCTGGTTCTGGACTCCCCCAACATCAGGAACATGTTTTCTGCCTCTTGTGTGTCCAAACCCTTAATAATCTTGTATGTTTCAATAAGATCCCATCCTAAATTCCAGAGTATACAGGCTCAGCCGCTCCATTCTATCAACATATGACAGTCCTGCCATCCCAGGAATTAACATCGTGAACCTACGCCACACTCCCTCAATAGCAAGATTGTCCTTCCTCAAATTTAGAGTCTCAATGCCCTCCATTTCTTTCACCAATGACCCAATCAATTCCCCTCTATTAACACTCTCCCCTGCCTGGCAGAACTTATCCTCACCCTCAACAACTTTGACTCCCCTCACGTCAAAAATGTCTGGTTCTCGACCCGAAATATCACCTATCCCCGTTTACCGAGATGCTGCCTGACCTGCTGAGTTCCTCCACCACTTTGTGCCCTTCTTGGTTTTAACTTTTTTTGTGACAACTACACAAAAAATACCAATCAGTGAAGCATCAAGTAAACAAAAGAAAAACACTGAAGAGGAAAACAAATGAAGTTAAAATGTCAACTTCTGTCAAAAACATGTCAGGCTAAGCATTTCCAATCATTGCTTTTAGACTGCCAGCATGCACTTTTTTTTAGTATGGATTGCTCCCCAATGAATTTATTGATATTACCTTTAGTGAAAAATAAAACTGCACAGCTGGTTTGACTTTTACCAATAAATACAGCTTGCTGGTGACAGTAAAGAACAAAAATAAATCTTTGAAAATAGCATTATCATTAAGTATTAAGGAAGATTGCTTCAGGAATTCCAAGTTTAGAAAAGGGAAATTGTATAGCATGCTCTGGTCTGTGCAATCGTCAATTTGTGGCGAAGATACACACCAAAAGCTGAAGCAACTCAGTGGGTCAGGCAGCATCTCTGGAGAAAAGGAATAGGTGATGTCTCGGATAGAGACCCTTCTTCAGTCTGAGAGTCAGATGAAAGGGAAATGAGAGATTTCGACAGTCATGTGGAGAGATATAGAACAAATGAATGAAAGATATGCAAAAAAGTAACAATGATCAAGGAAACAATCCATTGTTGGCTGTGAGCGAGGTGATAACGAGTTATACCGACTATGAAACTCACCAGGATGACAGTGAAACTAGTACGACTAGGGTGGGGGTGGAGAGAAAGGGAAATTCGCAAGTGTTATTTGAAGTTAGAGAAATCAATTTTCATAATGTGTTGGAAGGAACTGCAGAAAAAATGTGAAGGATGCTGGTTTGAAGAAGGGTGTTGACCCGAAACGTCACCCAAGGAATTTCAGATGCTGATTTACACCGAGGATAGACACAAAATGTTGGTGTAGCTCAACATATCTGGAGATAAGGAACAGGTGACGTTTCAGGTCGAGACCCTTTTTCAGACCCTAAACTTCGCTCCATGTCCCGCTGAGTCACTCCAGCATTTTGCATCTATCTTCAATGTTTATACCACTGGGTTGTAAGCTGCCCAAGCAAAATATGAGATGGGTGTTCCTCTAATTCGCGTGTGGCCTGACTCTGGCACTGGAGGCACAGAACAGGTCAGAATGGAAAGGAGAGTTAAACTGTTTAGCAACTGGGAGATCAGGTAAACCCAGGCAGACTGAGCGAAGGTGTTAAGCGAAACGATCGCCTAGTCTACTTTTGGTCTCGCCAATGTTTAAGAGTCCACACCTGAACAACCAGAGAGCAGTGCTAAACTACTATCTACCTCTTTGGTGTCCCTTGGACTATCCTTGATCGGACTTTGCTGCCTTTACCTTGCACTAAACTTTATTCCCTTACCATGTATCTTATACACTGTAAATGGCTCGATTGTAATCATATATTGTCGTTCTGCTGACTAGATAGCACACAACAAAAGCTTTTCACTGTACCTCGGTGCACATGACAATAAATTAAATTGTAAAATTAAACTGCAAACGGTATATGAGGTTGGAGGAGGTGCAAGTGAACCTCGACGGCTCGACCTAACTTGAAAAGACAGGGAGGAGGTATAGAGGTTGCATCTCCTGCGGTTGCAGCGGAGGGGGTGGGAAGGGGAATTAAAGTCAATTTGTGGCATTGCTTGTGCAAGTCATCGGGAGCGTCGTTTGCAGCAAAGATACTAGAGGAGCGCTCCTCCTCCAGTATCTTTGGTTTGCAGCAGGGAGTGGACGTGGAGCGGCGGCACCGGGTGCTCGCGCCGTCCCCCATGGCAACGCCTAACGACCCCGCTGCTCCTGGAACGCCGCGCGGGTTCAAAACCCGCCTCGCGCCGCCCGTGTAACGGCCACCGGCGGCTTCCCGCTCCCCCCCCCCCCCTCCCCCTCCCTCACAGCCACCCCCTCCGCCGCTTACCTTCGGCGATCAACTCCTCCACCGTCACCTGGTAGCGGCCCACCGTGTACACCTTTCCCTGAAGGACGACCAGCCGCCGGCGTTCCCGGACTGGCCGCCGGCTCCCCCCGCCGCCGCGGCCGCTCCTTCCCTGCTGCGAGCGTCGAAAAGCTTCTTCCATCGCGTCGTGAGGTTAACGGGAGGAGGGGGGGAAAGAGAAGTGATAAAATGTCGTCTGCTGCACAACCACGTCTTCCTTCCACCCGCCTGTCAGTGCCAGCAGATAGCGGACTCTAACGCGGGTGGATGGGAGGCAGGATCGAGCCGAGCGCTCACTCCGCCCAGGTTAGTTCAGCGGTGGCCGCCAGCGCATCCCTGACAGGCGGCGGCTGCACGGGCAACCTGCAGCCGGAAGCGGAAGTGCCCATTCAAAACACAGACCACTTGTCTCAATCTACACTCCCCTCCTCCTCCATTAACTAAACATTATTGACAATTCAACATCGATCCTCAGAACCTAAACTTTTACCCAACGAAATGCAGCCAATGGGGCAATTTGGAGGAGGGGAGGAAGGAACGGGTAACAGCTTTCTGTGGCTGTCCCCAGGTGAGGAAGAGATTACTCCAAGGTGACTTTGCCATGTCCCAAATGACTCCTTACTCGTGTAGGAAGGAACTGCAGATGCTGGATGCACGGAAGATAGGCACAAAATGCTGAAGTAACTCAGCGAGATAGGCAGCATCTCTGGAGAGAAGAATGGGTTGCGTTTCGGGTCACCCATTCCTTCCCTCCAGAGATGCTACCTCTCCCGTTGAGTTACTCCAGTATTTTTGCCTAACTCCTTACTCGTGCTGACATCGCAGTCAAATGACTGCTGTCTGCTAGGGATAACTGTTTAAACACAGGTTGACAATGAACCAAAACAACCCGTAGGGACCTCGCTCCGGTCGTCTGTGCAGATAATGAAAATGGTGGGGAGGAAACAGACTGCAGATGTTGTAAATCTGAAAGAAGAACAGAAAATACAGAACCCCTCTGGAGGGCAGGCAGCATTAGTCGAAACAGTATAGGAAGTAACTGCATATGCTGGTTATACACCGAAGATGCAAACACAAAATGTTGGGGTAATGCTGAGTTACTCCAGCATTTTGTGTTTATCTTTAGTTGAAACAGTTTCAGGTTCGGGAAAGAAAACAGTTAGTTTTAAGTAGCTGATAGAGTTGGGGAGGGAAAGACTGGGGAGAGGGAAGCTCTGATTGGGCATGGCTTCTGACTAAGGGTTGCTAACCTGAAATGTTATTTCTGTTCCTTTAAGCCACTGATTTGCTGAACATTTCCAACACATTCTGTTTTTATTGTATAGAAGGAAGTGCATGGTTCAATAAGTGGTTTATACATTGAGGCCTGGCAGGCATTTTTTCCTTTCACCATGAGTATTGTTTTTCCTTTGCTCACTTAACAACATTCCACCCACCCACTTTAACCACGTGGTTTATCTTGTGCATTCCCCTGACAATGCCAAGACTCCCAAACCTCATTGACATTGAAACAAATCTCCCTGAGCTTTGCTAAATCTTTACTGTTGTTTGACAAAACGTTTTCCACGGGTTTTTAGCGACAATCCCCATTCTTTAATTTACAGGGACTCCATTTTGTTCGTACATTGTTGGAAATTTTCCTTTCTTTACCAGAAGAATAGTGAATCATTGGAATTCTTTCCCAAGAGGGCAGAAGGTCGCTGTCTGAAGATCAATAGATTTCTGGGGATATCAAATTGGTTGCATTAGTAGTTAAAGATCAATTGCAATATTTTCACTGTACACATGGCAATAATAAAATAAACTAATCGGGTACAAGGAACACATTGTTGATTCCTGCTTCTATTACTTATATCCCAATGTTTCCTTTCATGATCTCTGAACACCACAAAGAGATTTACAATAACCAGGCAAAGAGTTTAAAAAAAAGGAATGGGCCAGTCTTAGATACAGCCGTGTGCAGGATTGTGGACATCAAATAAGTACTGTCTTGGATTTATCTGCAACGGTAAAATTAGAGAATTGAAATATTAAATTAATAAATTAGCAGGAATTCCTCTTGAGCATTTGGCACTTTGAAATTGGCTCATTATTAATCAGACTTGAAAGCAGATGGTTTGAATATTTATTCGGCTAAGCTATCAAGGACTATAGGGCAGGTGATGAGAAGATCAGGAAAGCCTAATCATCTTGATTACATAGCATAGAGTGGAGAATCATGAAATTCTTATGTAGATGTAACTTATTTATATGCTAAGCTCCCCTCATGAACATCTGCAAAGGCTACTGGGGAGACTTTAAACTAGAATGGTTGGGGGAGGGACTCAAATAGAGAATGCTAATTAGACGGTGTGTGAGGCAGGAGGCAGAGAAGGAAAGCACTCAGACCCAACATGTAGGGGGGAAAGAAGAAAACAATAATAAACAGAGAATAAGAGGTGGTGGGGTTCTTAAATGGGTGAGCAGAGAAACAGAGGGGTGTAAAATGTGGGCGGAAGCAATAGGTAGCAAGGTGAAAAGTAAAAGTGGCAGGCAGACAAATCCAGGGCAAAAATCAAAAAGGGCCACTTTTCAACATAATTGTATAAGGGGTAAGAGCGTTGTAAAAACAAGCCTGAAGGCTTTGTGTCTCAATGCAAGGAGCATTCGTAATAAGGTGGATGAGTTGAACGTACAGATAACAATTAATGATTATGATATAGTTGGGATCACGGAGACATGGCTCCAGGGTGACCAAGGCTGGGAGCTGAACATCCAGGGATATTCAATATTCAGGAGGGATAGAGAGAAAGGAGAAGGAGGTGGGGTAGCGTTGCTGGTTAGAGAGGAGATTAACGCAGTGGAAAGGAAGGACATTAGCTTGGAGGATGTGGAATCGGTATGGGTAGAGCTGCGAAACACTAAGGGGCAGAAAACGCTGGTGGGTGTTGTGTACAGGCCACCTAGCAGTAGTAGTGAAGTTGGGGATGGCATCAAACAGGAAATTAGAAATCCGTGCAACAAAGGCAAAACAGTTATAATGGGTGACTTCAATCTACATATAGATTGGGTGAATCAAATTGGCAAGGGTGCTGTGGAAGAGGATTTCTTGGAATGTATGCGGGATAGTTATCTAAACCAACATGTAGAGGAACCAACGAGAGAGCAGGCTATTCTAGACTGGGTATTGAGTAATGAGGAAGGGTTAGTTAGCAGTCTTGTTGTGCGTGCCCCCTTGGGCAAGAGTGACCATAATATGGTTGAGTTCTTCATTAGGATGGAGAGTGACATTGTTAATTCAGAAACAACGGTTCTGAACTTACTTAAAGAAAGGTAACTTTGAGGGTATGAGACGTGAATTGGCCAAGATTGACTGGCAATTAGTTCTAAAAGGGTTGACGGTGGATATGCAATGGAAGGCATTTAAAGACTGCATGGATGAACTACAAAAATTGTTCATCCCAGTTTGGCAAAAGAATAAATCAGGGAAGGTAGTGCATCCGTGGATAACAATGGAAATCAGGGATAGTATCAAAGCAAAAGATGTTGCGTACAAATTAGCCAGAAAAAGCAGCATACCAGAGGACTGGGAGAAATTCAGAGACCAGCAGAGGAGGACAAAGGGCTTAATTAGGAAAGGGGAAAATAGATTATGAAAGGAAACTGGCAGGGAACATAAAAACGGACTGCAAAAGTTTATATAGATATGTGAAGAGAAAGAGATTAGTTAAAACAAATGTAGGTCCCTTGCAGTCAGAAACAGGTGAATTGATCATGGGGAACAAGGATAAGGCGGACCAATTGAATAACTACTTTGGTTCCGTCTTCACTAAGGAAGACATAAATAATCTGCCGGAAATAGCAGGGGGCCACGGGTCAAAGGAGATGGAGGAACTGAGTGAAATCCAGGTTAGTCAGGAAGTGGTGTTGGGTAAATTGAATGGATTAAAGGCCGATAAATCACCAGGGCCAGATAGGCTGCATCCCAGAGTACTTAAGGAAGTAGCTCCAGAAATAGTGGATGCATTAGTGATAATTTTTCAAAACTCTTTAGATTCTGGAGTAGTTCCTGAGGATTGGAGGGTAGCAAACGTAACCCCACTTTTTAAGAAGGGAGGGAGAGAGAAAACGGGGAATTACAGACCAGTTAGTCTAACATCGGTAGTGGGGAAACTGCTAGAGTCAGTTATTAAAGATGGGATAGCAGCACATTTGGAAACTGGTGAAATCATTGGACAAAGTCAGCATGGATTTACGAAAGGTAAATCGTGTCTGACGAATCTTATAGAATTTTTCGAGGATGTAACTAGTAGAGTGGATAGGGGAGAACCAGTGGATGTGTTGTATCTGGACTTTCAGAAAGCTTTCGACAAGGTACCACATAAGAGATTAGGATACAAACTTAAATCACACGGTATTGGGGGTTCAGTATTGATGTGGATAGAGAACTGGCTGGCAAACAGGAAGCAAAGAGTAGGAGTAAACGGGTCCTTTTCACAATGGCAGGCAGTGACTAGTGGGGTACTGCAAGGCTCAGCGCTGGGACCCCAGCTATTTACAATTTATATTAATGATCTGGATGAGGGAATTGAAAGCAACATCTCCAAGTTTGCGGATGACACTAAGCTGGGGGGCAGTGTTAGCTGTGAGGAGGATGCTAGGAGACTGCAAGGTGACTTGGATAGGCTGGGTGAGTGGGCAAATGTTTGGCAGATGCAGTATAATGTGGATAAATGTGAGGTTATCCACTTTGGTGGCAAAAACGGGAAGGCAGACTATTATCTAAATGGTGGCCGATTAGGAAATGGGGAGATGCAGCGAGACCTGGGTGTCATGGTACACCAGTCATTGAAAGTAGGCATGCAGGTGCAGCAGGCAGTGAAGAAAGCGAATGGTATGTTGGCCTTCATAGCAAGAGGATTTGAGTATAGGAGCAGGGAGGTTCTACTGCAGTTGTACAGGGTCTTGGTGAGACCACACCTGGAGTATTGCGTACAGTTTTGGTCTCCAAATCTGAGGAAGGACATTATAGCCATAGAGGGAGTGCAGAGAAGGTTCACCAGACTGATTCCTGGGATGTCAGGACTTTCATATGAAGAAGACTGGATAGACTTGGCTTATACTCGCTAGAATTTAGGAGATTGAGAGGGGATCTTATAGAAACGTACAAAATTCTTATGGGGTTGGACAGGCTAGATGCAGGAAGATTGTTCCCGATGTTGGGGAAGTCCAGGACAAGGGGTCACAGCTTAAGGATAAGGGGGAAATCCTTTAAAACCGAGATGAGGAAAAACTTTTTCACACAGAGAGTGGTGAATCTCTGGAACTCTCTACCACAGAGGGTAGTTGAGGCCAGTTCATTGGCTATATTTAAGAGGGAGTTAGATGTGGCCCTTGTGGCTAAGGGGGTCAGGGGGTATGGAGAGAAGGCAGGTACGGGATACTGAGTTGGATGATCAGCCATGATCATATTGAATGGCGGTGAAGGGTCGAATGGCCTACTCCTGCACCTATTTTCTATGTATCTATGTATCTATGGGCAATTGAAGGAAGCTTAATGACCTTTGTTTTCCAACCTAAATATGCTGCCCGATGTGTAGTTTATTACCAGCGTTATCTATTAAGAGTTAAATCAAGCTCTTAAAACAATAAACTACTTCACAGGAACAATTATCAGGTGAAATTTGACTGCAAGCTTATATTATGCAGCCAAGATATTGTGGCATTCTTGGAAAAAACAAAATCTTCACCTGAAATGATACCAATTCCTTTCTCTACTGATACTGCACAACCCACTGAGTTGGGTTCCAGAAGTTTTTTTTACTCCAGATTCCAACATTTGGCATTCTTGGCATATCACTTACCATGTCCATTATGTTACTTTATAATGCTTTCAGACCACTCCTTCCACAACTCCTTAATTCACTCATCACTCCTCTCCCAACCCAAGTACTTTACCCTGCAACAGCTGTAAACACCTGAACCTAAACCTCCTTTTTTCTCAGTTCCATCCAGGGACCCCAGCAGCTCTTCAAACCTCGTCTACTGCATTTTGTGCTTGCAATGCAGCCTCCTTTACATTCACAAAACCAAGGTAGACCAAGCAAATTTACCGAGAAATACTTGTGCTCTGTCCGCCAAAGTCTGCTAAATCTCCCGGTTGCTAGCCATTTTAACTCCACTTCCAATACTGACCTTTCTGTCCTTGGCCTCCTCTATTGCCCAAGTGAGGCCGCATACAAACTGGAGGAACAGTACCTTGTATTCCTCTTGGGTAGCTTATGATGCAATGACCATTGCATTCTCCAATTTCAAATAATACTCTCCTACAAACCCCTCTCTCCATGCCCCCCACCTCCCCTCCCTCCCCATTCCAATGCACACACATTACTCTCACCATCTCCCAACCCCCTAACCACGTTGCACCTTTCCCCTCCCCAGTACATTCATCTCCCATCCCCAAACCATCTATTTCCCTATATCTGGTTTCTTTTTCCTCCCCCCCCCCCCCCCCCCGTTCCTTTCCACCTATATCCCTTCCTCTGGTTTTGCATTTCATTCCTCCTCTCTCCTCATCCAACCTCCCTCACCTGTATCTATCTACCACCTGTTAGGGCTTTGGCTAACCCCTACATCTTCTTTTCCAGCTTTCTACCCACCTCCCCCACCCCCCCCCCCCCCCCTCCAAACTCCAAAAGTCTGAAAATAATCTCATCCTGAAACATCATCTGTCCATACGCTCCCCTGATGTTGCCTGACCCGCTAAGTTCCTTCAGCAGTTTGTGTTATGTTCAGGTTGTAATACACGAGTTTTGCAACTTGTATGTTTTAACTACAAAACTATAAGAATGTGTCACCTTGGCATTATCATTGGTTACTGTAAACATTGTGAATTCATGCTACATTCAGATAATGGAATCTCTTGATGACCTACAGTGGCCCAGAGTCTAGGTTAAATGCTCTCATAACTCAGTATCACAGTTGGAAACACCTAATTACAAGGAATAAAAGAATATATGAAAACATTTCGGTGTTGGTTAGTTAGGGAGCACTGGCATCACTTCTTACACACACTATTTGAAAAAGGAATATTTTTGTATAACCTGGATTTTTTAAAAGTGGTTACATGTTAGCAAGAGTCCTTCCAATTGTCAACCATAACTTCAACAGAAAATCATTGAATATTCCGAAAAGTGTAAAAATAATGACTTGAAGTTAGAAACTATCTTCCACAACAAAAGGCACATTGGCCTTCATCAGTCATAGTATTAAGTATATAAGTTGATAGGTTTGTGCTATAGTTCTGTAAGACAATGGTGAGGCCACATTTGGAGTAGTGTGTTCAGGTTTGGTCACCCTGTTATCAGGAAGATGTTGTTAAGCTGGAAAGGGTGCAGAGAGGTTTACGAGGGTTGACAGAACTCAAGGGCCTGAGTAATGGAGAGAGGTTGAGAAGGTTAGAACTTTATACCTTGGAGCGCAGGAGAATCAGGAGTGATCCTACAGATGTGTAAGTCAAGTCAAGTGAGTTTATTGTCATGTGTCCCTGATAGGACAATGAAATTCTTGCTTTGCTTCAGCTCAACAGAACATAGTAGGCATTGACTACAAGGCATTCTATAAATATATACACACATGAATCAATATACTGATAAAGTGCAAATAACAAATAAAGTGCAAATATAACATCACAAGAGGTATAGATAGGGTAAATGCACAGAGTCTTTTACCCAGAGTAGGGAATTCAAGAACCAGAGGACATAGGTTTAAGGAGAGGGGGGAAATATTTAATAGGAACCTGAGGAGCAACTTTTTTTACACAAAGAGTGGTGGGTATATGGAACGAGCTGCCGGAGGAGGTGGTTGAGGCAGGTGTTGTCAGAATGTTAAAAAAACATTTGAATCAGGTACATGGATAACATAGATTAGGATGAATATGGGCCAGACATGTGCAGGTGGGACTAGTGTGGATGGGGCATGTGGCTTGGCATGGGCAAGTTGGGCCAAAGGGCCTGTTTCCATGCTGTATGGCTCTATGACTCCAAAAGGACATTTAACGTTCTTCACAGCCAATTGAGTGTTTTATTCTCTCAGTTGCCGTTTTAATGTAGAAATGCAGCAGCCAATTTGTGCACAACAAGCTGCACAATTTGCAATGTGATAAATTAAATCATATCTTGGCAGAGTAACTACGGTAAGGCATTTCAGATGATTTTCTATTAAAGTTATGCCAGTATTTTGGGAGAAAACTCAGCAAGAAATAACTTGGCAATATAAAATACATTGTGAAAATCTGATTGTGATATAATTTGTTTTTACCCCACTGGGAATCCATTCATCAACCAATATTTTTGCCCCATTTAGCTAAAATAAAACTCTGATCATCTGTAACCATGACCTCATTGTACATGTCACAACTAATGTTGTAATATTCTTTAAAAAGTAAAAATTCAAAGTTTCTCGATAATTGAAATCAAATTTCAATGATAAGTCTGCTCTCCCTTACCCTTTTAAAAAATAACTGCCATATCAACTGCAAAAGTGCTCCATAGACCAGTAAATCACTGGCCCTTTTTCAGTTTGCTTTAGGACAAATGCAAAACCAACTGACCAAAGTTAGTATGTCCTTGCTACTAAATATAATATTTACATTGCGCTTTATCACTTTTGGACAAGTATGCAATGTAGAATGCCAATGCAGATAAAATGAGGGAAATAGTTTTATTTCCCCTGATTTTGCTATAGGCTTTCAAAGCTCCATTAATAAACCTTTAGGGATTCAAAAAATTCGATAATGATTTTTCCATTAACTTATTTTCTTAATCTCAGTTATATGCAGAAAAACCAACAATAATCTGCAGTTCTGGAATCAACCATGAGGTGCAAAGTTCAGTGATGGCCGATGATTTATTATCATGTGAATGCTTTAAATGAACACACCTTAAGCAAACCTTATTTTCTCTCTTACTCACATTCCCGTTTTATTGTGAACATATTTTTTAGGATGCACATTTTTAGGCTTTACAAAATGAAGCAATTTAAAAAAAAATTACTAGACCATGTATGACCCATTGGGTCCCATCCCCTCAACATGCGGTTGTGGGGGAGGGGGGAAGTGGCCTGAGGTGTCAGACACACTAACCACCCCCCACGCACACACACTAACCCCGCCCCCCCCCTTGATATTATATTAATATTATACATTCGCTCCTTTTCCCCCATCCCCGCCCTATCCACTCACGCATAGCCCCCAACTGCGCAGGCGCAGCTAGAGAGGGAGGGGGGTAGAGAGGGTGGGGGAGGGGTAGAGAGGGAGCGGGTGAGGGGGGTAGAGAGGGAGGGGAGTAGAGAGTGAGGGGTAGAGGGGGTGCGCGGCGTCACAGGGGAGGGCTGGTTCCCGAACGCAATACTCCACCACTCACCTATAGGCCCCAATACTCACCACTCCCTATACAGGGAGGGGGGGTAGAGAGGGAGGGGAGTCAGAGAGGGAGGGGAGGTGTAGAGAGGGGGTGAGGGTAGAGAGGGGGGAGGGGATAGAGAGGGAGGGGGAGTGGTAGAGAGGGGGAGGGGGTAGAGAGGGAGGGGGAGGGGGGGATAGAGAGAGGGGGTAGAGGGAGGGGGAGGGGGTTGAGAGGAAGGGGGAGGGGGTAGAGAGGGAGGGGAGATGGTAGAGGGGAGGAAGTAGAAGGGGAGGGAGGTAGAGAGGGAGGGTGTAGAGAGTGAAGGGGTAGAGAGGGAAGGGGTAGAGAGGAGGGGGAGGGGTAGAGAGGGATGGGGTGGCAGTAGAGAGGGAGAGGGGAGTGGAGTAGAGGGAGAGGGGCAGAGTGAGGGAGGTAGAGACCCCACCCGATCCCCCTCCTTATTTCCATCATCCTCCTCCCCTCCCATTCCCTTCCGCAGCACCTATCCAGCTCGTGGAGCAGCGCCAGGGCCTGGAACTCGGCCTGGTTCTCGTACTCAGTCCGGCCCTGGCTGTAGACTGCAGCCGTCAGCTCGGTTGCCGCAGTCTCCAGTCCAGGCCCCACTGCGGGCGGGCGTGGGCTCGAGGACCCAAGCGAGGCCGCGGGTGGGCAGGCGTCGACCCGAGGACTCCGAGCGAGGCTGCGGGCGGGCATGGACTCGACGCCTATGTGTGAGCATGTGTGTGTCTTTATATTATACAAGGCCGACAGCGGGCATGTGTGAAAAGGGCGCCGACCTGAGCAATGGTGCCCGCCCACATTGTGACGTCCGAATGAAGCATGAAGGAGTGCATCAAGCAGTGAGAATGAAGCAGGCCGACCATTGGGTAGGTGGTGAAGCCATTGAGGAATGTTCTGGAAATGCGGCCCACCCCCTGATGTCACTCGAAGCTCGTGGAATATTCTGTGTTTGAAACGGGCTCCAAGCCAAGCCATTGTGCCCGCCCACCTCATTGTGATGTCATCAGTGGAAGCTGCTCATTTTAAAAGGGAGGGTTTCTTTTAAACTTTAATCAGCAATAAGTCGAGAAATAAAGCATAAAATCTTCAGTGAAGTTGTTCACTGCTTAGAGGGGAAAATATGAGTCAGAATATGTAAAAATCTTATTGTTACTGCGTAGTGTTATTGTGAAAATATAAAGACACACACATGCACACACATACAAGATGAGAGTTTTAAAGTTATACTAGACCAAGTTGGTGGGGTGGGGGCAGTGGGGGCACTGCAAGCCGGCAGCCCTGCCAGCAGCGTGTCAGTTTTTCTACTTTTTTAATTTTTTTAGTGTGTTCAAATGTATGTTTTTAATGTTTCTCTGTGTGTTTTGTGTGGGGGGGGGGGTAAGGGGGAAACCGCTTTGGTCGCCTCCTCCACGGAGAGGCGACTTTTTCCATGTCGCCTCCCCTGTGGCCTAACATCGAGGACCGGTTTGCGGCCTTTCCCGGAGACGCGCCGGGGCTTTAGCCGGCGCGGCGTCCGCAGCCTGGGATCCCTAGTTGGGGACCCGGGAGAAGAAGCTCCCACCACCGGGCCGCGGCCTACTTCTACCGCGGGCGCGGCGGGGACTTACCATCAGGAGCGGGGGTCCCTCGCCGGGGATCCCGGGAGAGGAGCTCTGACCGCCAGCCCTGCAGTCTGCGGTGCTTCTGGCTGCGGCGCGGTGGGAACTTTAAATCGTCGACCGCCGGCCTGCGGCCTACACCAACCTGAAGCTGCTGTCTCCGGTGGGGGAGGCATCGATTCAGGACTTACCTTGACTTTCACTCATCTGGACGTCCACAGCGGCGGCTGCGGAGGGTTGAGGACCCGACCACGGGGGGAAATGGAGGAGGACTGGCCAAATTTTGTGCCTTGCACCACAGTGATGAATGCTGTGGTGGATGTTTGTGTTCAATTTTTATTGTGTTTTTGTGTGTTCTTTTTCATTGTACCGCTGCTGGCAAATTCATTTCACTTGCACTTTACGTGCAAGTGACGAATAAAACTGATTGATTGATTGATTGATTGACCCATTGGGTCCCGTCCCCTCAACCGTAGCATAAATGTAATATAAATCTCAGTGACATTTCACACTTTACATTTTAAGATAAATGTGGAAAGTCATGGCAATAATAACATAACAGAAAAGTAGTTTTATCAATCATTGCCCAGAAATATATTTGTCTTATTCCCAATCAATATAAGGGAACCAAGATTTAATTTCTTATTTGAAAACTTCATAGTTTTCAGACAATCCCTAAGATGCTAAATGCAAACTATAATGTAATTAAATTAACCACAGTGCAGTGTGTGTATACTTTTCTTACAGTAAAAATTATCCATGTGATTAATTTATTTAAATATATCTCAGAATAAAGCAGTTTCTATTTACAATTCTTATTAACATTCATTTACTAGCCATGGGGATATTTTAAAACCAATTTTACTGGCTATTAGATTTTTCAATTAATGTAGGAGAATTAATTTGTGCATTACTGGGGTCATGTACCATAAATTAATTTCAAGCCTTGCTGAAGACTGGTTCACTGATGTATATAAATCCAGGAGGGGGAAGCTTTAAACCCTGGGTGACAAGACAGTAGGGCACAATAAACCTGCCTTGAAGATACAACAGAAGCCAGTTACTAATTGCATAGAACAGGACAGCACAGGAACAGGCCTTGCAGCCCACAATGTCTCTGCCGGACACGATGCCAAGACCGTCTTTTATCTGCCTGTACACAATCCATATCCCTCTATTCACTGCATATTCATGTGTCTGTCCAAAAGTCTCTTAATGCAACTGTAGTATCTGCCTCCATCACCATCTGGTAGAGTGCTCCAGACACTCGCCATCCTCTGTGTAAAAAAACTTGTCCCGTGCATTTCCTTTAAACTTTGCCCCTCTCACCTTAAAGCTATCCCCTTTAGTATTTAACATTTCCATCTGGGAAAAAGGTTCTGAGTGTCCACTCTTTCTATGCCTCTCATAATTATATATGCTTCATTCATGTCTCCCCTCAACCTCTGATTTCCCAAAGATAACAATCTAAGTCTGTTCAACCTTTTCTTTTAACTAATACCCCCTAATCCAGGCATCATTCTGCTAAACCAGAAGTTGGAAAAGGTCAAAAGTGGTGGCTAATTAGCTGCTAAGAGAGAAAGAGAAGAAATGAATTGCAAGTGTTCAGAATGAATGAGCCCCAGGCTTTCCTCGTAAGCCTTGGAAAAACATTCCATCTCTTCCTCATTCCATAAAGGAAATTGATGCATATGTACAGAACCTTTTATCCAGCATATGGGTTTCACTGTGATAGACCCTCCTATTGCATGGTTCAAATTCCATCAACCTCCAATGAAAAACAGCATTCTATATCATGTGAACATATAACGTTCTCTTAAGACTCAAGTAAGCATCTCAAATGCTTTTCAATAAACTGACCTTAATTTTTTCAGTAAAATAGGAAAATATGGGAAGGAAAGGGGGGAGGAGGAGGAGGAGGAGGAGGAGGGAGAGAGATTGAAAGAGAGGGGGAAGAAGGGGAAAGGGCAGTGGGGATAGACGCTGTGAAGGGGAATAAGATGGAAGGTTGGGAAGGGGTGGAAAGGGAATGAGTGGAAGTGCAATGATGAAGAGTTGGGAATGAAAAAAGTTTAAAATGGCTAAGTAAGAAAGGGCAGCATGTGAATGGAAGGAGAAAGAGGGAAAGTGAGGAATGGATGAAGATGGTCAAGTGGAGAGAGAGTGTGACGGAGGAAGGGGAATGGATGAAAAGAATAAGTAGAGTGAGAAGGGAGTGTTAGGCAGGAAAGTGAGAGCAAGAGGGAAAGTGGAAGTAGCAGTGAAGAGGGGAGGGACACAGGAATAATAGAGGCAGTGACATAGGGATAAGGAAGAAGAGACGTAGGAATGAGAAAATGTGGAGAGAGGGTGGGGTGGGATAAGAAAGTGAAGGTCAGTGAACACTGGAAAGTCGATAATGAAAGAGAAATAGAGGGATGAGGGTGTGGATGGGTGAAAATGGATAGGGATGAGAAAGCAGGGTGGTGAGATATGGGAGGTATTGTTCTTGCTAACGTTATGAGAAAGATTGTTGATCTGGCACCATTGAATCAGATTATTGATCTCCCTCCTGTATAGTTCATCGTTACTCATTAATTAACCCTACAACGAAGTTTTGCAAATTTCTCTTCATTTTGAAGAGCAATATTACATAAGGTTCTAAATTATTATAATTAGCATTCAATCAGAGTTATTTAATGTTAATTGGTTGATGTTAAATTCTTCGTCAAGATTAGGAATATTAACAGATGGTCCCTAGAGGGTGCTGTCTACTCATAATCCTGCTTGCAACTTTCTCAAACAGCAACACCAAGTCAAAATAAAGCAGTGATGACCCCACTTTTATTTTCCCCGCAAGATCCCAAATATGCTATTACACACCAACAAAAAAAAGTAAAATCGGAAATAAACAGAAGACACTGAATCATTGAGTTTGGTCAACATAAATGAGAAGTGTGTTTTCTCTCTCAAACCACTCTCATCTTCCAGATATTGTTTCTTTGCTCGTGTTACTCTTTCTCCAACTACCCTTATTAAATCACTTACCAGCGTATTTCATTAACAATATTCCCACAGCATCCCCACCCTTTTCTATCTAAGGTATTCCCTTGTCCTAACCATCCCATCCTCACCCTACTTAAAACAAACATAGTATCTTTATCCCATTCTGAGAAGGCTAATTTGAAGCTTACTGAAGACTTCAGAAACTTGAACTTAAAATCCTTCTTAATGCAACTTAGTTATTAAATTCATCAGTCTTGAGAGTAGTTAAATAGTCTGTTTCTAGAATTCATTTGGTGAGTTTCAGTGATCAATTTACAGGCCGCATTCAGTTCTTAAATGTATTTCATCAGTAAAGCTACAAGGAAGCAGGTCTGGAGTCTAAAGTAGAAAATAATTGACCAGAAGCTGTGAGAAAGGTAGTGAGAGTTTACAGCAGCAAAAGAGTATTTAAAGTAGCAAATAGATTAAGAATGCAACTTGAGAATCTGGATATTAAATTTTTTTTTAAGTAAAATTAAGGGGATAGATAGCCGATAGATCTTCAGGATCCAATGATCTGCATCTTATGGTTGTGAAGGAGTGGCTACGGAAATACTGAGTGTCAACTTTTAAAATTGCATAGACTCAAGGATTGTTCTTGAAGATTCCTGAAGATGGTCATGTCTTTGATGAAGCGTCATATGTGAGTTTACTCAACTGCATTAGAGTCCATAGGAGTGAAAGGACTGGTGTAGATTGAGAATTGGTTAATAGATAGAAAACAGAAAGTAGAAATCAATGGATGCACAAGATACTGCAATGCTGGAGCACAGAGCAACAAACAATTTGCTGAAGAAACTCAGTGTCAAGCACCATCTGTGGGGTAAAGGAAGTGTTAATGCATCAGGACTGGTGGAGAGGGAAGATAGCCAGTGTAAAGTCGAGGGGGCAGAGTTAAGACGGGCAGGATGTGATTTACGGACCAAGGAAACATGAAGGCTGATTGGCAGATGGAACCAGATGAAGGAAGGGAGTAAATAAATGATTCATTTTCATGTCGGGAGGGTGTAACAAATACAGGATTACAGTGTTTGGACCTTAAGTCCCAGCTACTCACAATCTATATTAATGATTTGGATGAGGGGATCAGGGGTAAAATAACAAACTCCATTTATGATAGCCAGCTGAATTGTCACATAAATGCAAAGAGGCTGCAAAGGTTTAGACTATCCAGGCAAATGGAAGACCACATTGCAGATGTAATATACATAGATTTTCTCTGCCAACCTATAGAAGGATATACCTGTGAAATAGAGAGTACAATGAATATTATCCAGATCAGTTTCTGGTATGCAGGGATGTCCAGTATGGAGATATTCAGCAGACAGGCCCTATATTCTCCATGATTTATAATAGTGAGAGGTAATCTCATAGTGGGTGGCACAGTGGCGCTGCAGTAGATTTGCTGCCTTACAGCGCAAGAGACCCGGGGTCGATCTTGACTACAGTTGCTGTCTATATAGAGTTTTGTACATTCTCCTTGTGACTGCATGGGTTTACTCTGGGTACTCCGGCTTCCTCCCACACTCCAAAGACGTAAAGTTTGGAGGTTGATTGGCTTTGGAAAAATTGTAAATTGTCCCCAGTATGTTGGATAATGCTGGTATATAAGGTGATCACTGGTTGGCAGGGGCTTGGTGGGCCGAAGAGCCTGTTTCCATGCTGGATCTCTGAAGTCTAAAGTGGATTGAGAGTGGGTTAATAGAAAAATGTTGCCTTCTCCCATTGGTAGGTTGTGATTAATGAGGTAATGCAGCAACTGCTGCTTGGGTCCCAACTATTATATACATCAATGTTTTGGCCAAGGGAGCCAAATGCAACATTTCTAAGTTAGCTAATTACATAAAGCTAAGTGGAACTGGGTGGACTGATGAGGATGCAACAGGGCTTCAAGCAAGTATAAATAAGCTGATATAAATGGGAAATAACATGGCAGGTGGGAGAAAATATGAAGTTATTTGTTTTGTTAGGAAAAAAATAAAATGTTATTAAGATATTGCACAAAGTTAATGTTGAGAAGAAGCTGAGACTTCTTGTACACATGTCACCATAGGTGGGTCCAGCAGGCAATTAGGTAAATGGTGTGTTGGCTTAAATTGCAAGAGGACTTGAATATTGGAGTAAAGATGACAGTACAAATATAGGTGACACCGCACCTTATGTACATATTTAGTCTTCTGAACTTAAAAAGTATATATTTGCTATAGAGGGTGTGCAGATTGGTTCAAGGGATTGTATGTATGTCATATGAGAAGAGATTGAGTAGATGAGAGGAGACGCCAATGAAACATGCAACATTCTCAAAGGGTTCCACAGGTTAGATACAAAGAGGCTATTTCCCCAGCTGAGTTCTCTCGATTTAGGAGTCATAGTTTCAAAATAAGAGGTAAGCCATTGTAGTTCCCTTACTCCGGAGTCAGATATTGATTGTATTCAAAAGATAAATTTGTAGATTTCTTGATATTAATCGAATTGGATTATGGGGATTGAGCAAGAAAATTGTGTTCAAATAAAAGATGTTATGGAATGGTGGAGCAGGCTTGAAAGCTAATGGCCTATTTTTGTTCCAACCTTTTTATGTCCTTGTACTGTTACCTTAGAAAATATATACAATTCCTGCAGGATTTAATGCAGAGATTGGGCTGAGGGTTTAAAGGAATGAGATTGTGAGACACTGGGCCAAAAGTAAAAGATAGTGAGCAATTAGGGCAAGCATTTACAAGAAATGTAAACGCTAGATAATGTGTCAAGAGTTTAAAGTAATGAGAAAGCTAAAGTGAGAACTACAACAGAGTAAGAGAGGTGACCATGGTTTTTATCCAAGGAGAGAATGACAGAGCTGGCCGTGAGTGTTTAAATAGACAGTGTGGGGAAGAGGCCGAGAGTTTAAACCACTGAAAGTATGAGACTAGATTGAAAGTTTAAAGCAGCAAGACATTCAAAAAGATGTGGGAGAATAACTGCAGACTGAGAGAGCAGGGCAGAATTTAACATGGCATAAGACAGGGCTTTAATAAATGTAATACAATAGTTCTCAATGACTTTAACCCTCAAAGACTGTTCATCAATGGCAAAAGTGAGGGGAAAGTATTTGAAACCGTTTTCTGAAACAATAATCTGTAGATCGAAACAGAATATTTTAGACCAGGGCTGTGAATTACAGCAGAATTAATCAGATCCTCATTACAAATGATGCTCAGAAGAATAATGATCAAGATGCAATGGAATCTCATCTCCAGTCTGACAGTGATAAATGCGTAAAACTAGAACCATAAATATAAATAAAGACAAAACTTAGGTATAAGCACTGAGTTTATTATAACTATCTCAGCGTACTTGTGCAGATGACTTGACGACTTGGCTTGAGTCAGCATGGGTAGATCCGGAAATTAGATGAAAAGCTTAGCTAAGAAGCAACTGATGTTTTTGGAAATGGTTCGTTATTCTCAATAAACATGCCTGTTATTCAGAAAGAAAGATTCATGAGGAAATTAATTAAGTTGTGCCCAATGGAAGCAGCAACGTTTGGTGTTTGATAAAAGTAAAAGACTTACAAAGTAATGAAGAAATAGTTAGTCAGATAACAAAGAATTTTGCACACAAAAATAATTAATAATAGATAAATAGAGAGAAAATTGAACATAGGAGCAAAGCAGCAACAGGTTTCATTGTAGGAGCTTCTAACGATGTGTAAAGGAAAGGTGCAGTACAAGAAACAATAATGGTGAATAATAATCAAATCCACCATTTTAATATGTAGTAAGGAACTGCAGATGCTAGTTTGAACCAAAGATAGAATCAAAAAGCTGGAGTAACTCAGCGGGACAGGCAACATCTCTGCAGAGAAGGAATGGGTGATGTTTCCGGTCGAGACCCTTCTTCAGACGAAGTCTGAACCTTCTTCAATCTGAAGAAAGGTCTCGACCCGAAACGTTACCCATTCCTTCTGTCCCGAGATGCTGCCTGTCCCGTTCAGTTACTCCAGCTTTTTGTGTTTTACTCAAAGGTTTTAATCAAATATTCTCATCTGTTTTCATGCATATAAACATTTAGGAAATCAAAATGGTAGGTAACTAAAGTTGGGAATTTTAAAAGTTCATGTGGAGAAAATGTTCAAGAAAAACGAACAAGGTTTCAGGGAAAAAGAGACTGGATCCATTCTTGATAATTTTACCACATTTCTGTAGACTCTGGATTCCATGATTAGACAATGGCAAAGGAAAGACTGCTGTTCAAGAAGAAAAGAAGTGGGAATACCGGGATTTGCTGGTCAGTTGAAATCTATTTTTAAGGAAATGATAACAGACCATTAAGAAATACATAACATGAATCAACATGGTTTTCTGAAAGGGAAATTATTTTAATAATTAATTAGAAGCTCTTTGAAGATGTAACCAACAGAATAGTTAAAAGGCAACCAGTGAATGTAATGCACTTATATTTCCAAAAGGCAGTCATTTAGGTTTGACGTGAAAGATTACTGCACAAAATAAGACTTCATGGCTTGAGAGTGGTGGGTAGTGAATTGGTTAACAGACAAAGTAGAGATAAACAGGTGGTTTACAAGTTGACAGGTTAAAATTAGAGGGTTGCCATAGGGATCAGTGCTAGGCCATCCGATAGTTATCTATATACTAATTACTTAGATGCAAAGATTGAGTCCAATAAATCCAAATTTGTGGATGATGCAGCAATAGTTGTGGAGAAACATTGTGAGGTTCTGGTTGCCAACCTATAGGAAGGATGTAATTAAGCTAGAGAGGGTATGAAAAGAATGATAAAGATATTGCTGGGACTAGAGGTCTTGAGATATTAGGAGAGTTTGGATTGGCTGAGACTGTTTTCACAGAAGCAAAGAAAACTGATGGATGACATTGTAGATATTTGTAAAATCATGAAGGGCATAGACCACCAAGGCCTGCTAGATCTCCCGGTTGCTGACCATTTTAAGTCCCACATACTGACTTTTCTGCCAACATGAGGCCACATGCAAACTGGAGGAACAGTACCTCATATTCCGCTTGGGGTAGCTAACAACATAATAGTATGAATATTGAATTCTCCAAATTTAGTTCACTAAACTATAAACAACCCCCCTCCCCTTTTCCCCCTCCTCTCATCCAAGTGCCCCACCTGGATTTGCACCCTTCACTTGCTCACTTCCCTCTACATCTTTCCCCTTCCACCCACATTCCTTCCTCTGGCTTCACAATTAGCACCTCTCTTATCCTTATCTCACACTTTTTCATCTTTGGTCTTTTCACCACTGCCCTTTGTCCAACCATATGCCAATCAAAATTCACCCTCCCTCCCCTCCCCCCTGCAATCAGTCTGATGAAGGGTCCCGACCTGAAACGTCAGCTATTCATGTTCTTCAGAGATGCTGCCTGACTCGCTGTTACTCCAGCACTTTGTGTCTTTTTTTTAAGGGGCATAAATAAGATTGATAGCCACAGTCTCATTCACTGTGTAGAGAGGTTTAAAATTAGAGGGCATACATTTAAGGTGAGAGTGAACATTTTAAAACATCTCTGAGAGGCAAGGTTGGTGGGTGCATGAAATGAGCTACCAGAGGAAGTGGTAGTTGCAGGTACAATTATAATGTTTAAAAGACATTTGAATAGATACATGGATAGGTAAGGTTTGGAGCAATATGGGTTATATGCAGGCAAATATGACTAACTTAGATAGGCTTCTTGGTCGCCATGGATGAGTTGGGTTAAAATTCCTGTTTCCATGCCATGTTACCCTATGATTCTATAATTCAATTGCACATAAAGTCTGCAAAAGGATATTATTAAATTAATTGGGTGGCCAAAAATTTTGCAGAATAATTTGAAGATATGTGAGGTTATCACATTGGTAGGAAGATTACAAACCCAGAATATCATTTACTTGGTATGACACTATAAAATGTTGGTGTTCAGTGATATCTATATGTCCTTGTACAAGAAATACTGAAAGTTATCATGTACAGTGAGTAAGTAGGAAGGCAAAATGGAATGTTAACTTTCTCACAAGGATGACAAGTACAAAAATAAAACAGATTTTCAAGGCTTTGCCCAACTGTTTTGATCTGTTTATTTAAGAGGAGGATATACTTGTGTTGGAGGTGATGCACCAAAAGCTCACAAGTAAGTTATCTCGAACAATGGGGTCATACTATGATGGAAGATTGAGATGTGACCCCACTGGAATATATAAGATCTTGCGATTTGACTACATCTGTCAGGTGGACTTTGAGGAAAAATTAGAAATCCTCAGATTCAGGCCAGGTGAGCTCATTATAAATGATAAATGGTAAACCTGTCACTTGGATCCATCTGAATTATAAAGGAGAGCCAGAACAAAATTGTAAAAGTCAAGTCTGATTGAGGTTTTTTGTGTGACAAAAATGATTGTTTAAGAGGTGTAGAGTGTGTGTGTGTGTGTGTGTGTGTGTGTGTGTGTGTGTGTGTGCGTGTGTGTGCGTGCGTGTGGTCACACAGGACACTTAGTAATTGAGGATGGCAACAGCATAGCTTTATGGAAAGAAAATTACACTTGACAAATGTATTTATTTCTTTAGGAATTAACAAAGTGGATAAAGTGCGACCAGTGCATTTGGATTTCCAAAATGCATTCATTGCAATGCTACATAAAAATCACTTCATAAGATAAGGGTTTATGGTATTGGGATTAATACATATTGTAAGGCGAAGTTCTTTACAGTTTATATTAATAGGTTGAGTAAAGAAATGAGTGCTTATTATCCAAGTGTATCAGCAATACAATGATCAGTGGTAGTTACACAATAAATCTGTAAACAAATATAGGCAAACTATGGAGTTTAAATCATACATCGCACTGCCTTGAAAATGTATTACTTTTCCCTCTCCCAGTGGGCTGAAATGCTGGAATATCTGATGTACATGCGCAGAAGTGGACATATGTTCAGCAGAACTGCAGCAGTTGAAGAAGGTGGCTCATTATACCATCAGAAGGACAGTGATTCGGAGAGACACTCACCTCCCAAAAAACAGATAATGTCAAAAGTGATAGGAGCAGAATTAGGACATTCAGCCCAACAAGTCCACTCTGCCATTCAATCATGGCTGATCCATCTCTCCCTCCCAACCCCATTCTCCTGCCTTCTCCCCACAACCACCGACACCCGCACTAATCAAGAATCCATCTATCTCTGCATCAAAAACATCGACCAACTTGGCCTCTATAGCCCTCTGTGTCAAAGAATTCCAGATTCACCAACTTCCCCCCCACCAAAGAAATTTCTCCTCATCCCCTTCCCAAAAGAACTTCCTTCAATTCTGAGGCCACGACCTATAGTCCTAGACTCTCCCACTAGTGGAAATATCCTCTCCACATCCACTCTGTCCAAGCCTTTCACTATTTTGTATGTTTCAATGAGGTCCCTGTACATTCTTCTAAACTCCAGCGAGGACAGGCCCAGTGCCGACAAACACTATCATAGGTTAACCTACTCATTCCTGGGATCATTCTTGTAAACCACCCCTGGATGCTCTCCAGAGCCAGCACACCCTTCCTCAGATATGGTGCCCAAAATTGCTCACAATATTCCAAATGTGGCCTTACCCAGCGCCTTATAGAGCTTCAACATTACATTCCTGTTTTTGTATACAAACCCTCTTGAAATAAATACTAGCATTAAGTTTGCTTCCTTTAGTACTTATTTGACTTGCAGATTAACTTCTTGGGAATCCTGCACCAGCACTCCCAAGTCCCTTTACACCTCCGATTTCTGGATTCTCTCCCCATTTAGAAAATAGTTTACGCCTTTATTCCTACTACCAAAATACATTCCTCCACACTTTGCTATACTATATTCCATCTGCCACTTCTCTGCCCACTCTCCTAACCTGTCCAAGTCCTTCTGCAAAGTCCCTGCTTTCTCTACACTACCTGCCCACCCCCCTCCCCCCTATTTCCGTATCATCTGCAAACTTAGCCACAAAGCCTTCAATCCCCTCATCCAAACATAATAACAGGCAAGCAAGGACTGTGAGCATAAACGACGGATTCTGGTTGCACATTTAAACATTGAAAGAGACTTTAGTTTCTCCAAAATCGCTTGGCTTCCCACGAGCTGATAAAATGCCAGTCAACCTGTGATTCTTGGCAAGAGTCAGCACTGAGCCTTGCCAAGAACAGCATTTCAAGAGTATTTTATTGTCATATGTCCCAGACACAACAATGAAATTCTTACTTGCAGCAGCATAACACAATGCGTAAACATAGTACTCTCTGAAGAATATGATAAACAAGAAAAAATTCAGTATATATATTATATATACACATGTATACACCCCACAGGCACACACTTACATACACGTAAAACAAACCAAAAAACTAATAGAACAAAAAAAAACACAATGCCGCCGGGTTATGTAGTTCAGATCTTATTTGGAGGTTGTAGTGTTTAATAGCCTGAACCAGCGGAAAGTGCTGCAATGTTTGTACTCTAACTTTTTTTAAATTAACAAAAACGCTACATCTTTGGAGTTGATTGTGTATTGATGTCAACAAACACATGCCAAAATAAATAAAATATAATTCCGTTGTAAGTCCCGTGCTCTGCATTTTCTAAGTGCTTCCTGGTGTGTCCCTTTCAATGTAATAAAAAAACATATTTTAAAGAAATAGTATTTTTGCACCGCCCGTTTCTAGGCACAAGGAGGCGCTTTTAACTGATGTCTCTTCTCAATCAAAGCACAGCATTCGCAGGTCACCGATACATTGATTCCAGCAGCCGAGGCACCTGAATTATTCCTGGCCTTTAAGCTTTTGGAAGGTGTGGGAAATGGTACCTGGACATTCAGATGTTCTTGGCCAGGCTCAGTGCCGACGTCGACCAATATCCGTCTTTTCATTGGGATTACGGGAAGATATCGTCAGACAGGACTGGTAACTCCCAGAATGCCAACTAACCCATTAATAAAATATGTAAAGCAGGCACACCTATTCAGCAGTCAGTGAAATACAATTCACTCCATCGGTTACACCTCAATCAGCCGGTTAAGGCACACAGTCAAGTACTCTTCATCTCCCGAAATGTCTGATTTTGAGAGAATGGCTGCTAAGGACGCATACAATGTAAGTCAATTGTGTGACCAATACAAACGCCCAGTAAAATGTTTCTCGGGTATTTTGTAAATTATATGTGTGAGTAAAATGTAATCCATGGCTTGAACGTAAACGAGTTTTGTGAAATTGCGGAAATCTTTTTCTCTTATCAATCATTTTGTCACTTTGTAGAAGGAAATATTGCATCGATAAACCAATTCTCCGATTTAAAATAGACGAAGTTTTTGGGCGTGTCCATAAAGGGGAGAAATATGTGGCAAAATCGCAATCTATCTTCAACCGCTTAAGTGGTGATAAATTCTAGTGGTACATAAAACATCCTTTTGTCGAATGGACAGCACTACTGTAATGTGCAGGTTTGCCATTTCAGAGGGATACGTTGATACTAGCTTCTGTAAATTAATAACATGAGGAAGTAGATGGTTAGCTGCTTTAGTAGTTCTTCGTGCTTCTGTGTGGTTTCCATCCAGGATCTGTTGAATATTCCGTGACAACTACGGTCACGAAAATAAAGGAAATGTTCCTACATTAGGCTTTTTCTTTGCCTGTGACTGCAATACGTTAAGAAAAACTGGATTCGCAACTTTGTATTGTCTGTAATCAGGTTCCTTATTGACACACCCTAATCCGGAAAAAATGCATGCAAAGAGTATTTGGACATAACCCTGTGTGCCATTGCTTTGATCTTTTTGATTCGGTGTAAAAAGATTTGTGATGTATTGTCCATGAATTGAGAGGAAGTATGTAAGCAACTACTATGGGAATATTGCAGAAAATTACAGTTACAGAGACAGTAAAGATGCTTTGTGGCAGAAAGAACTAGGAGAGATGTGTCGTGGAATAAAATGACGTGGGTATAGTGCAGATGTTTGGCAAGTTATTCACCCAGTGTGCCCTTGATCTCACTGATGTGGAGGCCACATCTACAGCACCAAATGATATATGTTGTGGCCTGCTCTGCATTGGAAAGTCCAAGTGCAGACTGGAAGCCCGCTTTGCCAACCATCTAAGCTTTGTCTGCAATGGCCACCTTGAGCTTGCGGTTGCACACCATTTTAAATCTCCTCCCTATTCCCACCCCAATCTGACTGCCTTCAGCCTCCTCCACTCCCAGCGTGAGGCCAAGCACAAACTAGAGGAACAGCATCTCATATACCAGCTAATTATTTTACAACCCAACAGCATAAACATTGCATTCTCAAATTTCCCATAACTTGGACTCCTCTGCTCCTTTCACATCCTGATCCACCCAGGTCCTCTTTCATGGCCATTTATTTCCTCTCCCCCACCTTATTCCATCTGCCTATTATTCACACATTCTACCCATTCAGTTGTGGATCCTGGCAAGGCGATCCACAAGGCGATTCAGTTGTGGATCCAGCACAGGCAAGAGAGGGGGATCAATTCTCCAAATGAACGTTGAATTCGCCAATTTTAGGTAATGAACCTACTAACACCCTTACTCTGCTCCCTTTTTCACCCTTTTTGCTGTTCCCCCGCTTGGATGTACACCCATTTCCCCCGTTCCCTTTCTCCTCCACCTATATTCCTTCCTCTGGCTTGCCAATTTGTGCCTTTTCTATCCTCATCTCCTTATCCCACACTTTTAGTCTTTTCATCTCTGGCCTTTGTCCTATTATCGGCCAAAAAATAACCTCCGTCACCTGTATCCACCTATTGCTTGCCAGACTTTGTCCTGCCCCCACCTCCCAGCTTTCTCATAGCCTCCTCCCCCACCCCATCATCACAACAATCAGTCTGAAGAAGAGTCCCAAACCAAAACGTCGCCCATCCATGTTGTCCAGAGATGCTACCTGACCCGTTGAATTACACCAGCACTTTGTGTGAGCTTTGAGGTTGTTTTTATGAAATGAGAAACCAAGATCTATGAGTGAAATATTGCTGTTAGCAGAGAGGTAAATGTCAAGAATTGAAATCTGTAGGTTGTATAATGAAAATATAGAACACAAACAGATTTAAAATTTAATCTGTGATACACACTCCAGAAAATTGTTCCATTCCTAGCCACCCACAAATATGCAATCTGTTTTTAAAATGAAGTTCCTGTTGCAATTGTTCCACTACGAAAAGGCTTAGAAAGCATTTTAATTTTCTGAGAATGAAATTGATTATAATATTTCTTTTTTTTTTTAGGCAAGAGGCACTGTCAAACCAAGTCCTGGTTTTAATGCTTATCACGATGCAGAAAATCTTCGAAATTCCATGAAAGGACTAGGTAACTCAAAGCACTTAATCAATGTTTTTGTGGCAATGCAAAATTCAGGAGTACTGAAGGGGATCGGGTGAGGTGGGGAAAGCGCAAGAAGTCTGATTCTGGTTTGCTTTCAGCAGAGATTGACGGGCAATGAAGCTTACATTGGCATCCGTCTGCTGAGAGTGATATGTAGGATACAGCTCTGAAGTTGGCAAAAACAGGATGCCTTGGAGATAACTATACTTTTTTCTTTGGTTTAAAATAGTGTGCTTGTGAAAGTCTTATAAATAACAAGATCTCTGTGAGGTTGATAAAATTGATTTTAGGTGGCATATCCCATTTTGTGTTGCAATTTCTAATTGTTATTAACATGTAACATAGCAGATGTAATCTTTACGAGCAGGTCTTAAAGAGTCATATAAAAGAGTCATATTACATTACAAACATCCACCAGGGAGTGTCAATACTGAACAAATGGATGTTGCAATGCAGTGAATGGATGGGCATTTTGTTTCAGGGAATCAGATCAAGTTGATGAAGAAGAGTGCCCAGAGGCAATGTCCTTTTTGCATGGAAGCCACCGAGACCCTATAAGGATGTGGTCAGGAGCTTCTGGGCAGGATGATGCCATTAAGGTCTCAGTAATGACATGACTATAGTATCTTGATGCTTACAGAATGTTTACAAATATCCACATGTTCTTTGCCAGTGGGGGGGCAAATGTTGAAGACCAAAATTTTCTGTGTTGCATTAATTTTGATAGTATTTCAGGGAATTTTATGCTGGGGAGTAAATGTGCTCGGAATACAAATATCCCACTGTAAATGAAGGGATAGATTTCCCAACCAGCATTGCACCACCTAGAACCGACACCGACACTTGCATTGCAGGCTAAACCAGATTTTCAACAGCAGTGTGAGGACGCAATGCAAAGGAGATGACGTCTCTTCCTTGAGTGTGGAGTTTGAGTGATCTGAAACCAACGGTGAGCAGCAAACCCTGAGATTCGGCACAGATCAGCAGCTGCAGCCTGGAATTCACCTGCCATGTATTTGAAATGCACTGTGACCCTCTGGCAATGCAGTTAAGACACTCGGGAGGCTGCATTTGAAGCCATGTAAGGTCACAGATCCCATGGAGCATAAATTGAAATTTGTGCATTGGGCAAGGTTTTAGGGATAAAAATGTTTGCTAGGTGTATCAGTAAGGACTGTTGTTTTTCAGACCAGTGTGGTCAAATGTTGAAAATGTTAGGATTACTTTTGATTTGGCAAAATTTTATGCCAGGGGAAAGAAAGTACGAGGAAAACAAAAATCCCACCATGCACTGAGCTACAGAAGGTTATACCGAAGATAGATACAAAGTGCTGGAGTAACTCAGTGGGTCAGGCAGCATCTTTGGAGAAGAAGGATGTCTTGCGCTTCAGGTGGGGACCCTTCTTCAGAAGAAGGGTCCCGATCCGAAACATCACCAGTCCTTTTTCTTTAGAGATGCTGCCTGACCCGTTGAAATACTCCAGCACTTTATGTCTATCTTCGGTATATTCCAGCATTTGCATTTCTTTCTACACAGGTTATACTGCAGGTTAAACCGGATCTTCAACAGCCTAGTTTTTCTTTTGTTTCGTTATTTTAAGATTTTAGCCTCCTGTCTCTTTTAATCTTCCATTGTGTAGTATATATTCAAAGCTTCATGAACCACACTTGATATTCCTTCTGAACATTGTTGAATGCCAAATATTTTCTATCCAAATCGTGCTACTGTGAGAATGTTGTACAGCAATTCCCCTCCCAGCTTAACTTTGTTTAATTTTGTTTAACATTTTGTTAACTTTGTTTAACATGGCTACTCTTGTTGATGAAACTCTAGATTCTGAGTTTTTATTAATCACCCTGGGGGTGCATCTTACCTTTGCTTGCATTTCAGAACTCGACTCGTGTGCTATTCCTACGAGTTCTGCTCCAAAACTAGATGATCCTCAGCATACCTCTCATCACCATCCTGAGTTTGCAGACGCTTGTGGTCCTATCACAACCTGTCTGAGGAGCAATGTCTCCCGAGGCTAAGATTGATCAAGAATGGCATTAGAAGAACAATGAACTTCTGTAGCCTGTACACCAGGCTTGCCTGGAATGCTTTGACAATTGAGATCAAGGTTGCAATCACCATTGACTGGCTTTAGAAACATTCCAGGTTGCTGTGGTTGTAGTTTACTGCTCACTCTAATACCTTTGAGGTCAATAATCCTCTACATTCAGGGGGAAGTATTTTCTACAGTGTTGAAGCAGATTCATTGATTTACTGACACAAGAGACTGCAGATCTCAAGCATGAAACAATCTGCTGGAGGAATTCAGATTCACCAGCATCTGGGGGTGGGAGAAAATGTTGATGTTTGGGTTGAAACTCTGCATCAGGATTGAGAGGGGAGATAGAAGGTACAAAGAGCTTCATCAGTCCTGCTCTCCAGTCCCGTGTTTGACTTAATGTCAACATTTGCTTTAACACCACTACTGCAGCTCGATCTGCTGAGTTCCTTCAGTGGATTGATTTTGTTTTATCACTCAGAACCTTCAGCTGAAGAGGTGTTGATGAATCAAGGGACATTCATGTCGCTTTAGTGCTCAATGGCCATGAGGGCCCATTGTCATGGCGGCATTACAGGGTCAGCCTGGCTAAGCCTAGCCGTGGTGTCCTCCTCCAATACTGCTCCACCACTGTCAGCCGCGTCTGGTCCACACGTTCGACCTCTTGGAGCAGCGCCCGATCCAATCGAGCCCCAGTGGCTGTCTCATGATACACATTTCCAATCCACTTTGGTAACGCTGCCAGTTTACTTTTGTTTTCCCATCAGTAAAATCTAGGGAAGTCCCATGGTGATAAGTAAAAGACACTGCACTTCCCCAACAACCATATACATCATGTCCTGAAAATGTCCATTTACTTAACAAATGTTAGTCTGCATAGTTGGCAGTTTCTGTACTCGATTCAAAAACACTATGCCAGGCTTCTACTGACAAACCGCAAAATATGGCTGCATTATTATTACACAGGTGCAACCACGTTTTGTATAATTTAAAATATTTTCCATAATCAAATGTATTAATGACTGTCTTGCATTTATAGGACCCTGTTTTAGGAAGCTCCAAAGGTGGAATCATATGCCCTTTCACAAACTTTAATAATTTTAATTATTTCACTTTATATTCTTTAGAAAAAAAGAGCCTGATACCAGCAGATTTAAATTTTTTTTGTGCAAACGTCCATTTATAATTCATATTTTCTATCCAAAGTACCTGATGTCAATTCAGGGAATAGTGAAGAATGCCCCAAACTAATCCCTGAGCAGTATGCAGGTGATATATACCTGCTCAAATAGCCTGTTATTCTTGGGGTGTGATAGAAAGCTAAATGGCAGAAAAGGCAATATGGTATGCTTACCTTCATTGGTCGAGGAATTGAGTATAGGTCTCAGGATGCAGGTCATAATGCAGCTTTAGTTCGGCTGCATTTGGAATATTGCATGCAGTTCTGGTTGCCCCAACACAGGACGGATGTGCACCTTTTGGAAAGGGTGCAGAGGAGGTTTACCAAAAGGATGCCTGGAATAGGGGGTATTAGTTACAAGAGATTGGATAAACATGGATTATTTTCTCTGAACACCAGAGGCTGAGAAGACAACTGATAGAAATGTATAAATTATGAGAGGCATCAAAAGGATAGACAATCAGAACCTTTTCCTGGTATGGAAATATTAAACAATACAGGGCATATCTTTAAGGTGAGAGTGGCAAAGTTTAAAGGAGATTGGCAGGATGTGATTTTTTTTTTTACACAAACGATGGTGAGTACCTGGGACGCACCGCCAAGGGTGGTGGCAGGTATGATAGTGGCATTTATGACACTTTTAGAAAGGCACATGGAAATGGATTATGTGCAAGCAGATAAGAGTTGGCCGTGGCATCGTGCTCAGCACAGAGATTGTGGGCTGAAGGGCTTCTTCCTGATGTACTGTTCTATGATCCAAGTCATCTTTGGATGGAAAAGACCATACAGAAACAAATGCTATCTGTTTGGATGGTCGAGGTAGGCAGGAAAATTACTCTGATCTCAAGGTTTGATGTATTGTAACTTGTGAATGTAACTTTCTCAAAATATGTGATAGTGAATGTTGATGTTATCTTTATGTCAGTTAGCCTTGGGATATTTAATAGAATGCCTTGCACTTCCTCCAATAGGAACTGATGAAGATGTCATCATTGATCTTTTGTCAAGTAGAACTAATTGTCAACGGCAGCAGATCATTAAATCCTTCAAATCATCTTATGATCAGGTAATTTAAAAGTGTTAATCTTCAAACCTTAAGATACCATATTAAATCTATGTGACTTTATCTCAGAATTTTTTCTTCAAATGCATAAATAGCTAATTTAATTTAGCCTTCATATCAACCATAAATATAAACAAATGCAAATGAGTTTATAATAGATGGAGGAACTACTTTAGATTTAGAAACTATTACTGCTGTAAGATATATATTGTCATATTTTGCCTTTGGTCTCAACCCCATTCGTCTTACAACCTATGGCCTTACAACCCCATTCTCCCTCAAGCATCAAGGAATGAACTGGATACAGAGCCACCAACTGAAATGTTTAAAATCCGTAAACTTTGATGATAGAAGACCAACGGAATGATGCACCATGCTTCATCGTCACAGGCATGGGCCTTTAATTCGTGATTCTGAAAAAAACATCCTCTCCCAAATAAGGGATCACAAATGAAAAAGTTATTTTCCTTTTTGCATATGAAATCACAAGATATTTCTATCCATATGATAGCATAGCAATAGACACATGCTAAATTACATCATGAGCAATTTACTTCATGAAACATTCCAAATAAGGGCTCCTTTGTAAGTTAAAACAAATAGTTACAGTGTGCATTGTAAAGGCAACATTAAAAGATTCTTAATGTACTTGCATTTCTTGTGCAAAAACAGCAAAAATGTGGTGTGCTGTTTGGTAGTAATAATTCCAATATTGGGATTATAAATATGTTGACAATCTTGTAAAGATACCACATATTATTGGTACCATGCAGCTGCATTTGCATGTTAACTTTTTGTATAGAAGTGCTTCCAATGGAAATTGTCACTTTGCAAGTTACAATTCAAATTTATTTCGTTGCTGGATACGTTTTCTTACTAAATCCTTCAGCATATCACAGTGTCATTATTCATGAAGCAGAGAGACAATTACTTCTTACGTGCAATAAAAATGCACAGAGATCACTAAGGCTGCTGGCAATGAAGCTCAGGCTATAATGATGTACAAAAGTTGTAGTTGCCATATGTTTTAGCTGGTCAAAACAAGGTGATACAAGCAATCCTGATCCCTGATTCAGCCAGAAACAGCCCACCTTCCTGAATCTTGCGTTCCCATCCCTGCCCCTAGCTTCAGCCCTTCACACAGCCCACAATCTAGACGACTCCAGCTGCACAGCATCTACTGATATTTCACTACTTGCCAGCACCAGACATCACATACAGTCCATTTCATGGCAAACGGGATTCACCAGAGAATACAATACAGGGCTTCAAAGCAACGTGCAGTTTTTGCCAGCATTCCAAGTAATATGCATTTAACCTCATAAGTAAGTGATAGTGTTAGTAGGTAAAAAACAGAAACATGTATTTAGCTGTAAACACTTGGCATGTTGAGGAAAGAATAAATCAACTAAACTCATTCCCATGGTGTGAAGAACAGGATGTTGACACCAACACCAATGTACATTGTGTAAAATTTTAACCCTAAACTTTGTTGATTAATGTGTTATAAATAATGCTGCAGAACCTAATTGATGAATTGAAATCGGAGCTCGGAGGGAATTTTGAAGCTGTGGTTGAGGGATTGATGTTGACTCCTGCAAAGTTTGATGCACAACAACTAAACTGTGCAATGGAGGTGAGTCACAGTTAATATTCGGCCTCTTTACAAGTTGGATTTAATCGCTTGGAAATAGGTTTCACTATGTCACCCAAAGTCCTTAAATTCTCCAACTATCTAACTAAAGGCATGGTAGTTAATGCTGCTGCCACACAGCTTCCACCAACTCGGGTGTGATTTTGACATTAGGTTCTGCCTGTGTGGAGTTTGCATGTTCTCCTACGATCACATGGGTTTCTGAATTCCTCCCACATTCCAAAGACATGCTGGTATGTTAATTGGCTCCTGTGAATTTGTTCTAACGTAGATGAGTGGCAGGAGTAGATGAGCGGACAAGTGGGGAAATAAGTGTTGAAATGAAACTCTGACTTTTTTGGCCGAATGTATAGGCCTTCTGTGTTGTGAAGTCGGGAAAATATGAAGCATGCTACCTGCCCAATTTAATGACAATGAGATGCATCCCTGTCAGAAAGAGGTGACTTCCTTTGCAGATACAGCAAAGGACCAAGTGTTTTCCTGAACCTCCCAGTAAAATCTTTCCACTGACTTTCCATTAAATAACCGGTAGTGAAATCTGTTATAACAAATTAGATTGGCAGCTTATGACTGAATGAATTTTTTGAGGAGCAAATGTGTTCATCTCAGCCGCCTAGTACTGTAAATATCTCCTTGCACCATCCTTCTTCCCAAATCCAGTTAATCACAATTTCTTCCTGTTCAAGCCCCAATTTTATCCTGAGAATCCAGACCTCAGAGTTGGGCCATGATCTGTGAGGCAGATGTTACCTCTTATTATTTTCTTCGCCCCATCAAAGGCCCTGAATTATCTGTGACTCTCCTGCAGCTCCAGTAAAAGGCCTGCCTTCCTCCACTCACCTTGGGGCCCCTCCTTCAGCACTGATCCTTTTTGGGTGTGTAGGCCAAAGCCCAGTGTTTTATAGACATTTCAATTTCTTTGTGAAATATAAGCCTTGTTTGAGGGAGAACGCTCAGATATGTGTTCCCAAATCTCTCCGTCCAACATGCTTGTGCTAATCTAAAATGGCTGAAGGCATGGACGTCAAAAATCCAAGTCATCCTTTAAACTGGTGCAACCTGCAAGGGGAAAAGGTGTACTCTCTGCTTTGATTGCCGTTCAGTGATGGTGCATATGCGTGATCAGCCAAAAGACAGAATCAAGCATTCTCAAATTGTCTGCCTTTGCTCGCAAGTAAAGATTCATCATTAAGTGGTGACTGGTTGAGGTGGCACCTGTGTGAGGAAAAATTACCCTCATTGCAGTTTAGAAACAATGGGAAAATAAACCCGAATAATTTTTGCCTTAAAATACCAAGGGCTGTGAGTAATGTACGTCATTGAATGTTATTGCTAGAGTACCGCAAAAATGTAAATGAATCTCATGTTGCCAAAGTGTCATCGTATTTGGCAGAGATAATAGGTCGAAGGTATTTACATGCTATTGTGCAATCCATTTTGGGATGGAAGTGTAATTTCTGTTCCTAAATGTGATTAAGATCTTGGTGAACTTGAATTCTGTGGTTTAATAGGGTGCTGGAACTGATGAACACGTCCTCTTGGAAATTTTAGCTACAAGGACAAACAAACAAATTTATGAACTTGTTGAAGCCTACCAAACAGGTAATGGAATTGCTTTCTGATTTCCACAGTACTCACGGTTGTCATAACTGCTGTTATAGAAATGGCACACTTAAGCATTGTGCTATTACTTTGAAAAGATCCCAAGCTAGTTGCTGCATCAAAGAGTAATAGTGTGATACAGCATGAAACGGACCCTTCATCCCACTGGGACAGCATACATCGTACACTAACCTCAATTTTCCCCACATTCCCATCAATGGATTCCTCCACTCACCTGCACATTAAGGAGAATTTACAGTGAATCATTAACCTACCAACCCACAGATCTGTGGGTTGTGGGAGGAATCTGGAGCATTTGGTGGCAGCCCACAAGGTCCCAGATGAACACCAATCCACCACTCCACTCACCTCCACTCACTCAATGCCTCTGGATTCCTCCACTCACCTGCACTGGAGAATCGATCCTGCGTTACAAGAACAGCAGCTCCATTAGCTGCTGCTCTGTGCCACCCATAGGAAGATTGTACATCTTTCTGCTCTCGAAGACAATATTACTTTCAGATCCCAAGTTAACCAAAGGTTGCCGTTTATGAATGTTTCTCAGATCGTCAGTCTGAGTCACACAACTAGATTGATGACACCTCGCACTGTGATCGTGACTTCCTACTCTTTGTCCTTGTTGCCCACTACCATGTATGTGTGCTCATCGAGCCACTGATGCTCAACTCAATTGGTAACTGTCCCCTTCATAGTTAGCACATCACGTAAGCTTTGGTTATTCTGTTCTGTGAAAGGTTTTGCCTTTGATAAACCTATAAATCCAACAATGTCCATCACAAGATGAAAACTGTAACTAGATAAAACACAGAAAAACACAATCCAATTTTATTTCCTTAATTTCAACAACTGTACTTTCCCTTGGAGTATTATTTCTTCCTTTAACCATGCATGTCCAGTGAATAATTCTATATCACTGTGTCCTCTTTATCTTAATGCATCTACTATTAGTATGAAAATCACAAAACCACAGATGCTGGAAATATGAATTAAAATCAGAAAATACTAGATTTGCCTCTGTAGGTCAGTCGGCATCTGTGGATGGAGAAACAATAAATGTTTTAGGTCCAAGACTGGGGTAAAAGAGAAAATAAATTAGTTTTAGGTTGCAGAGAGGATGGGATGTGCAGAACAAAGGGGATGTCTATGATAGACCAGGTGACCCACGGTCCAGTTAAGGAGTGGTTCAGATTGAGCATGTGTGCCAATGAAATGTGTAACCAATGGTAAGGCCATGGAACATGCCCAGCAGATAAAGTACATGAAAAAGATAAAGAACTTAGTAACATGGTGTCAGGACAACAACCTCTCCCTCAATATCACCAAGACAAAGGAGCTAGTTATCGACTGCAGGAAGCATGGTGGAGTACATGCCCCAATTAGCATCAATGGTGCTGAAGTGGAAATGGTCTAGATCTTCAAGTTCCTTGACGTTAATATTACCAATGATCTGTTGTGGACCTATCACATTGAAGTAACAGCCAAGAAGGCACAACAACATCTCTACTTCTTGAGGAGACTGAGGGAATTTGGCATGTCTCCAATGGCTCAAACTTCAGATGCACCATGGAAAGCAGACTGTTGTGTTGCAATCACAGCTTGGTTTGGGAACAACTCTGCCCAAGACCACAAGAAATTGTGAAGAGTTGTGAGCGTAACCATCATGCTGATCAGGCTCCCCACTATTGACTCCAACTGCCCTTCACGCTGCCTCAGAAAATCAATCAACATAATCAAAGACTTATCTCATCCGGTCATTCTCAGAAACTTGAAAGCATGCACCACCAAACGCTGAAACAGCTTCTTCCCCTCTATTATCAGGCTTCTGAACGGTCCTCCCAAAAGATAAGGTGCTTTCCACCTCCATTCCCATAGTGGACATTGGACTTTGGCTATGGAACTGGTGTGCTACAATGCTGAGAATTATATTCTGCAATCTGTATCTTCCCCTTTGATCTACCTTGTCTCAATTGAGTTTGACAACTGTATAGGATCTGATTGGATTGCAGGCAAAACAAAGCTTTTCACTATACCTCGACACACATGACAATAATGAACCTAAACCTACAGAGAAAAGGGAAAAACTGAGCCGAAATGATGATGGGCCACCAGTTCTGATAATGCAAAAAGAAGAGGTGTATTATCTAAAGTAATTTGATGTTGAGTCCTAAAGGCTGCAGAGTGCCCAGGTGAAAGATGAGTTTGTGTTGAGCCTTTTTGTAACAGTGCAGGAGGCCACAGACGGAGAGTTGGAGTGGCTGTGGGATGGTGAATGAAAGTGGCAAATAACTAGAAGCTCAGGGCCATTCTTGTGGACTGAGGGCAGGTGCTCCACAGAGCTATGGACGAGTCTGTGTTTGTCCAATGTAGTGATGTAATGAAATGTAGATTGTCAGATTATCATGTGCGGATTTAAGTGCTTGTTCCTGTGGAATTAAAATAGATAAGTTGCATACATTTTTAATGCGCTCTTCAGTATGCTCTAATTTGGTGTTTCCTGCAGGTGTATAATATGTACTTGAATGGACTAAAACTAAAAGTATATTTTGTATTTACGAGGCAGAAAACAAGAGATTTTTTTCAATGGTAACTATATTTGTGTTATTTCTTTTTGATAGAGAATGCAGTGAGTTTAAAGGAATCTATCCAGGGTGAGAATGCTGGTGACTTTGAAAATTTTCTTCTGGCCCTGCAGAAGGTCAGTTTGCTTTGTAACCATGGCATTTCCATGGGACTGTGTACTTGCATTATTTGGACATTGCAATACAATTAAGGAAATGTCATGCCTGCATCTCACTCATGATTGCCAAACAGCTAGTGGGGAACGATTTCCAACACGAGAAAGTCTATTACCTCTAACGTTCAATGTGCTAACTTATTCAAATCCCCTAATATCAAAAACCCGGGGTTGCTGTATTTATTGTAAGGGCACAGTAGCAGTGTGGTTATTCTACAGGTATGGTAATCCCAAAGACTCAAACTAATGAGGAAACACAAGTTCCAATCATTCATGTTATTCTTTTATCATGTATCTGTATACTGTGGAAGGCTCGATTGTGCCCTCTTTCCGCTGACTGGTTAGCATGCAACATAAGCTTTTCTCTACCTGTGACAATAAATTAAACTCAACTCATCAATGATTGGCAGCATTGCCCATAGTATGGTTCACTTCAGGTCGGCAGACTGGAAATGAATTATCTATTGAGGTGCCAGATTATTATGTCTGTGATTTGATGTCTAGTTTTGTAGTGTCTGGTGAGTCACCTGGACAATTGGTTTCAGTGCTTCTCACCTGGGGAGGAAAAAAAACAACCAGGTCCATTGTTCTTGATTGATGGAAAGTAATCCTTTGATGTGGATACAATAGTTAAAAGAAAACACAGTCATGGGCTTGGTTGGGATGCCATTCAGTAAGTCTGAAGAAGGGTCTCGACCCAAAACATCACTCTTCCTTCTCTCCAGAGTTGCTGCCTGTCCCGCTGAGTTACTCCAGCATTTTGTGTGTTTCTTCAGTTTAAACCAGCATCTGCAGTTCCTTCCTACAGCTATTAGCATTGGTATCTAATGTGTAGGAAAGAACTACAGATGGTGGTTTAAACCGAAGATACACATAAAATGTTGGAGTATCTCAGCAACATTTCTGGAAAGAAGGAATGGGTGATGTTTTGGGTTGAGATCATTCTGAAGACCCACCCATTCCTTCTCTGCAGAGATGCTGCCTGTCCTGCTGAATTATTCCAGAATTTTGTCCAGCATTGTTATCTACACTCCTGTGTAAACACTGGTTATTTGGTTAAAATACTTTGAAGGCTGGTGTTCATGTGGCATTAAGAGAGAACAAAATCAATGAACTAACATGGAGAACTAATAGATCACATCACCAAGAGTTGTTTTGTGCAGTGATGCAAATCCTTTGAATACTTATGCTATATTATTTCTTTGTATTGAGATTCTGTCCTAACTGAGCTGTCTTTTTTTTAGGGCAAACGAGATGAAAGTATGGTTGTGGATACAAGTCTTGCAAAGGTCGATGCTCAGGTAAACACCGCATATTTTGCTCAAAGTTTAGATTAAATGTGGGTTAAGTAGATTGCAAGAACAAATCCCTTGATGTAAAATGGTGTCCTATGAAACCAAATTCTTTTGACATTTAAAAGTGTATGGAAGTCAAATCTCCCTGTGAATTTTTCAAACAATGTATTTGGTGAGCTCTGGACATCCATGTACATTCCAAAATGTTTTGGTAACTTAAGGCAGTCCAATGTTGAGTAATGCTGTTTACTTCAAGATTGTAGTCCTGAACCTGGTGTCATGATTAACATTTGTGAGCATATAAGTTTGATTTTTGTTTTTGAAAGTACCCATTGAACCCATTCAATCACAAACAAGATGTAGTTTGTGGAAAGAGAACTGATCCAAATAAAGTCTTTTCAATGATGCTATCAGGAAGAAGCAGAATATTATTAGAAGTATTCCAATGATTATTTATTTAAAAATTAATATTGATAATATAATTGAATATGTTCTCAAGATACTCAGGCACACATTCAAAACAAAAGGCAATCCTGAATAATTATTCGTAAAGTCTTTATTCTCAGTAGAAATTCCCATCGTATTCATTTTATAGCTGTTCCTGTTTAATCTTTGAAGTAACGTAGCTGAAACTAAAATTTAACCTAATGAGTTGCTGCCCATTTTCCCAATGATGTGAGCTAAATTTTGCCAGGAGGACAAGTGTTCCCATACCATCACCAAGGTTACCCTGAATTTGTTTTAAATGTTTTGTTCTATCATTGACATATCCATTCACACATTGTTCTTGTACTCAAACAGCACCATTTGGAATGTTTTTTGATGACAGGATTAAACCTGTCAGATTACATTAGAGACCCAATATTGCATCACCTTATGAACTCCAGAAAATATGTATTATCACTTGTCAATGGATATGATGAGGAAAATTAAATTTATATACGCCTTATTTTGTTTTGGTGGTCCCAAAGCATATCGCCACAAACGCAAGGCTGAAATGTTCAACATTTTATCAACAGCTGAGTGCGTGCTATGAAATCTTCTTAAATATAAAATTATGACATGCTATAATTTTCAAAAATGTTTGAAATCCTGCAGTGTATAGCTCCAATTTTAATTTTCTTCTGAATCCTCTTAAAGTTTGAACTTTTCTTTGCAACAGAAATTGTTGCTTTTAAAACCAACTCGGGAACTGCTGTGAGGCAAATGCAGTCACTAATTTGTGCACATTGAGCTTGAGTGAACAAATAGCAGTTTTTAATGTTTGACTGAGTAACGTTAGCAAGGACTGCAATCAAACTGTCTCTGGTCTATTTTTGGAAAGCAATCCATATCTGTTCAGGCTCTTCTATAAATGTTTCTAAAATTCCATTCAAAGACACTTCCAACAATGCAGGATTAATAGGGTTGAAAGATAGTGCCATTTAAGAGACTTTTGGACAAGCACATGAATATGCAGGGATGGATGCAGACAAAGGAGGTTAATTTAACTTGGCATCATATTTCGCATGGACATTGTGGGCCGAAGGGCCTTTCTTGTGCTGCATGTTCTCTGTTCTAAAGAGTCATTGATCTGCACTGCCTTGGCACTGATGGAAAGATCACATTAGTGTTTAAATTCTAGAAATATTTATTCCAAGAACATTGTGACTCAGACGTAGAAGCACTACTATTGAAGCCAAGTTCACAGTTAAGAATTTAAAATCTTTATTAAAAAGCAAATTGTTCTTCCTGTAATGATCTTATGATCATGAGATTTGATCACGGATTAATTTCCAGCCATGTTCTGCATTCATACTGCTGTAAATGATCAACGTGCTTTCACTTTAGGAGTTGTTTGCCGCAGGAGAAGACAAGTGGGGGACCGATGAGACAAAATTCATTAAGGTCTTCTGCAGGCGGAGCTTTGCTCATCTACGAAAAGGTAGCGTGCGGTCGGTCGCAGTTTGAAACCTATTAATAAGTCACTCTGACAGTGTTATCTATGCTAATGCTTTTCATTATGTAAATTTCCCTTATGACACCTGACAAAGAGCACATACTCATCACAAGATGTGATATATCCAAAGAAACTTTTTGAAAATGAGATTGTGTCATGTATACATGGGCTGACCTCTAGCGCCTGAGAATTACATTGTTGAAAGTACATTTAGAGTCATAGAGTGATATAATCATTCACTACCATCTTCACTATCTGCAAAACCACTACGTTTTGTATCATCAGAAAACTTGCTAACCATGCCCTGTAGGTTCTCATCCAAATCATTGATGTAGATGACAAACAGTAATGGGCCCAGCACCGAACCCTGTGGAACACCACTAGTCACAGGCCTCCAGTCTGAGAAGCAACCATCCACCATCATCTTCTGCTTCCTTCCATGGAGCCAATTTGCTATCCATTCAGCTATCTCTCTTTGGATCCCATGAAATCTAACCTATAAGAGCAGCCTACCATGAGGCACCTTGTTGAATGGCTTACTAAAGTCCATGTACACAACATCTACAGCTCTGCCTTCATCAACCTTTTTGCTCAGATATTCAAAAAATCCATCAGATTTGTGAGACACGACCTCCCACGTACAAAACCATGCTGACTGTCCCTAATCAGCCCTTGCCCATCCAAATGCATGTATATCCTATCCCTCAGAATACTCTCCAGTAACTTACCTACTACAGATGTTAAGCTCACCGGCCTATAGTTCCCACACAGACTGCGTGCTGTGAGTGCAGATTTCAAAAGTTAACTCAATCTTTATATCAATGTATTGTTGCTTAACTTGAAGGTCCATTTGTGCTTGACCATTGCTGCTGCAATAACTTAAAATTATTCCATGATACAAGAGAAAAGGCTTACTTCAATTTCTAAATGGACTCAAATTTTTCTTTGCCTCTAGTTTTTGAAGAATATTTTCAAATAACTAACAAAGATGTTGAAGACAGCATTAAGGATGAGATGTCTGGCTCATTTCAGATGGGAATGTTGGCGCTAGGTAAGGATTTTATGTATTTATTTCATACCACATTGGTAATTGTCCAAGTCCAGATCTATAAGACTGTATCTTTGTAGAATCTGATACATCTAATATTCAGTAGGGATGAACAGAGATTTTCTTCTACTAAACATTGATTCAGTTGAAGAAAATGTAAGCATCCAAGCCATCAACTCCATCTGTCTCACCAGCAATTGTCTGAATCAGGTGCTTCTTAAGCATCAAGTCTGATCCTAGATGAAGTTCTGACCACTGATTGGGCCTCACTCACACCACCAAAGTTTAAATCTAATGAGCAAATGGAAAACGCGCTCCTGCTTTAGCTCATCTACTGCTGAAACCTTCACATATGCTGTTATTATCTCTAGACTCTGCTCTTCTGATGTAATACTGGCTGACCTGTTTTCCATCCTCGATTCAAAGAACGATATTTAAAATACAACTAATTGTCTTTTAACGCTTACCAACTCCTGTTCAACATCATTTCATTCCTTAAATCTGCCAATTCACTTCCACTTTAAAACTCCTTTCTATGATTTCTGACAGCTCAATAAGCCTACTAATGAAGTTGCCTGCCCCCCCCCCCCCCCCCCCCCCCGAGTTCCTCCACTGGTTTGTTTATTGCTCCAGATTCCAGCGTCTGCAATCTCTTGCATCACGACCAAGTATCTGTGCTTCTTCAATTCTGGCCTCTTGTCCAATTCCAAACATTTAAAACAATGCAAACTTGGGCTGTAAATGTGTTTTTTTTAATTACTGATCTTTCTCATTAATAATTCCCAATCCTAATATAAAACATAGAAGAGTTGCATAAAGAAATATCATAAATATTACAAGCTTAGTACAAAAGGCATATTAAGCCTTTGTTTTGCCTGTACATTTTTCATGGTAGTGATTGTGCATTTTTGCCTTTGTTCTTTGTAGTTCAATATGCGAAGAATCCAGCTGGCTATTTTGCAGATAAGCTTTACCAAGCTATGTCGGTAAGCATCAAAGGAGGATTTTTTTTAAATTAATTTTATTTATTAGACTACCATAAAATAATTTTCTCCATTTTGGAGTTCCTCTGAATAGGCTGTCTTCCCGGTAATTGGAAGCTGAATCATTTTGGCCTTGGAAAATAATGGCCCATAAGTTAAATAATAGCATTCTTTGCAGTAATAAATGGTGGAATAACATGTACACAAAGGCTTAAGAAAGAACTGCAGATGCTGGAAAACTCAGTGGGTGAGGCAGCATCTATGGAGCGAAGGAATAGGTGACGTTTCGGGTCAAGACCCTTCTTCAGACTGTGAAGGGTCTCGACCCGAAACGTCACATATTCCTTCGCTCCATAGATGCTGCCTCCCTGCTGAGTTTCCCCAGCATTTTTGTCTACCTTTGTTCACAAAGGCTGGTAGACTACTGAGATCAATCAGCATTTGTATAGGCTTGTGCATTGTAATTTTATTTTTTCACTTGCGTTCATGTGGAACAAATGAACCATAAATGGATTTGCTGACTGTAATTAATGTTGGCAGTAAAATCCTTAGGCAGACAATCTTGTCCCAGTCTCAATTGTTCATTCTGTTTCAATATCAGTATTGAGGGCAATTAACTTGTTGTTATAAACTTATCACTGTTGAGACTATATCTCAGATCTTCAGATTGATTCCATTCTTATGGCATGTAGCAGCAATGGATAAAATACTTCACTGGCATCTGGAGGCCTGGACCTTGAATCTTCTGCAACAGCTGTGGTACTTACAGCCATTCTTTGATTGACGAAAAGGATGTTATCTCAGAAAACATTTCATTTTGTGAAATTTCATGAGTGATAGAACTGGGCAAAATGTGCTATTGGATTTCTCGCATGTGGAGAGTAGTGTGCTATTTGTTAAGGCAAACAAAACTTCATAAATCAATTATATGTTTCCTTGGAATCAAGAGAGTTCAAGCGTTCAAGAGACATTTATTATCACATGCACCAATTGGTACAGTGAGATTTGAATTACCATATAGCCATACGAATAAAAAGAACACAATACATGATAGAATTTCCGAATTGGCCACTTCATTTTTTTTCAATGAAATCATAGGGAAAAAAATTGAAAATTGAATGTTTGTAAATTAAGGAACATCTGTAATCAAATAAATATAAATACAAAAATTCGTCAGTAAAGATTACCATGAAACTATTGAATTATTGTCCAAAAAACAAACTGATTCATTAATGTTCTTCAAGGAAGAAAATCTACTGCCACTGACTGAGGACCCAAAGATGTTAAAATCATAAGTGTCGACATAGTTCAGGGGCAATTGTAGATGACCAGTAAAAGTTGGCATTGCCAGTGAACGTGAGCAAATAAATTTAAACAACGATCATTTGACTCTGGTTATAGTCACATTGAATAACATGCAAAACGTATACACACACCAATTCAAATAATGTGCATGCAGTTGATGGTGTAAAGACAATTTATGTATTACACATTGCTGTGCATGTGAAAAAAATTTCATGATGACACTGATAGTTTATGTTAGTAGATGATATAATAATTGCACAGGAGTCAGGATTTAGCAAAACACAGGAAATTAGAACAGTAATGTAAACATTATAATTAAATTGTCAGTGAATGCAGCTGCCCTGAGAACAAAGGTGATCTTTTGCACAAATAGGTGATAGAAATAGATGTCAGGTAAATGGTGCGAAAGACCATGCTGTGTTTATGTAACTTGCTTGTCTGTTAATTTATATTTATAAACCAAGTGGACATCGTTCATTAAAAAAAGGAACGAGAAATACATTTCAGAGTTGCTTTTCTTTTCACAATTTTGGAAATAAATCGTAACAAATTTTATATTTATACAATTGGTAATGAAAGCCAAATATATGAAGGCAACTAACAGGAGCAAAGCAAATTAAACTAAGGTGCTGTTAAAGTAGTTGATGCATCAAGAAAATATAGAAAGTAGCTATGGACCAACAAGACGAAAAGGGGAAAGCTATGGACATTTTAGAATGGGAATGCCTTGATAGTTAAAGGTAAGGGGGCTGTCCCACTTGTGCAACCTAATTGGCGCGTTTAGAAGAGTTTGGAAAAAAATGACATGTAGAAGACCTCCTTCGACCCCCTCGACTCTGTTGAAGACTAGCTACGACTAACTTCGGGAAAATTGGACACCGAATAGTGGAGAGTGAAGACGACCTCCCTTCGACTATGATGAAGACTATCTACGACTACCTTCGACTACCCTTGATTACCTACGACTAACATGACGACCTACTACGACTAAACCTACGAGTAAAAAAAGTATCAATATTTTCAATGGCGACCTTTTTTTACTCGCGGGCATTTTTTAACATATTGAAAAAAACGGCGCGACCTAGCTGAGGCCTCGAGTACGCGGAGACCACTCTCGAGCATGAAGGAGAGTTACGAAGACCTCCTAGGACCTCGTGTCGACCATGCTGCGAGTATGAGTCGAGGGACAACTCATCAGAACTCACGGATTAGGTCACCCAAGTGGGACAGGCCCTTTACAGATGACGTTCTGGAGTCATTTTAATTGTGGTCATATTGCTCTAACAGCTTGGATAAGTTGTCAAAGAAGATTTGAAATGAAACTCTGAAATCAAGGACTATTTAACCTTAATGACTCTGGGGTAATGATCACATTGAATGGCGGTACTGGCTCGAAGGGCTGAATGGCCTACTCCTGCATCTATTGTCTATTGTGATGGGTGAATAATATTTGGTGGAAATTAGGATACTGGAAGCAGAGTTTTGGATTACTGAGGACTTGCAGAGGGTGGAATGTCGAATTAGACAAATGATTTTTTTATTTTTGTCATGAACAGCTTTATTGAGTGTTAAAGTCATACAACATGGAAAAAGGACCTTCGGCTCAACACGTCAATGCTGACCACGAAGCCCCATATAGCTAGTCCCATTTTCCAAGCATAAACGGGAACTTTATTGTTCTAGAGATTGTCGTGAACAAAATATTCTATTGCAGTATTTGCTTTATAAATCTGTGATGTGCTCTTGTTAAAATGTTGTTTAAATGCTGTAGAATCCTTCCAACTAAAGTCACAGTGGGCACCATCTGAAGTGCATGATAATTCTAAGACAAATCCAGGGAGCAGATTTAAACACCGTACATGTCCTTTTTGACCTCAAAAGCATGTGACCAGTCAATTAACAAAGACTATAGAGCATCCTTGACAGATTTGGATGTCCTCTGAAATTCTTCATCATATATCTGCTCCATAAATGGAAGCAGATATAAATTCAAGCTCTAATCTTGAATAATAGGTCCGCTTCATACTCCTCAGTGCTGACTTGTGTTAATTAAGACTGCATCATTAGCCCAATACCTGATCAGTCTTTCTCACGTGTCCCCACAGCAGACAAGCTAATCTACATTGACAGCAAATGGGTAATTGTTCAAGTTAATCACCTCCACCCCAGAACCAAGGTTGCTCCAATTTCAGTCACTGAGTTGGAGTATAGAGACAAAGCTTGCATTCAATCACAAGGCCAAGTCCCAAGTTATTAACAACTATTACCCTGAAGCTTAAGAAATAAAAGGCCTTCCAGTAACATCTACACAACATTGCCCTATAAACCACAAGGACTACAACATGACATTGGCAAAGATATGCCATGTCCCTTATCTTGCAACAATGGAAGGCATTGATGATGAAACACACTATCGCTTAAAGCATAACCTTTTGCCATATGCAGAAAAGTGTTTGAAAACCAACGTGAAACTATGGTCTACTGGCCAAAAATTGTATGCATCTCCGGTAGTTTTCTGAGACATGGACTACCTGCAGCAGGAATCTCAGATAAATATCACTAACGTGATCTCCACAAGATCTTCCAAATCCACTGGCAGGATTGCAGACTAATGTCAACAATCTTTCTTAAACCAACACCCCCAGCCCTGAACATTACACTCCATCAGCCATGTTGTTCATAGACCCAACACCAGACACTCTTAGCAGGCACTCTTATGCAAGGTGTATCATCCCCACTAATCCATAATGAAGGAGGAGTATTTGCGATGCTTTTGTAATCCACTAGTCTCTCTTGAAAACATGCCCAGTATTAATAATAACAATGAATGAATGAATGAATACGTTTATTGGCCAAGTATTCACATACAAGGAATTTGCCTTGGTGCTCCACCCACAACTGACAACATGACAGTGACAGTTAGGAATGACACATAAAACACTAAACATTAATAATAAAACGCCATTGATCAAACATGTGAACCAAACAAAATACCAGAACAAATGGAGGCTACAGATTTTTGGCCATTGAGCAGAGCTACTACTCATGGAAAAAAAGCTGTTTTTATGTCTAGCTGTGGCAGCTTTGACAGTCCGGAGTCGCCTTCCAGAGGGGAGTGATTCAAAGAGTTTGTGGCCAGGGTGAGAGGGGTCAGAGATGATCTTACCTGCTCGCTTCCTGGCTCTTGCAGTGTACAGTTCGTCAATGGAGGGAAGGTTGCAGCCAATAACCTTCTCAACAAGAGCCCAGGTTACCTACTGGGCTCTTCCAGGTTACCTACTCCCAGGTTACCTACCAACCCTACTCGAAAGATCTAGCTACGGCTGCCTTACCTGTGGTAGAGTCTGTGGTTCCTACACCGACCTCATCAACCACCTCCAACCCCACAAAAACAGAGTTGGACGCAAGTTATCCTAGACCATGTGGGACAGCTTTTCCAAGAAGGAAAAAAATATTTTTCTTTGTGACTTCGTACTCCAATTTTAGCAAGTGCCTTTTCAATAATCAAATCTCAATTATGTAAATATTCATATATACAAATTGGTTTTAAGTAAGCTTTTCTGCTTCCTGGTCTGTTTCCAGTTGTGTACATTTTGGGAGGCATGAACTGTATACAATGTGGTGATCCCATTACCTTTCAAACTTTATCACATCAAACAGTATTTGTAAAGACTCATTGGGAAGTGGATGGTGGGTTAGTCAGACTTTTCGTTCCATTGGATATACTTGCAACAATATAATTTGAGTTTCTAAAAGTCTATGTTGACTATGTGAAATATGTTTGATATTCTCAAGTTATTTAATGCCATATCTGATTCCTGATTGTTCTGGGAATTGAATGAGTGGTGCTTGTGGATTGAGGCTAGGGTAGGTTATCGGGGTGAGTAGCCAAGATATACCTTAACTACAGCATTACCAACTGGAGAGGCATTGGTACTGATGTGGGGTCAATATGTTAATAGGTAGGTTACATAGAATTACATGTTTATCTCCATGATCTGCAATGCTAATGATGTTTCTGCTAATCGGGTTCGCCTAATTATTAGATATGGGTTGTGGTCTTTGGGGGCATAATCTAGAGCAGGCCACCGCGCTGGGTAGCTCTGATCTGTAGTCAATGGGGAAGAGACTTTGCATTATTTAGATGGTAAGGCTGGGGAATACATTGCTTCTCTTGATCCACGGGAAACGTTGGTTACCTTTAGTCTAGCCAGCAATAGTCGTTAAAACTGGTTAAATCTGAGGCTGCTGCTGCCGAGAATCCAAAGTTTAAAAAAAATGCTGAATACTCCAGAATAATCGAGGAAACAATTGCATAGTTTAATTTTCAAACAATATTGAAGAAGATCATTTAGCCCATCAAGTGCATGCCAGCTCTCAGAGCATCCCATCAGTTCCATTGGGCCCCATCTATTTTCAGTTAATGCTATTCTTTCCCACATGCCCTTTAACAGCTCATTAGTTCTTCTACCACCCACCCACCATTTGGGGAATTTACAGTAGCCAATTGACCTACCTGCATGTCTTTGAGATGTTGTCGGAAACTGGGGGACCTAGGGAAACCCCCGTGATCATAGGGATAACATGAAAATGCAACGTAGACGGCACCCCGTCAGGATCAAACATGAATCCTTGGAGTGGTGAGGCACCAGTACTTACTGCTGCACCACTATTTCACTCTGATAAAAAGTAATCAAATAGAACTATTAACTCTTTCTTGTTCCACAAATACTGTCTGAGTTGTTGAATATTTCCAGCGCTATTCATTTTAATTTTAAGGTTAATTCTGAGATTGTTGGACTCAAAAATATATTGAAATGTTAACCATCTCCATGGAAAAGCTTGGCTCTCTGCCCTTGTCCTGCCTCTGTTGAACCAAGATATGGGGATAGTATATGAGAGTATTTAAACCTTTCCATCTCTTTCCCAGTGCTAACCTACCTGTTCTGCATGATGAAAAGACAAGCTCTATATATCGTATGGGTGAGCTGTTCAACAGCAATAACATTCATTGCAATGAACAAATGGTTGTGACAGGTTGTGTGTATATGTATGTGTTTTGCTCAGTCTAGTTAACCTACTGATATTAGCCAGTAGTAACTATTCTGTTTCCACCAGGGTGCTGGCACAGATGACGGAGGTCTCATTCGAATCATAATCTCTCGGAGTGAAGTAGACATGATGGATATCAAAATTGAATTTTTAAAACTTTGTGGAAAATCGTTATTTTCGTACATTGAGGTATGTTCCGAACAATACAATAATACAATAATACTTTATTAGCCAAGTATGTTTTGCAACATACGAGGAACTGGTGTATACTTAAAACCACACTCAATCCCGACTCGAAACATCACCCGTCCTTTTTCTCCAGAGATGCTGCCTGACCTGCTGAGTTACTCCAGCACTTTGATTCTATCTTTGGTATAAACCAGCATCTGCAGTTCCTTGTTTTTACAATCTCTACTGCTCTACAATCTCTACTGCAGCTATTCTGTGACCAAGTGACTAAGGATATCTTATAAAATTGAGTAATGTTCTCTCTTCCTTCTCCTAGATGCTTCAGTGGAGGGCAATGCATTAAGCATCTGAAGACTCTCTATCCACGCTCTAATGTTTGTGGCTATCCACACTACTGTACACTCTATCTACATTTCTAGTTAATAGTCTTCATCTTTCGTGTGGCGTGCACAGCCTAAAGTTGTTGGACAACTTGTTCTATTTGATCTTCCGTTTGTGCACGTCAATTTAGTCGAAACAGGGTGGACCACGTGAAGGTTGCAATCTTCCACCCCTAGTTAATAGTGCAACTATTGTACAATGAGAAGCCCCGAAACGAGAGATTGATCTACAGTAATTCTATGTACTGGTGTTATGGAAATCTATAAAATGATATAGACAATAGGTGCAGGAGTAGGCCATTTGGCCCTTCATGTCAGCACCGCCATTCAATGTAATCATGGCTGATCATCCACAATCAGTACCCCCGTCTCCCCATATCCCCTGACTCCGCTATCTTCAAGAGCCCTATCTAGCTCTCTCTTGAAAGTATCCAAAGAACCGGCCTCCACCGCCCTCTGAAGCAGAGAATTTCACAGACTCACAACTCTCTGTGTGAAAAAGTGTTTCCTCATCTCCATTCTAAATCGCTTACCCCTTATTATTAATTAGTCCTTCGTAAATCCGCAAAATGCTCTTGTTAGAATGCCGGACCTTCTAAAGCAATGGGTGAGGAAACATGGCATACTAACACCCCCCCGTCCTCCGCTCCCCTCCACCCACCCTCCACACACACTGACCACCCGACCATGGAAAATAAGTAAAGACATGTTTAGTGTAATTTACTTTTCCATTAACAATAACTTTTTCAATACTGGAAATTTGCATCCCAAGAAATGCTTTCCTCTTTGACTGTGCATCCATTTAGCCAGGTACTGGACTAAATCGTTGTGGAGAATAAATAAAGAATGGCTAGAAGTCATAATAACTTGGCAATCTTTAATGAAGCTGTTATGTAGAAGGGATGAAAACACAAACTGCTGGGGACACTCAGCAAGAGGGCATTAGTTATGGTAAGAGAAACAAAGTAAATGTTTCAGGTCAAAGACCCCTCATCAGAACAGAAGGGGAGTTAGATGAAAACAGCCCCCCGTTTTCAATGTCTATTGTGCTGTAAAAATAGTTACAAACTTCAGAAAATTATAATGTGGAGTCTTGGCGAGAAAGCAATACAAAATCCCAATTACAGGAAATTTGCAAGCATGAGTAGGATCCATACAATTCACTCGCAAAATATTTCCTGTAAAGCACATATGCTGAAACTTAATCACAAATTATTTTATGTTGTACAAAGTTTTCAGTTCCAGCTGAAAGGAAATTTACGTTGGGTTAATCTGGACCAGAAACATACCCGGCTCAGATAATGGCAGAGCTGGACCTGGACCTGGAGATGAACAAGGTTTCATGACAGCTCATTTGCACAACAGTGGTACAATATAATGAAAAATGTTGGCCGATTTTCAGACTTTATAGAAAAGGCAATGAAGAAGAGACACCTGAACTGGCTTATTTCAACTTTGTAAAGCTGGTGTTCAATCTGAGAATATAGAAACAAGGAACTGCAGATGCTGGTTTGATAATGAAAGACACAAAATGCTGACGTAACTCAGTGGATCAGACAGCATCCTTGGAGAACAGGGATTGGTGATGTTTTGGGGTGGAATCGGAAACATCACCTACCCATGTTCTCAAGGGATGCTGACTGACCTGCTGAGTCACTCCAGCATGTTGCATATTTCCTTGGTGTTCAATCTTACTTTGATTATCGCCCATTATGGGGTACTTTCAAATATCATTCCATTATGGTCCCATTCTCATTCCAAAGCTCACTTGACTGCTCACTTGACCTATTGTGAGCTTTTCTGTCCCTGTTCCCCAGTATATTGACACTTTTCCTTGTTTTGGCTGATTTAATCATTTCAGAATAGTACCGCACAAATTAAAAGCATGTCATAATGTATTATTTTCCCAAGCAAATTACCACTGTCGCCATGCTCTGTGTAGTAGGAAACAGGTTTAGCAATGTATCTACTTGCTAGATTTTTGGGTTCTGCTTTTATTATCCAGGTGATTTTATTTCCCAAGGAAAGCAGAACCAAAAAACAAGGAAGAAAAAAAGTAGAAAACCACGGCTTAGAAGTGGTTCCCAATAATACTGATTAGTGTTTTTACAGTTTAATTACCTAAATGGGTTCAGCACAGTGGCTCAGTGATAATATTGTGGCTTCATTTCCCAATAGGATGACGTGGGAGGTGATTTCCGGAAGATCTTGCTGCGAGTCTGTGGAAAGGAAGAAGATGAATGAAGTAGATCGGCTGCTTTACAATTAGGCCATGACTTAGAATATGGTGCATTATCCACAGTTTCATTCGCAATTTATTTATGTTCTGTGTGACAAAGGTGAGGATAACAGTTTGTAATTTGCAGGTCCTTCAACAGATTAAATGCAGAGTTGGATTCCGATATTTATAACCAGTTTGCCAATACATTTCATGTTTGAGTCAATTTTACCAAAACGTCCAAATACGCAGTACATATTTGTTATTTTCCAACCTCTCTGCTTTGTAATCTTTGTATTAAAAATTCAGCCTAAACAAAAAGCATTCTTGTACAAGATAAAAGAAGCAGCAATCTGTCAACATTAAACAAAGGGATAAATGTAAAATTAAATGTCTGCATTTCTTGACCTGATGGTCATTAGTGCTCAGCATGTTGCATATTGTGTTTGCATTTACTATTTAATAGCTTCTGGTAAATAGTGGGTCAAAGGTCATGGCCTGTCTTTCAAAAATAAAATACTTGACTGCTTCCACCTAATTTCATGGTGTTCCATATCTTTCTTCCATGTGTTTTTTTTTCCGACAACTCTCCTGGTCTGTGTGTTTTTCTCCTCAACTTCAGTATATATTTCAATGAAGGGTTCCAGACGTTGAACTGAAAACTGTGTGTGATCTTAACATGACTTCTTTCCCCTTCCCATTTCTAGGTACAGGAGATGTTAACCTTCAGCCAGTCAGCGCATCCATGCATTGGTGTTTAAAAATCAAAACAAAACAGTGCAGATGTTGCAGATATGAAATAAAAGCAGAAACACTTAGCAAGCCAGGCAGCATCTGTGGGTGATCAATCCCATTTTAACTGTACCCTTGCCTCCAGTACAATGCCTGTTTCTGCAGTCTGGTGTTGGATATGCAAACCACATGACTGGCCAATTAGAAATGAAGATGTGGGCCTGCCACTGCTGCTGGATGTCTAGACTGAGGACAGCTCCCTGATCACCGATTAGTCTTTCCCCACCCCTATCCCAGCCCTACTTTCTCCAGCAGCTGCACTGTCTGGAGCTTGAGACTCACAAATCTCTCCTTGAAAAGCTCCAGAAAATGATCTGCTGCCTGACCCGATGCCTGTTTGTGAGATCGTGGTGCTCTCCAGGTGGGCTGGTGGATCTCGGTCCCCAGTTTCCCAGCCAGTGAAGGTGGATTCATGCTGTGGAAATTGGAACATCTCACTCGGCTTTGTCATCGCTTAACACATATCATGTCGTTAGATTCATGAGCCCCCATCCCCTTGATCCACAAGGCCTTGTGTCCTGCATCCATAGGGGCCTGTATCCTTCACTACTCTAAGCCACAGGGCCCCTTCTCCCATAGTGTGCCTGAACTCAGAATATTTACTTTTATTTTCAATGTATGTGAAAGCTCCAGAATTTGGCTTCTCAGGTCAATAGGAATTAAAAGATGCTGCTGTGACAACAGGCTGATGCTATATTGTTTCTTTTACAAAAACATATTTGATCCAGTGAACTAAAAACAGTACATCCACATGTTTTGTTGAGCGTTCAGATTAGATTTATCCGAATTCTGCCTGAATTAGAGGGTTTTGGCTGCAGGGAGAAGTTGATTAGACTTGGATTGTTTTATCTGGAACATTGGAGGTAAGGGGATACTCGATAGAAGTGTATACAATCAGGCGAGGTATAGATAAGGTAGACAGTCAGAACTTTTTTCCGAGGGCAGAAATGTCCAACATTAGAGGGCGTAGCTATAAAGTGAGAGGGGGGAAGTTTTTTACATAGAGGTGGGGGGGCTAGAAAGCACTGCCAGGAGTGGTGATGGTGGAGGCAGATATGATAGTGGTACTTAAGAGGTTTTTGAATAGGCACATGGAAGTGCAGGGAATAGAGGGATATGTGCAGGCAGATGAGATTTGCCATTGTGTTCAGCAGAAACATTGTGAGGTGAAGGGCCCGTTCTTGTGCTGTACTGTATTATGCTCTATGTATATTTTAATTTCCCCCTTCATCGTTTCCAGTGATTTCCCTGTGCTGTCAGTAGGGAGGGGTCGCAACTGAGTCAGGCTCTAAAACAGTCATCCAATGTTGCAACATATCTTTCACAACAGAATGGATTGGTTGCAAAAACCCTGTCTCTGCAGATCTGTGTCAGAAGGAATGCCATTGTTGCAGCATTTTGCGATTCAAATGTTTCCTCGGGCAATTCAGAGAATTCGGAAAATGACTCAGCCAGGCAGTTTTCCTGTTTAGTGAAAAGTCTGTGTGAAGCTTTGATACGCATTACTGTATATGTGAATGGAAAGAGTAAGGTGTAAGAATCGCGTCTTTAAACATTACAGGAGGGAAGATTCAATTGTTCATACAATGACTGAGCCAGTACTGTATTTAATAGCCCATGTAGAAACAAGGAACTGCTGATGCTGGTTGTGAAAAAAAAGGACATGAAGTGAAGGAGTAACTCAGCTGGTCAGGCAGTATCTCTAGAGAAAATGGGTTTAAAAACATGTGAAGAAGGGTTTTGGCCCGAAACGTTGCCTATTTCCTTCGCTCCATAGATGCTGCCTCACCCGCTGAGTTTCTCCAGCACTTTTGTCTACCTTCGATTTTCCAGCATCTGCAGTTCCTTCTTGAACATGGGTTTAAAGATCCCTGTTCTCCACTGATGCTGCCTGACCCGCTGGGTTACTCCAACACTTTGTGTTCTTTTTTTCAATTGCCCATCCGAGGCTGACCTTAAGAAGGTGGGAGTGAGCTGCTTTCTTGATTCGCTGTGGTCCTTGAAGTGGATAGCGGTGTGTTCCTTCACAAGGAATTCTTGATCCCAACTGAGTAACCAGGACAAAATGTCAATATGCCTTCTTTCCTTTCTTCCCACAAAGAGGGAGGGTGAGGTAAAATAAGGCATTATTAGTCATCTTTAGTTTCCAAATTCCTAGCTCTCACTGAGATGATAGCAGTGGCCTTACAGTGTAAATGTACTTCACAGTGAATGAAGAAGCTTTACAGTGCAGACACAGGAGATTGCAGATGCTGGAATCTGGAGCAACTAATCAATCTGTTGGGGGAATTCAATGGGTCGAGCAACATCTGTGTGCGTGGTGGGGAGGGGCAGAGGGATGTGATATTGGGAAAGGAACTCCCGGTGTTTGTGCTCAAAGTTGCCTGAGGACTGAGGGTGGAGAGGGGAGATGGCCAGCATAACGAGAAGTGGGATGGGTGGATGGAGCCAAGTAGGGGAGAGGGAGATAGAGACAAGTGGATAATAGATGGAGGTAGACAAAAAAAGCAAAGGAAAGGGTAGATGAAGGGGGTGGAGGGTGAAGGTTGAGGGCTGCGGGAAAGTGATTTAACAGGAATAGAAAGGCTGCCAGTGCTGGAATCTATTAAGTAGGAAAGGGGATAATGGAAACTAATAGGGGAGAGGTGGGCAGATGGAACCAGAACTACATGGGGCAGGGAAGGTCCGATGGGTGAAATGTGGGGGTCATAGGCGGATGGAACCAGGAAGGGGAGGGGAAGAAAAATGGATGACAGAGGTGCTGAAGACGAGGACGGGGGGGGTTATAAAGGGAGCAAGATAGAATGTAGGAGAACTTCAGATACATGTGAATCTGTGCCTCTCCTGGAAGGGTTGTGTAGGTTCCTGGAATGTGGTGAAGGATGAGGTGTAAGAAGTGGCAGAGGTCAGGGATGGGCGAATGAGAAGGGATGAGTGGCCCGGGGATTCACAGAGAGTGAGCGAGAGAGTAAGAGAGAGAGAGAGAAAGAGAGGGGAGTGGCTCCTGCGGAAGGTGTAAGAAGGTGGGGAGACGGTACTTTAAAATGCCACTGCCTTCGGAGCTCCAAGATGTTAATCCAGCAACAATAAATGAAGGGTGATATATTTCCAGGTCAGGATGGCATGCTTTCTGGAGGGCTACTTATCAACCCAATCTGTTTATGACATAAGATAGACACAACATGCTGGAGCAACATATCTTTAGATATGTAAAAAGGAAAAGATTAGTGAAGACAAATGTAGGTCCCTTACAATCAGAGACAGGTGAATTTATAATGGGAAACAAAGTTATGCCAGAACAGTTAAATGAGTACTTTGGTTCTGTCTTCACTAAGGAAGACACAGACAATCTCTCAGAAATACTAGGGGACTGAGGATCTAGTGGGAGGGAGGAACTGAAGGGAATCAACATTAGTCAGGAAATGGTGTTAGGTAAACTGTTGGGACTGAAGGCAGATAAATCCCCAGGGCCTGATGGTCTGCATCCCAGAGTACTCAAGGAGGTGCCCCTAGAAATTGTGGATGCATTGGTGGTCATTTTCCAATGTGGGAGGTCAGTACCCATGATGGATTAGGCAAGGTCTACCTTTCTCAGTACTATGTAAATACATAACCTTCCCATTGTTTTGCTAAATATAACCCTCCAATCCCCATAGAAATCAGTGGGATGATTCACCTTGTGTCCGGCTATGATTGAAGTTTAAGTTGAATCATTGACATTAACTAGCTCTCTCTTGAAAGCATCCAGAGAACCTGCCTCCACTGCTCTCTGAGCCAGCTCTGATGCAGCTGGCAGAGCTGCTGCCTCACAGTGCCGGAGACCTAGGTTTGATTCTGACCTCGGGTGCTGTGTGTGCGGAGTTTGCATGTTCTCCCTGCAACCGTGTGGGTTTCCTCCGGGCGCTCCACTTTCCTCCTACATCCCAAATGCGTGCAGGATTGTAGATTAATTGGCTGCAGTAAATTGCCCTGAGTGTGCAGCCAGTGGATGAAAAAGTGGGATAACATATCACTGGTGTGACTGCTTGATCAATGGTCAGCGTGGACTTGGTGAGCTGAAGGGCTTGTTTCAATGCAGTATCTTTAATGGGAAGGGACCCTACCTGAAACTTCATCTGTCCAGTTCCTCTGCAGTTGCTGCTTGACCCACTGAGTTTCTCCAGCAGTTTGTTTTCTACTCAAGATTTCAGCATCTGCGGTCTTTTAGGATTTCCCCTCAGTATTATTTTCCACCTGTTCATCAGGAGCAATTTTGAAAAAGATTTAGGGTGTTAATTCGGCTACAGATTTGTAAAAATAATTTTTTACTCGTGGAAACCATTGATTTTAGTAGCCATGCCACAAAAATCAAACTTTGTATGTTCTCTCGCAATTTCCCATGCTGATTGACAAATATTAAATTAGCTATTTAAAAAACCCCACTGAACACAAGAAATTTTTTGGAAATATGTATTATTCTGCAAGGGTCAAAACAATGTTGCGGTCATGGACAAATATAAGAAACACCCAAGGAAGAATGACTGAGGTGGTAACTGCATACATTTCATGAGAAACATAATGGGTTGCACTTTATCTGTTTATTGATGTGTGTATATATATATATACTATGGTATATGGACACACTGATCTGATCTGTATTTATGACTACAATATCCTGTTGAGCTGCAGCAATGCAAGAATTTCATTGTCCTATCTGGGACACATGAGAATAAACTCTCTTGACTTGACTTGGGTTATAAGGTTGGAGGCAGTTTAGATACCGCAAGGGTCCTTGGGAACCTTTCAAATGAAAATGAGAATGTAAACATTTAAAATGTAGGAAGTAAACCTTATGTTAAAATGTAAAATCGGCACAAAAAGCTGGAGTAACTCAACGAGTCAAACAGCATCTCTGGAGAAAAGGAATAGGTGGCGTTTCGGGACGAGACCCTTCTTCAGACTCGCGTTCATTGTTCATTGTTTCACAACTTCCGAGGCCTGGAGAAATTTCCACTCCTCCATTTCTGATCACCTGATTTTCACGACTACATCAACAGTTACTATATTCAAACACATCACTGGGGAAGTTGTTCGTCATTCCCTCCTGTATTCCCCTGTAGAGCTCAGCATTACTGCTTGTTTGATTAAGCTTTTGGAAAAATTACTTTAAAAGGACATTGTAAATTCAAATCGTTTTTATTGTCATAAACGCTACATTTTACAGAATATTTAAAAACTAAATTTAGACTACGAATAGTTTTCTTTTATGTACATTTGGTTACAAATGATGAAGTTCCTCAGGAATTCGCTCACTTTGACGGAAAACACGTGTACTCATTTAAAAGGAGATTCTTCCAATCTTCCGTTGAAGTGAAGCAGAATGGGAGAAACCCTGATAAATCCTCGCCCTCTCTTATTCCATGATGAAGAAACAGATACTTTATGTAGTTTGGCAGAGAATCAAACATTACGTTAGTCTTCTGCGAAAAGTAAGACCTGGACTGTAATTTCTCTTCAGTCCACTGGACTCCTTCCCCTCTCCTTGGCTCAAGTCAGGTCTGAAGAAGGGTTTCGGCCCGAAACGTTGCCTATTTCCTTCGCTCCATAGATGCTGCTGCACCCGCTGAATTTCTCCAGCATTTTTGTGTACCTTCACAAGGGACGAGTTCATTCAAGAGCACTCCCAAGTTTAAAAAAAATCAAACTCGTGGAAGCACGTAGGATGTACATAGCGGGTACGTCGGAGCTCGGGGATGTCTCTTAGCGGCTCGTAACGCTAACGGCAGGTATTCAGGAAACGCAGTAAGCTCGGGAAGACTCGTGAAGATTTTTCAACATGTTGAAAAATGTCCACGAGAGCCCCGAATACCTACGAGCGGCCATTACCGTAAATCTCCGAGTTCGAATCAGGGCAAACTCGGGAGAACTCTTGAATGAACTTGTACAGTGGGACAGCAAGGTCACTCCATAATACATTAAATGCACCACGTTCAAGTCATAGGCTTCATTCTAGAATGCAATTTCATTAGAGTGGATGAACAGTTTCAGAGATACAGCATGGAAACAAGTCTATAGGCCCACTGAGTCAATGATCCATCCATTAACACTAGTTATGTTATCCCACTTTCACAGATTTATGCATTATCCAATCCCTACACACCAGGGACAATTTTACAAGGTAATTAACCCTAGTAACCTGCATGTCTTTGGGACATGGGAGGAAACTAGAGCACCCAGAGGAAACCCATGCGGTCACAGGGAGAACAAGCAAATTTCACACAGACAGCACCTGAGGTCAGGATTGAACCATGCCTCTGGCACTGTAAGGCAGCTGCACCACTGTGAGGCCCCAAGGACAATGAACATGAGTGGGTAGGAAGGATCTACCTGAAAAAGGGTCTCAACCTGAAACATCACCTATTCCTTTTCTCCAGAGATACTGTCTGACCTGCTGAGTTACTCCAGCTTTTTGTGTCTATTTTATGAATATGAGTGAAGCAGTTTCAGAGTTACTGAAAACTGGATTGTGTTGGTATAATCAAAAGTGTTATGTAAAGTTAGGTAGCAAAAGGCTTGCTTGTAATATTTGTGTACAATTTCGGACTAAAGTAATTTGCCAATAATTGTATTAATTTCTAAACTAATGTTTGGCAACTGACAGTTACTAACAAACAATCCTGCATGGTAAAGTAACCAAACTACATTTCAGTGAGCCTCGGGATGTTTATCAAGTGTGTTTTGAAACTTTGTGGCTATTATGGAGCAGTCTTTTTTTTAGACCCACCTACTATACTAAGCCTCTGCTTAGTACAGTATAGTTGCTGCTGACTTTTCCAACTCGAAGAACCGGCTTTGAACAAGATATTGCATCATTTATTTGCAGTTCACACAGTTTTATTAAATCCGGGATGTTTCACCTGTGCATAGGAAAGATTGTCAATTCTTCAGGCCCCTACAAGGGTTTATGCCGGATTGTGGATATTTTCTAATACCTCAAAGAAGTAAGCAACCTTCCTTTGATAATGAGCACTAACAGGTGATTTAACCTGGAAGGCCATGAAGCAAGACTATGAACCTTCGGACATCAGATATATTCTACACGTGCACTTTCCACGGGATCACAAGATAGAGATGTATAGTCAGACGTTGTCTGAAGAAGGGTCTCAACCATTCCTTTTCTCCAGAGTTGTTGTCTGACCCCCTGAGTTACTCCAGCTTTTTGTGTCTATCTTCGGCAAAAGACAAGGAGATATTATTCTACCTTTCCTCTTTTTCTTTCATCAGGCATCTTCTTGTAGAATGGCAAACCTATGCTGTCACCCCACTCAAAACATTGTGGTTATAGTGATGCTCATGCTTGGTCTATCCCTTCCTGTTTAGGCTCTTTCTCTTCCTTTAAGCATTCAGCTTATTATTGAGTCTGAAGAAGGGTCTTGACCCGAAACATCACCCATTCCTTCTCTCCAGAGATGCTGCCTGTCCCGCTGAGTTACTCCAGCATTTTGTGTCTATCTTCAGCTTATTTCACCTCTATTTTCTCTCACCCACCCATGTACGGTCAATGTTTTCTGAATGTGGTTGTCATGGCCTTGCTTCCCCCTTGTCCTACTGCAAGTGAACTCTCAGCTTCAATTTCGACACATCACCTCCATTCACCTTGTTCCAATTTTCACACTGCAATGGCCTTCTGCCCTCTGTTAATCTCACCCGCAACCAATATTAACCACCACTCACCTCACCTTACCATGCATCTTTTCCCTCCTTCTCAGTTCTAGTAAAATAATACTAAATGATAGAGTAACTCAGCAGGCCAGGCAGCATCTCTGGAGAACATGGAGAGGTGGTGTTTTGAGTTAAGATCCTTCTTCAGAGTGATCGTAACTTTAAGTCGAGGAGATGTAGATACATGCTAGTTGCTGCTTGGTTAGTCCGTTAGATGGCTTTCCCCAGAGAACTCCCATGAAAATCGGGGTAGGGTTTATCTTTGACATATTCAGTCTCATTGTTATGATTGATGCTGGGTTTATTCCAACCAATTTTACTCAACATTTTCACGGGAAATAACAAGTGCTTGCTCTGCCATTTTGGAACACAGTTAAGAATTAACCACACTCTTGCAGGTCTAATATTCCCCATAGGTCAGACTGAATATCATAATTTCCTTACTTTAGGACACAAACAAACAAGATAGATTATTGCAAAAATCTGCTGGTGCCATTATATTCCCAGTTTTATATTCCAGATCGCAGAAATAACTAAAAAACTATAACAGCTACTGTATAAGACCATAAGACTTAAGGGCAGAATTAGGGCATTTTTGCCCATCGAGTCTCCTCCGCCATTCGATCATGGCTGATCTATTTTTGAAGAAGCTATAAATGTGTAGGAAGAAACTACAGATGCTGTTTTATGCCAGATATAGACACAAAGTGCTGAAGTAACTCAGCGGATCAGGCAGCATCTCTGGAGGAAAATAATAGGTGACGTTTTGGGTCTGAAGAAGGGTTCCTACCCAAAAGGTCACGTATTATTTTTATCCATGGATCCTGCCTGATCCGCTGAGTTACTTTAGCATTTTCTGTCCATCTAAGAACCTATCAATCTCTGCTTTAAAATACCCAATGTCGGCCTCCTCAGCCATGTGGTGGAAAGATTGGTGGAAACAGGGCCGCAACGTGAATGCTCTTTCCTAGACCCCATGTATTTCAAGTGAACACTGCCCAGTCCATCGCGGGTTCTGGCCTCTCCACCATCAAAGTGATTTACAGGAGTCGGTGCCTCAAAAAGACAGCCAGCATCATCAGAGACCCACCCCACACTGACCACACACTCATTTCACCCCTGCCATCAGGAAGAAGGAACAGGAGCCTGAAAACTGTAATGTCCGGGTTCAGGAACAGCTTCTTTCTTACAGCCATCAGACTATTAAACACTACAACCTCCAAATAAGCTCTGAACTGCATGGACTTGGAGGCATTAGGTTTGGCTTTTTGCACTATTATTGTTTGTCTATCACTATTATTGTTTTTATGTGTGTGTATATACATGCGCGTGTGTGTTTTATGTATGTGCGTATGTATATATATACCCACTGAACTTTTTTTCTCATTTATTATATTGTTAACAATGTACTATGTTTACATATCCTGTTGTGCTGCTACAAGTAAGAATGTCATTGATCTATCTGGGACATATGACAATAAAACACTCTTGACTCTTGACAAACATATTGTAAGATCGGTGAGGTTAATCAAAACAAGGATAAACATTTCCTCTTCCTCTCTCTGCTGTAAACTTTTCTGATTTGGCACAGTTTGGGGATTTTAACCTGCGTATCAGTGATGGGCATTGCTGGGGAAACCGTTCACCTTCAGTGCCCTGAATTATCTGACAATTACAACAGAGTTCAGTGCTGGTTTTTGCTGCACCCACAGAGGTTTTCTGACAAGTTGCTTCTTATAGGCTAACTCTTTTCCATGACTAAATTATTTAAATATGCTTCCAATCTCTCGACCAATCCCTAAGCTGCCGCCAGAGTCTTTCCTCAGAGAAAAGGCAGGCCTTCTTTCTCGAGTTTCAGACAGCCACATACTGGGAACATTTTTCTTTGTAGCAGGATTGTCAGAGGTATCATGTAATTCTTATTTGCTCTTGTCGTGTTATTAATGTGTTGTTGAAATATTTCAGGAGGTGTGGAGAAGCTACAATAAATTATCCTTTTTTTTCTGTTTTAAAACAGATTTTCTTACTGAACCATGGCAGCCAAAGGCGGGGTAAGTGGAATCAGAATTGAGTTGTCTGAAATTGTGTGGTGCTAGTGTGAAATGATTCACCAGCTGTTGGTAGGCGTAGTGGTTCTACACATTGGTATTTTACTACGTTCAAATACTCCACCTAGATCCCAGAAAAGGTTTACAATGAAAGATTGCCAACAAATGCAGCTATATTAAGGCAACAATTTATTTTCATTTGCGTGGTAGGTGCTGCTTGTCATTACTCTCATGCCAGTGAAATAAAGTTGCAAACCAACTTCTTTAGAAAATGATGCAATTTACAGAAAACTTTCTTGATGGCAGTGTTACAAAAAAGTATATGACTAAATTCCTTTCAAGGATAGTAATTATTCTGGCATAGTGTATTATGGCATAGTGTGATTGTGCTGTGTACGTTCTTAATTGGTTGGTTGAATAAAAGAAGGCTGCGTATTTCTGTTTGTTTCTCCTAAATTACATCATGTAGTAACTAAAGTGGCATGCACTGCCTGAGCTGACCCTTGACCAATAATCACTTTTCTTAATTTCTTTCACCCCCACCCACTTGCTGCCAAATTATTTTTGTCTCCCTACTCTTTTTTCTAGCAGTGAAAAACGGAGTGGTCTGTTTGTTGATGAGGAGGGGGGGGGGGGGATATGAACAGAGCTTTGCATAAAGAAATCTTTAGTGATGGGAAGAAGGTCATGAGAAACTTGCCATTGGGACACCCACAAAAATCATCCCACTATCAAATTGCTATGGATATTTCCCCCCCATTGTTGAAGAAGCCAACAATGGAAAAAGTGATGGTTCATTGAAAATTATTTGAGTTGTGGTACTAAGTTGTTGGGGGGTTTTGGGGCAGGGGTAAATCACATGCCTAACTGTTTCTGTTTTTTAAATCAGCATGCTGGCAGTAATGTGCAGTCAGATGAACTGGGATAAGATCAAGAATGCATTCATTGTCTCCATGCTCTGCCCACACCATGGATTTTCTCTTGTTTCAGATGTTTGCATAGCAACTCGGAGCTAATTAAATAAATGCCACAGGTCTGAAGGAGAAATGGGGAAATGCTCAGTGGGTCAAGCCACACATGGGATTGTTACATTTTAGCAAATGTCTTAAAAAGTAACATTTAATGTTTCCACAAATACAAGCTGATAAAAAACTTGGTTTTGTTCTATAAAGTGTGGAGGAGGAAGTCTGTTCTTGGTTGCTGTATTATCTTTGTTCGAACTTAGGGTGGAAATGTTTGTGGACAATGAGATTTAAATCGGATATCAAAAACAATCTTTTATTTTCCAAAACATTTAAAACACAAAGCTGAACCTCTGGATTTGTTGCCTTTGAATTATCTGGAATCTGCCATTTAACTGTACAACCCCTGATATTCCTTGCTTGGGAAGAGATATGTGATTGAGTAAATATGGAGAAATGGTTTCTGCTGTAGCAAAATGGTGATCAGACAATTCTTACAATAATCTACAAATAAGCTTATTTTAATGTACTTATAAGAGTAATATGGGCTCATTGAAAACAGCAACGATCTGATCATAGTTTCATAGCAAAAGAATTTGTATAAGATTCATAGCAAAAGGATTTGAGTATAAGAGCAGGGAGGTTCTACTGCAGTTGTACAGGGTCTTGGTGAGACCACACCTGGAGTATTGCGTACAGTTTTGGTCTCCTAATCTGAGGAAAGACATTCTTGCCATAGAGGGAGTGCAGAGAAGGTTCACCAGACTGATTCCTGGGATGGCAGGACTTTCATATGAAGAAAGACTGGATAGACTCGACTTGTACTCGCTAGAATTTAGAAGATTGAGGGGGGATCTTATAGAAACTTACAAAATTCTTAAGGGGTTGGACAGGCTAGACACAGGAAGATTATTCCAGATGTTGGGGAAGTCCAGAACAAGGGGTCACAGTTTAAGGATAAGGGGGAAGTCTTTTAGATGAGAAAATCATTTTTTACACAGAGAGTGGTGAATCTGTGGAATTTTCTGCCACAGAAGGTAGTTGAGGCCAGTTCATTGGCTATATTTAAGAGGGAGTTAGATGTAGCCCTTGTGGCTAAAGGGATCAGGCGGTATGGAGAGAAGGCAGGTACAGGATACTGAGTTGGATGATCAGCCATGATCATATTGAATGGCGGTGCAGGCTCGAAGGGCTGAATGGCCTACTCCTGCACCTATTTTATATGTTTCTATGATCCAGACTGTGCACACCAGAACTGTAGGCAGATGAGTAACTTTCAAAAGTAAATTGAATGTATAAAACAAATCTCAAACTACAAGAGCATGGGAGCAGAAAGGGTAGACTTGTGAATGATGACATACCAAGATCAGATCCTAACATTTGTCAAGTTAGAGACATGTTAAAATTGTATATTAATAATAATAATAATAATAGATTTTATTTATGGGCGCCTATACAAAAGTCTCAAGGACACCTTACAAAATTTAACAAAGAAACATATAATCAGAGTAAAATAAGTTATAAAGACATCACCAATACACAAATTAAAGACAGAAATTATCGATCCAAAAAAGACAACAAAAAAATTCAGAAACACAATGTGAAGAGAGAGCAGCGGCAGCCAAACCGCGCCAGCGTACACTCTCCCTTCCGACCGCCATCTTGGACATAGACTAACATAGACACTACACACTACACACAAAATCATCCCCCCACAATGGTTACCACTGTGGGGGAAGGCACAATGTCCAGTCCCCAATCCCAGTTCTCCCCAAAGTCAGGCCTATTGAGGCCTCCACAGTTGCCTCTACGGAGGCCCGATGTTCCTGGCCATTCTCGCCGGGTGCAGTTGCCCCGGCGTCGGGAGAGTCCTCGCAGTGGCTGGGACGGCTGCAACGGCCGATTTCCTACCGGAGTCCGTGGCACCTGAAGCCGAAAAGGCCGCGCCGATTTGGAGCTCCGAGGCTCCCAATGTTAGAGTCAGCGCGGCTGGCCACTCCACAGACCCGCAGCCTGGAGGTGTTGAGCTCGGCGGTCACAGCTCACCGGAGCTCCAGCGCGTCGATCCAGCGCGCGACCCAGGCAAGGCATCGCCGCTCCTCTCCGCAATAGCGCTCCAGCGCTGTGCCGCCACCGAAGCTGAAGGTGCTGGGCGGTCCCTGCCAGGAAACGCCGCTCCAGGCCCGCTGGTAGGCCACGAGGACGGGTCAACGGGGCAGCCCGGAGAAAACGTTGCCTCACCGACCAGGTAGGGACCTAGAAAATAGTTTCCCCCTTACCCCCCCACATGTCAAAGTTCCCCAACAGACATAGACCAAGAGAACTAAAAACTAAGAAAAAAAGTGAATTTAACGGACGGCTGCTGGTTAGCAACCGTTCCCCAAGATGTATTGTCCCTAGTATATCGGGGATCATCGATCAGCGCAGACTCGGTGGGCCAAACAGCTTGTTTCCATCCTGTATCTATAAAACTAAACTAAAAAGCTGTGGATCTGTCTCCAGAGTTTAGATGGCTCCCAGGAAGACCCAGTAGTTTCCTTGTTTAGTGAGAAGAGACTAGAGTTTGGATGCATGACATTTGTCTTGAACCGTGCAACCAATGCTTAATTAAGTGTGGAGTGAGGATTGGGTCCCATTATTTCTCGTCCTGTGAAATTGTGACACTCCCCCCCTCACTTGATTTCCAAGAGTAAATGTGCTCTTAAGTGCAAGGCTGAGTGAATGAATAAGGTGGTGTGACTTTGGGTATTGGATGATCAGGTTTATTGAAGACATGTTGTAATTGAACAAAACCTTGAGTGAACTAATGTAGGACCATAGTATAGCAACACTCTGGGTACTGTAACCAGGAGCAAAGAAATTGCTGTTCGAACTGTGGCTTCATCTTCCTGGGATCCCTTATCTTCCCCCGCCACCTCTGGTTCCACCGATTGCCTACCATCCTTTGCCTCGTCCCTATTTCTTGCTTCTATAGACTGGTTATCCTCACTCAATGCTTGATCCTGATGGAGGAGCTCCACCGAAATGCTGATCATCCCTTCACCTTCACATGCTGCTTGACCCACTGAGTTCTTCCAACAGTTTTTTTTTGTGCTCTTTAATTAATGACCTGCTGTGCTGATGAAGATCATAGAGTCCAAATTCATCTTGGTTGAGAAGATATCACGTTTGAACAGTTTCAATCTCTTATGATCAGGAATGGAGGTGATGGCCAGAGAACAGCCAAAATAATATCCTGGTCATTACAACATTGGAATACTTGTTGGTCCAGTAACCTTAAGGTAAAACAAAAAGGTTGCCTTTATTTTTCAAGTGCCTTTTGCAAATTCTCAACTGGCTTTGTGCAGCTCATGAACTACTCATACCTGGGAATAGGTTACTTATGACTAGCAACCAAGCCAAAAGCTCGTTTTCCAGGTGCTTTGCCCCAGCCAACGGCCACCCTGAGCCCCATTAGGGCTGCAGTCTCCAATCACCAAGGAACACAAATTCTCACTTCAGAGCATAAAATGTTCTCACTTCAAAGCACAACTTGACTTGCATAGGAAAGTCCCATGAAATGCACAGACGAGATTTTAAATAGCAGAAACAAAGAACTGCAGGTGCCAGTTAATACATAAACGGACATCAAATGCTGAGGTCACTCAGCGGGTCAGGCATCATCTCTGTCGAACCCTTCTTCAGATTGATTGTGGGGGGGGATGGAAGGGGAGAAGAAAGCTGGAAAAGGGGGTAGGCAGCACAACGCATGGCAGGTAATGGGTGGACACAGGCGAGGTTGGAACAAAGGCCAGTGATAAGAACAGTAGGTGTGAGACAGATTTAAAGTAGCAGTGGATGGGTGGGGTGGATGGGAGAAATAAGTAGGAGTCCAGGTGGGGTCCAGGGAGGTGGTGTAGGTGGGTTGTAAGCTACCCAAGCAGAATATGAGGTGCTGTACCTCCAGTTTGCATGTGGCATCACTCTGATAATGGTGGAGGCCCAGGACAGAAAGGTCAGTGTGGGATTCGTTTGCGACCAGGACATCCAGTAGGCCTAGCCGGACCGAGTGCAAGTGTTCAGCGAAACTGGCGTGTTTGGTGCGTAAATAGATTGAAGTGGTAAAAGTACAACTTTTAATCGGTGTTTAAGAAGGAACTGCAGATGCTGTAAAATCGAAGGTAGACAAAAATGCTGGAGAAACTCAGCGGGTGAGGCAGCATCTATGGAGCAAAGGAAATAGGCAACGTTTCGGGCCGAAACCCTTCTTCACAGCCCGAAACGTTGCCTATTTCCTTCGCTCCGTAGATGCTGTCTCACCCGCTGAGTTTCTCCAGCATTTTTGTTTACGTTTAATCAGTGCCCTGTTTGACTTCAGTAAATGGGTGGGGATCTTTCAGCTATTTTTGGGGGGTAATACATTTCTTTTTATTTTTCAAATATACAAATTATATATCATATATACTTTACGTCTTCCATTAAGTTATGAATAATATAAACAGGAAAAAATATTTCGTCAAAGGGACCTCTTCCCTTTCATGAACTCTGAGGAACTGCGTCTTCATAGTGGCTCGTCTTATGGAATTTGTAAGTCATGCACATGTGAACCTCTGGCGATGAAATGTCCTCGGGCAGCTGTAGTCTTGTGATTCGGACAGGAACTGCTGCATTACGAACGTTGTAGTGAATCACATACACAAAGCAATGGGCTGGCTGCCTGCCCGCCTTCCGCAAGGGTGTGGCGGAAGTCGAGGATAAGAATGAATTATATGGCATTGATATCTGATCCCACTGCGAGCTTGAGGAGGGACTTGCTGCACTGTTCGATCCTGACTGGCCGTTCCTGATGGCCGCCTCTCTGTGGCTTTGGTGCAAGCTGCCTTGTCTGTTTATATCACCACCATCTCTCCTCCCAGCTCCCCCACCCTGGCTGAAATTAACATCTGTAATGAACATCGAACACAAAGTGTAGGAAGGAACCACAGATACTGGTTTCAACCGAATATAGACACACAATGTTGGAGGAACTCGGCATTTTGGTGTCGTGCTGCCTGTCCCGCTGATTTACTCCAGCATTTTGCGCAAAGTGCTGGAGTAACTCAGCGGTTCAGGCAAGACCATAGACGAGCGACGTTTCGGGTCGTGATCCATGTTTTTTTTTGGACGCCCGATCGGAAATGTCACCTATCCGTGTCCTCCAGAGATGCTGCCTGGCCCGCTGAGTCACCCCAGCACTTGGTGCTCGACACATCTGCAGTCCGTGTGTGTCTCTCTCAAATGGCTGGGCGCGCCCCGTTGACTGCGCTCACGTCGCCGCCTCCACACCGCGCGGCTCCTCCTGCTCCTGCAACGTGGCCCCGGCCAACACCGGGGCAGGGAGAGTAGGTCCGAGTGGCCCCCGTGAAGGGATGCCTACTCTACGGCCGCGAGCGGCTGGTGCCCAACTCCACCGATATCCCCGTGTTGCCCTCTGCCCAGAGAGCTCTCCACACCCAGAATGGGACTCGGACAATTTAACCCTGACCCTTCAAGAGACTGAACCTTCGCAGGTCTGGGTGCTACCGCAGAAGTTGTCTACTGGGACGCGTCGCAGGAACAGTCCCAATAGAAAACTACACCCGCAGCAACAAATTAATGTTGATCATAAATCATGTAATTGGAGCAGAATTAGGCCATTCGTCCCATCAAGTCTACTCCGCCATGGCTGATCTATCCCTTCCTCCTGACCCCATTCTCCTGCCTTCTCCCCATAACCTCTGACACCTGTATTTTCCACAAGTGAGATAAAGCACTCGGGCCATTTTTGAATCGATCAGCTTGTGTTTAACACTGCAAGTACTCTACATTAACTTAGCACTTTGCAAAGCAGAAATAAGCAGTTTATACCCCAGCGGCATGAACATTGACTTCTCCAATTTCAGGTACCCCCTTCTCAGCTCTCCCTCAGCCCTCTGGCTCCTCCTCCTCCTTTCTTCTTCCTGCCCCCCCCCCCCCCACATCAGTCTGAAGAACGGTTTCAGCCCGAAACATTGCCTATTTCCTTCGCTCCATAGATGCTGCCTCACCCACTGAGTTTCTCCAGCACTTTTGTCTACCTTCAATTTTCCAGCATCTGCAGTTCCTTCTTAAACAGAAATAAACGGCATGTTTGATTCAAATACGATACGATAGAACTTTATTTATTCCAGGAAGGAAATTAATCTGCCAAAATTTGGGTTAGTTTGCAATTAAATTTATAATTTGCATAAAGCTCACAGAGTAAACGGGATACATACAATAATAACGATGCATTAATAATACATTCAATAATAAACAATAAACGATGAGTGCAAAACAGTAGAATGGTGCAAGATTAAGGTACAGGTACCAGTAGATGGCAGGACCACCTGAAAGTGGGTTTGAAAGCTGTGATTTGGTTCAGGACGCTGACAGTGGTGCAATGGTGGAGAAGCTGTTCTTGTGTCTAGATGTCTTAGAATAAAGGGGAAGTCATTTAAGACTGAGGTGAGAAAAAACTATTTCACCCAGAGAGTTGTGAATTTATGGAATTCCCTGCCACAGAGGGCAGTGGAGGCCAAGTCGCTGGATGGAATTAGGAGAGAGTTAGATAGAGCTCTAGGGGCTAGTGGAGTCAAGGGTATGGGGAGAAGGCAGGCACGGGTTATTGATAGGGGACGATCAGCCATGATCACAATGAATGGCGGTGCTGGCTCGAAGGGCCGAATAGCCTCCTCCTGCACCTATTTTCTATGTTTCTATGCCTGGGATGTCAAACTCCCCATATCTTCTCCCAGAAGATAAAGAAAAGGAATAGCCAGGATGGCAGACATTCTTGACTAGACTTCAAGTCTTCCTGATGCAACACACCATGAAGATGGACTGGATGTGGTCTTGGGCAGAGCAGTTGCCCAACCAAGCTGAAGTGCATCTGTATAAATGGACAGTAGTCAGTGCAACACGCTGAATATCCTTGGCCTTCCGAGACAGCAGAGGCTTTGGTGCGCTTACTTGCGTAGATGTGGTTGGACTGGGACAAATTTGGGGTGCTATTTATACCTAGGAACTTAAAGTTCTTTACCATCTCCACCTCGGCAACACTCTTAATGAAATCTAAGACGAGCTCAATAGGGCACAAAGTGCTGCAGGTTTGACGCATCTCTGGAGAACATGGATAGGCGACGTTTGGTTGAGACCCCTTGTTTCACTTTGGCGCTGGGATGATTGGAAAAGAGGGGCTAAAGATATTTGCAAATACACCTGAGCGCTGGTCTGTGCAGGATCTGAGACATGGCCAGGGACTCCATCCGGGCCAGTCCTCTCTGTGGTTTCACTCTGGGACAGTGACCTTGGGCACAGGTGCACCTGAGGGTGTGTTATCATTCCATTGATCTTCTGTTCAAAATGAGCACAAAATGCATAGTTTTAGTTTGGAGATGCAACAGGCCCTTCGGCCCACCGAGTCTGCACCGACCAGCGATCCCCACGTGCTAACGCTATCCTACATACACCAGTGACAATTTACAATTATAACAAGCCAATTAACCTACAAACCTGTATGTCTTTGTAGTGTGGGAGGAAACCGGAGATGCTTGAAAAAACCAAGGAAAGGTCATGTGGAGAACGTATAAACTCTGTACAGACAAGCACCCATAGTCAGGATCGAACCCGGGTCTCTGGCGCTGTAAGGCAGCAACTCTACTGCTGTGCCACTGATTCTGCCTGACCTCCCTTTGTACCCTGTCGTAGCATGAAAGCTTTGTCATACTTCGGTGTCTGAGTGGTTTAATATGGGACTCTATGGTCAGGGACTGTCTCTCGGAGTCCCTGATCACTTTGCCAAGGTGTTAACTAGATTTTGTATATGGATCAGGGTCACTTGATTTGAATGTCCCAGATTTGGACTTCACTAGGAGTAGATCTTGTGGTTTTCTATGGTTTCCAGTAGGGGAACACAGCTTGACTTTGACAGGCAGTCTTCTATCCACATACTGAAAGTCTATGACGGCAGTGATATGCTCTAGTTAGTCCTTGAATTAAAGCAGTCCTGTATGACCTCTGCACTTACGTTTTTGCTTATAAATGGGGAGAGAGTGCAGAGGGTTAAGGTTAGGTGCAGGCCTGTTAGTCTAGTTTTGCAAAATGCAAGTTGGGGTTGGTAGGACTCTTTGGTTGTCTGGCAGAGATGGAGCCTGTTTGGCCCTCTGAGACAGGAGGCAGATTGATAGTATTTTGGCAGCACACACTTGAGGTTGGCCTGGTTGACATTCCTACCTATGATGAAGTAGTCCTCGGACTGCTGTGTCTCAGGGCTATAGGTGGTAGTACAAGGTTTATGTCCGTGGTGAATGTGAGCTGCTGGGCGGACAGTCAAAGGGAATTACTGTGGCAGATTATTAATGCCACGTTGAAATTAATTTAGACCTATTTGCTTTATTACCATACCAAAGGGTGTGTTCTGGGTGTAGAGTGGTTTTGAATATGCATCGTGCTCAGGATATGCAGAATTATTCATCTGACTCACTCAAAAACAAGTTTTGCTGTGTTTGCCTTTGAGTTTGATGAAAATCAAAATGAGTTCTGGAAACTATCTTTTGGACACTGACCCTGTTTTTCTTTCCTCGGATGCAGCCTGATAGTATTTCCATTGTGTTTTGTTTTTATGCCTTTTGCATTAGCTTATCATCCTAAAGCTTTGTTCTGAGCCGAGGTAAAATTGACAAAAGAAAATCCTCTTCCTCTGTAGCCTTGCCCAAATGTCAGCTGGTTATGTATGTTCACTGTGTGTAATAGGCTGTTTGTTTTTTAATTTGTTTGGCTGTTTAGACAAGAGCCTTCCTTGTATTCTGCCTTTCTCAATATCTGCGTGTGGGTTACTGATGGAGAAGCTGATTTTATAACCATCAATGTTGCACTTGCATCACTCTTTGCAAAGCAGAAAACGCCATAACTCTTAAGGTTTAATTCTGGTAACTTGTGCAATGTTAAGTGCCTGTCCCACTTTCACAACCTAATTCACGACCTCTGCCGAGTTTGCCCTTGACTCCTACTCGCAGCATGGTCGTCACGAGGTCGTAGGAGGTCGTAGGTAGGTCGTAGCAGGCCATGATGCTAGTCGTAGATACTCGTGGCACCAAGTAGGTCGGGGCGTTTTTCTAGCCTGATGAAAAATGTCCACGAGTAAAAAAGGTCGTGAATTAGGTCGTGAAAGTGGGACAAGCCCTTTACACTTCAGTTACTCAGTGAACCAAACGCTGAGATGGGATTGGAAATTTTGCTTTAATCTGTATGTAGTGGTGTCTTCTTGTAATCATAATTTATTCTTTAAGGAGAAACATGTTAATGGATGGTCTGTTCTTAGGGAAGGACCAGAGGCACCATCCATGATTTTCCAGGTTTTGATGCCAATAAAGATGCTGAGATCCTTCACAAGGCCATGAAAGGCTTTGGTAAGCAACAATAGTTTGTTTTCTATTTGTGCACAGTGAACTGTCACGAGTCTTTGTTTGTCCCAAAGATACCATGTTTATCCTCTCTCACTTTATCATGCACTGTTGTTAAGTTCGATTCATTTCTCCTACTATTTTCCATATTTATGGAAATGTATTGAGCTTGCTACTCTCTAGGTACTAAAGCTTCCCTCTTGAATACCTAATTTGTTCAACATTGTAGATCAAAATATATAAGGCCTTCCTGGAGATCTCAATATTTTTGTTTTGAGAAAAACCTAGACCTGTTTTTTTATAAATGATTAAACTATACAATAGAGGCCTCAATGAGCCATCTGTCCTGTTTAAATGACTAAGACCAAACAGACCCTCTGATAATCTGTCCAGGGATAGACCTAAGCCAATATCCTTCTTGTTTAATTGATGCCTTATAAAGCAGCTATTGTGTCCAAAAATGACATCCAAGTGGAATCGATGTAAATTGCCCAATGAATATTGAATGCAAGCGTCGAAAAAGGAAACTCTTTTACATCTTCTAACAATTCCTTCAGGGATAGTCTTGTTATTAGAGTCGGGTGACTCCAAGGAAACCTGTTGATTTGCATACCTTGAACTCTGTCTACCAAGTGTCAGTATTGGAAAAAGAAGCAAGCCAGCATCTGTTGACCACATCAAGCCTAGGTGTAAGTGGGTTAGGTGCTAGTTAAAGCTCCTCTTCCCCTGTTACCAAAGCCTGCAAAAGCCTCCAATTAAGGCTGCATTCTTTGTCATAAGCAGCAATTTATGATATTTATGGCTCGCACTACATATTCGTAGGTTGGGCAAGAGATTCTTGCCTCCAGTGACTGTTCAGCAGAAATTATTTGCAAGTGTATTCTAAAACCATTATGTTTGTTGGCAGGAACGGATGAAGATATCATATTGGATCTACTGACGCAGAGAAGTAATGCCCAACGGCAGGATATTATCATTGGCTACAAAACTGTAATTGGAAAGGTAAATAATAATTAACCACTGTTTCCAGAACCACATGCACATACTGAAACTGTCTTGTAATCCTCAGTGTGGAGAGAATCAGAATCAGATTTTATTCGCCAAGTATGTTTTGCAACATACGAGGAATTTCACTGGCCAGGTCAGTCATACAATTAAAAGCAACAGACTCAAAAACACATTTACCATCGCGAAGCCTGGGATCCCTTACCGGGGATCGCCAGAAGAAGTGCTCCGACCACTAGCTTTTACATCGTGAAGCCGTGGTCTCCGGTAAGAAGCGGCCCATTCGACTCGGCCTCTCCCGAGACTGCGAGCCCTTGATGGTAAGTCCACGGTGGTCGTGGTGGGAGCGATACCAGGCAAGGGATCCGCTCCGATGTTAAGTCCGAGCCCTGCGCTGGGGCTCACGACAGTCCGAGGCGGCTCCCAGCTCCAGCGATGTTAGGCTGCAGAGCCCGGAGAATGTGATCTGAAAAATGATCACATCTCCGGGAAGGTAAGGACTTGAAAAAAAGTTTCCCCCGATTTCCCCCCCCCCCCCTCCCCCCACATTAAACAAACCAAATAACATAAAAACAAACTTTAAACAGACGCTTAACAAATAACAAAAAGTTGAAAAAACGAACAGACTGCCGGCAGGGCTGGTCATCTCCCCAGCGCCCCTGGTGGTTGGTTGAGGTGATAAATTCATAGATTATTGAAGACTTAATACATGAAGTTGGAGGGTTATGTTGTGCTGGGGTGAAGGACCAGCTTGTTTCTGTAGAGAAGGCAATTGAGATATTTTAGCAAATGATAACTGCAACCACCATGTCACCTGAAGCAATGGAATAAAGTTCAAGTGAAGCTGGTACTGAAATGAGTGAACAGGTGCTGTTTTAAAGAATGGACTTTTGCCCCATGGATTTGTAATAAATACAGATAAATGTATTCGAGTTCTTCACAAAACTTTGTAAAGGCTTGCAAGGTGCATTATTTGCAGTTAAGTTGACTAAATCCTGAAACATTAGGTGAAGCAAAATGTGCAGGATTGTAGAATGAATTAGAACTTGGATCTTTGTTCAATTGTTTTATTCTAAAGCAGGGGTGTAAATTCCAATGTATCAAAGCATCCCAAATACAGACTTGAAGTATGAAATTCAGTGTTTACTGGTTAGACCTATCTTTTTTTAAAATGTTATCCTCATTCCCTATCATCACTGCAGCTGAGGCCCAGGGTGCGACCAAATTAGAGTTGCACATCTTTTTGAGGATGTGCCACCATAACCTTTGACTTATGGTTGGGAGTCCAATCGTGGTTTGCTGGGGTGTGGGATGGGTAGAATCCTGTGGGGCTATTGCACTGGATAATACAGTGGTAAGATGGTGCGTTGGAGGTAGAAAAAAAAGCTGGCAATACCAGAACTCCCATGCCTCAAGTTCCTCTCTAGTTCAAGTTCAAGTTCACATTTATTGCCACATGCACCAATTAAAGTACGGTGATATTTGAGTTACCATGCAGCAATACAAGTAAAATGAACACAACACACGAAGAGTTTAACATAAACATCCATCGCAGTGGAATCCGTGGAATCCATCACAGTGGATCAGAACGCACTTGACGTTCCCGAATGGGCCGCTTCTTACCGGAGACCACGGCTTCACGATGTAAAAGCTAGTGGTCGGAGCACTTCTTCTGGCGATCCCCGGTAAGGGATCCCAGGCTTCGCGATGGTAAGTCCGTGCCGCGCACACGACTAGATGCTCCGAAGACCGCTGCAGCCAGCAGGCCGCCGCGGTCGGAGCTCCAACACTGGCGATCCTCGGCAAAGGATCCCAGGCTCCGTGATGGTAAGTCCGCGCCGCACCTGCTGCTGAAGCTCTGGGCCGATCTCCGGTCTGGAAAGGCCGCACCAAACCAGTTGTTAGGGCACAAGGGGGGCGAAGATGCGACAAGGAGAAAAATCGCAAATCCGTCGCGGTAAGTGACTGAAAACAGTTTCCCCCCCCCACCACCCTCCACGTAAAACATACCGAGAAGCATTAAATCATACATTTAGACGCACTAAAAATAACAAAAAAAGGCGAAAGGACAGAAGGGCTGCTGGCGAGGCTGCCGCTCGCAGCGCCACCCTAGTGCTCAAGTGGAAGTATTGCTTCTGGAATAATCTCTTCCTCCAATTCTGAGTCAAGCAGATGTCCATGCAAAACATTTCTGTGACATTAAATCTCTTTAGATTGGTTAGGTGGTCATCATGCTTGGCTCTGGGGTAGGGATAGAGGCAAATTATATTGATGCTTTTGCAGGGCAGTAAGGGAGTAAGAGTACTGCATATCTGCATCCCGATTAAGGTAAAATAGAATATAATTGGGCTGAATAATCTGAAATGCTGGCTCTGTTCTAGACATTATGCTGCTATTTTGTTTTGCCACAGTACTCATCTGTCATCTTTGCTCCTACAGGACCTGGTCGATGATCTGAAGTCCGAGCTGTCTGGAACGTTTGAGTCACTAATTGTAGCTCTCCTGCTTCCTCCCCATCGCTATGATGCCAAGGAATTGCATGATGCCATAAAGGTAACTGCAACTTTACATGTGTGATCAGTTGGCCAAGTACGTCTTATTCACACAAACTAGAATCCATCCATCAATCTCGGGCACCCAACCCGAAACGTTGCCTGTTCATTCCCTCCAGAGATGCAGCCTGACCTGCTGAGTTACTTCAGCACATTGTTTTGCTGACAACAACCTGGCTGCTCAACATCCGGTTTGAGATCTAACTATTCACTTTGTTTTGCTCTATACCCCATTTTTACAGCTAAACTCCCAATTAGTCTGCATTTGGTCGATAACAGAGTGGTGGAAAGTGTAGCCCACATTGCTGAGCAGGTAACACTTGACAGTCACAAACCCCTGGAAAATGTGAGTTGTGTGGATAACTGCACCATACCTAATTGGAGTTGGTCCAACAATAAAAGCTGAGTTGGTGAGGTTAGAGTGACTGCCCTCAACATCAAATTGGCGTTTGACCAAGTGTGACAATGAGAACCCCCTGGTGAAACTGAGGTTTGTGGGCATCCGGGGGAAATTGCTCCCTAAAGTTAGTCGTGCCTTGCAGAGCTTGTAGTTGCTGGATTCCAACCGTCCCAGTCCCAGGGCATCATTACAAGAATTGCTTTGGGCCCAAACATCTTCATAGATTCACATCTTCTTCCAATTTCACTTTCCAATTGTACTCAATGCATAACTGAGTGATTGGCGGTGTCGTTCTGTCCCTCCACTCCCTGGCTAAGTTTTAGATCTTGGGATCTGCTCTTCACCCTTTTGAACACCAAAATACGTTAAATGGCTGGCTGAGTGTGCAAGTTTTGATGCACGCACACGAGGCTTTGAAATTAAGTGAAATTTCGCAGACAAATGTTGTGAATGGAATCCTGAGTAATTGCTTATTTATTTGTAGTGGTATGTGCTGGCACTTCTAAACAGTTTTAAAACTCTATTGTAAATTTTTTTAGAATTTGTAAAATTGCAATTTGCTAAAGTTTAATTTAAAAATATCTATTCATTAAGTTAGGACGTCAGTCACTTAAACAGCTTAAGCAGTTTATAGGATGCTGATCTGCCAAAGACACCAATGGCAAGGAATGATTATGCATACCAACACTATTTTGTCAGCAAGCACAATACTGGTAATGGGTGTAGAAGCAAAGAAACTATTTCAGATCTTGATCAATAATTTCTGGAATTGAATGCAGAACCTTGAGAACGGTGTCTCACTGCTTTCTGTCTAAGCGCAACCTGCTCCCCTGAAGATGTCTCATTATTTTTGCCGTGAAGGTCTCCATGAAAGGGGCTGTGGTCAAAAATATGGAAGTTTTTTAAATCTTCCAGTCTATGCCTTGGAATGTCTTGATTAAGGGCCTGTCCCACTTTCACGACCTAATTCACGACCTTTTTTACTCGTGGACATTTTTCATCAGGCTAGAAAAACGCCCCGACCTACTTGATGCCACGAGTACCTATGACTAGCATCACAACCTACCTACGACCTCCTACGACCTCGTGACGACCATGCTGCGAGTATGAGTCAAGGGCAAACTCGGCAGAGGTCGTGAATTAGGTTGTTAAAGTGGGACAGGCCCTTTACTGTTGTTCACTGATGTAACTGCTCGTTTCACATCTGCTTCCTTACCAAGGAGATGGTGTGTAGCTTTGTGTATCGCTACGGTGAGTAATGGCTAGAAGACCTGCAGTTTGATTAATGGCTACAAGTTAATTGTACGTGTCTCTTTCTCAGCACATGGAACTTTAGTTCTGTGACCCCGTACATCGATCTCCACCTGGAATTCCTATAATTTGTCTGTACACAAGGTCAAATAACGGTAGATGTGCACATCAGTGGTTTAATGCGAGGGAACATAATGCATTCCCGAGTAAATCTGCCATCCACCAGACAAATGCATTTCTTTTCATCGACTGGCTGCCTCAACCATATAATTAGATTGTCTGTACCCTTTCTCTCATGGTGTCTATACTTATGGTACAGTGGCAGTTCCTTTTAAAACTTTTTCTTCTTTTAACACATTCCAATAGTTTTGCATTTAGCCACAGGCAGATTTATGACTTTGATCTAATTGAATACTGAGGGAGTTGCTTACAGTCTTTTCCCATCATCTGAACATGAATAAACTGTCGGAGTATATAAGAGGCAGGTAGATCGGGGAATGTCTTTGCCCGTTGGCCAAAATCAATAAGGTAGAAGCTCCAGTTAATAGTATTTGAGTTATTAAAAGATTCCATAATGATCATAACTTGCTGCACTTCAATAAGTATCGGTAAACTTTGCTACTTCACTCCATCCAAAGAAACACTAGTTATCCAGCACTTCATTATAACTGTTACATTATGGTACCCAGACTGTATGACATCAGGGCAATCTGAGGGAGAGCCTGGCCTGATATCGGATTATTCAGGCACCTGTGAAATATAGCATCTGCTTGATAAGGGTTTAATTTTGAAGGTTGGGTGACAAAATATGGGGAAGAACTGATATTTGTCATAGAATCAAGCAACACAAGTCCCCCATCCTACCATGTCCCATTTGCACTAATCCCGTTTATCAGCCCTTCACCTGTTCTCTTTGTTGCCTTGGCAATGCAAGTGCTCATCTAGCTACTAAAATGTTGGTATTGGTCCTGTATCTACTACCTCAGGCAGTTCCAGAGTCAACTGTATTCTGATTCTTTCCCCCTCTCTGTAACCCTCTGGTTTTGGAAGTCTGTTGTTTAAAAAAAAATCTTGCTGTCCAAAATGTGTCTGTACCCCTAAATTTTGTACACCTGCATCGGGTCATCTTTAAGCTGCTTCTGCTGCCCAGCTGGTGTATGCATTGACCCACTCTCATTTATACCTCACAGAAAAGTGGAGGTCAAAAGTGATAGGAGCAGAATTAGGCCATTCAGCCCATCAAGTCTACTGCACCATTCAATCATGGCTGATCTATCTCTCCCTCCTAACCCCATTCTCTGCCTTCTCCCCATAACCCCTGACACTGTACGAATCAAGAATCTATCTCTGCCTTAAAAATATCCATTGACTTGGCCTCCACAGCCTTCTGTGGCAATAGACTATTGGAATGAACAGGATTTGAAAATCAGATGATTCAAGATTTGGGATTTCAAGGCAAGGCAAGGCAAGGCAAGTTTATTTGTATAGCACCTTTCAACCACAAGGTAATTCAAAGTGCTTTACATAAAACATTTAAAGCATTTGAAAGAAACACATATAAAATGACATTTAATTATAAAATGATTATTAGATTATTCAGATAAAATAATTACAAAATTAAAGCAATCAAATAAAATATTTAAAATAGAATAAAACCAGGAATAGAAGTTACAGTGCAGTATAGGTAATTAATAAATTGTATTGTTTACTGAACGGCAGCGGCAAACAGAAAAGTCTTCAGTCTAGATTTAAAAGAGCTGAGAGTTGCAGCAGACCTGCAGTTTTCTGGGAGTTTGTTCCAGATATGTGGTGCATAAAATATAAATGCTGCCTCTCCATGTTTAGTTCTGACTCTGGGGACACAGAGCAGACCTGTCCCAGATGATCTGAGAGGTCTGGGTGGTTCGTAGCTAAGCGGAAGATCAGAAATGTATTTTGGCCCTAAACCATTCAGTGCTTTGTAAACCAACAGTAGTATTTTGAAATCAATTCTTTGACAGACATGAAGCCAGTGTAAAGACCTCAGAACTGGAGTAATGTGATCTACTTTTTTGGTCTTTCAGACTTTCTCTGTCTGGACAGGTGGTGACCAAGGGTAACTGAGGTAAAGCATTATTCTAGTGAGGTTTATGCCTTGACAACTGGTCTGAAATCCTATCCCAATTTGTGCATTCATACCAAGAATTTGGAGAAAGGCTTTTGGGACATTTGCTAATGTGCATTTCCTGTGCACGTTCATGGGATGACTGAACGATGGCCATATTTTGTCTTCAATCTAGAGTATGATTCCTTAATTGTTTGTTTTCCTCAGGGTGCTGGGACATCTGAGGGCGTCCTGGTTGAAATCTTAGCATCTCGCAATAATGACGAAATCCACAGGATTGTGGAAGTTTATAAAGAAGGTATGCTAACACTATGGCCATTGGAAGTTTTAAAAAAAAAAGTCTAATCAATTGTAAATACCCAACTTTTGGCACAATGGTTTAAGAAAAGATGGGCGCACAGGAGAATTGACTAAAATCTGGTGAATTGAGCTGCATTTTTCTTTTTATCACTAATATTGCAAGAAAGATCCAAAGCTTTTCTATCATGAGTTGTGGAAACAAGGAACTGCAGATGTTGGTTTATCACAAATGACAAAATGTTGGCATAACTCAGCAGGTCAGGCAGCATCTCTGAAGAGCATAGACAGGTGTTGTTTCAGTTCCCTTCAGGCTGATTGTGGGAGGCAAGGGAGCAGAAAGCTGAAGAGGGCATGAGCTGTTTGATTTTCATCAAAAAATCTTTGAGATGTGGATAGTTCTACTAAAAGCATTCCTAAGAAACCATGTGTTATAAAATTTCATACCATAAAGACATGGGGGAAAAAGGGAATTTGGAGCTACAGCTTCAGACTCTATAACAAAGGTATTTTTCCGGCAGGGCTTACAAAAATGATGTAAAGTTGGACCCGCGGAGTTACTCCAGCTTTTTGCGTCTATCTTCCTTACAAAAATGAAGGTCTTTTTTAAATAGAAGCTGAATGCTACATAGTATTGTTGCACAAGTATCCATTCAGGTGAAGGTAGACACAAAATGCTGGAGTAACTCAGCGGGTGAGGCAGCATCTCTGGAGAGAAGGAATGGGCGACGTTTCGGGTCGAGGCCCTTCTTCAGACTATTTATTAATAGAAGCGATTGTTTGTTAATTTCAAAAGCCACCCATGGTTAAAGTAGCAGTTGCGCGCTTAAGAGACAGTGGTGTCTGATTACTATGTGGAAATTATATCCCCTCTGTTCTGCGTAAATCTAAGACAGCTTTCTATGTCTACTTCTCAGTTTCCAACATAAGTGGTACCTAGTTCCCGAACAATATTGTGTTATAACTAATTTGGCCCGCATATGCAAATTGTGTTCCCTAATTTGTTATTTGTGTTGTGGTAACGCGTATTCTAGCAGAACTACCTGTACTAGCCAAAGGCCATGTTATTGTAAGGAGAGGTTTCCTGTTCCTATAACTCCTATTTTGAATCCTGGATGACTGAACAGGCTAAATTGAGTTTGGGTCTGGGTTTGATTTTTGAACCATGAAACCATGATTTTTGAAACATCTCATAAACCATTATGTAACATGTGAAGTTAGGGAAGTCATTATTTTTCTCCTTAGATTCTGAAGACTATGTTTGCCTTGTGTGCTGACTATGTTTCTCAGCAGCTGACTGAGTGACTTGTCCCTTGAGATCATTATTGTAGCAGTTTTGTAGCTGAAAATCAGATTGGAATAAGAATTGCAAATTTCCTTGAGGGCAGTAGTTATTGGTTCATGCTTTCTATTCTCTAGGTTTTAACTGCACACCAGTTTTTCCCCTTTCTTATACCACAGCCTATAATAGGCAGAAAGGGTTTCTGGCTTGATGTTAAACTTATCCATTAATTTCTATTTTCTTCCTATTTTAACTTTATCATTAAGTTATTTGAATATTTATTCCACAATTTTCAGTATCTATCTTCCCACTGGAACATCTTGGTTAGAAACCTCGCTGCGCACATCTCCTTTGGACTTTGGCTAAATGGGACTATCTTGTATGGGGCAGACACAAAATGCTGGAGTAACTCAGTGGGACAGGCAGCATCTCTGGAGAGAAGGAATGGGTGATGTTTCGGATCGAGACCCTTCTTCAGACTGAAGTTACTCCAGCATTTTGTGTCTACCTTCGATTTAAACCAGCAGCTGCAGTTCTTTCCTACACATCTTGTATGGGATGACGTGGATGAGTTGGGCCAAAGGTCCTGTTTCCATGCATTATGGCTCTATGACTAACACAGACCATTTTTATCCGTCTGTGCCATAGTTCATATTCCTTCAAGCTTTTCTCCCCACAAGATTTTGTTTAATTGATTGATAGGTTCTTGATTAGTAAGAGGATCAAAGATTACAGAGAGTAGACAGGAGAATGGGGTTAAAAAGGAAAACTAGATTGGCCATGATAGAATGGTGAAGCTGATGCGTTGGGCCGAATGGCCTGATTCTGCTCCTATGTCTTATGGTTGTATGTCCTACATTCTCTCTTGGATTTCTATCCGGTGACAACTTTAGCTTCCGGTACATTACAGCCTCTAATTTTCTGGAAAAATATTTAAATTGCTCTCATTAAGCCAACTGTCTGTCTAGAATACACGTGTCGGTTACTTGCCAGTTTGGTCATTTCTGAGAATTTTTGTGAAATTATTTTTTATTGGAGGTAGATACATATCATATTAAAATCGATACCAGTCTTACGTTTTTAAATTACTAATATCGTCCATTATTATTACAATGTCTCCAATACTTTAAAAAAAAAATTTTTTTTAAAACTAAATAGAACTAAAAAGATATAGATGAAATAAAGAAAGAAAGAGAAAAAAGAGAAGAAACAAAAAACAAAACAAAAAAAAAAAAAGATAATAAAGAAGAATGGAATAATTTACTACGATAAAAAACTTCGTTCGAGATATATTCGTACATTTCAGAGTATAACCTTTCATCTATTCCTTGGCACGGGTGTTAGTCAGGTTCTTGTGCTGAACCATTCTGACCCTTTAAATAGTCAATAAAGAGACCATGTTCCGACGAATAGTTCCTGTTTGTCCAACAGGACAAGTCTAATTCTTTCCAAGTGTAAGGTCTCCGTCATTTCTATAATCCACATTTTAATTGTGGGGGTATTTCTGAGAATTTTCATAACCAATATTGTTTTATTTTCCAGACTTTGAATCTGATTTGGAAGAGGACCTCACCTCCGACACATCAGGTTATTTTGAACGAGTTCTGGTTTCCCTAGTTCAGGTATATATTTTTTTTGTTTTATTCCATGTTGAATGTCTGAATATGTTCATCATTCTATTGTTTGTGCAAGGACCTGATCTAATGAAACATTGTGTGTTTCAAGAAAATACATCCCAGTTGTAAATTTGGTTTTGACATGATACACTAATGTCCATTATTTTTTTCTTTTAATGTTTTGGGCAATTTGTTGTCACCATAGCAATCCACAGTTTATAGCTGCTATACATCTTTCAGGTGGTAAAAATATCCCAAGGCATCTCATGGATTTTAGTTTAGAGATGCAGCATGGAAACAGGCCCTTCAGCCCACCAAGTCCACACTAACCACAATCACCCAGACACTAACCACAATCACCCAGACACTAACCAGTTCCTTCCTGCACACAAGGGACAATTTGCAGAAGCCACTTGGAACATGGGAGGAAACCGGAGCTCCCGGAGAAAACTCATGCGGTCACGGGGAAAACGTACAAACTCCTTACAGACAGCATCCGTAGTCAGGATCGAACCCAGGTCTCTGTGCCCTGTAAGACAGCAACCCCACTGCTGCGCCACCATGAGAATTGCTGAAAGGCAATTGAAGTCGCATGAGATTTTAAGACCATGGACCAAATGCTTAGTCACAAATTAAGTTGTTCAAGCAGATTTGGAATTTGGAAGACCTGAATGGAAAAAGGCTGGTCTAATGATGGGTAAAATCTTGGATAGCATAAATGGAGGACTGAGTTGTAGAGAACAATGACAGTTGGAAGAAGAGGCCTGAATGCCTTTTAAAGGTAGAAACGATGAGGTGAAGTGATTGAAACATTATAACTTGCACTATAAGTTTGACTGCTGCTGTTAATTAATCTGTGGATTTTAAGAATTTGATGTTGTGGCCTTTTTCTCATTGCTTAATCCCCTAGACTCGCCATTTTGATAAGCCAAAATTATAAAGTGAAGAGATTAGTTGTGAAATCTGATACTGCACTTGGCAAGTGGAACAGGAAATATTAGGTGAATAAATGGAAGAAATATGAATTTTACCCCTTATGCGATAGTGAGCAAAAAACAAAGTGCTGGGGGAAGTCGGCAAGTCAGGCAGCATCTGTGGAGGGAAATGAAGAATTACTTATCTTTAGGACTGTTTTTCTAACTAGCCTTTCCCAAGTTGATGGAGGAGCATTAATTCCACTGGGAACGTTCTTCCTTGAAACTCCTCAGCAGAACACTGGTTCACAGCTGCTATTATAATATCCATGGCCTTCTCTCTCCTGAGTTTTCTGATTTACACCATTTGAGGTCTCCAGTTTCTTGTGCATCAGACATGGGTTTTGCCATCCAACTCAGATATTGTTTAAAGTGGCTCCTCAATCTACAAAAACATTCTGAAAATGCTCATCAGGTTAGGTAGCCACTGCAGGATCCAGTCTGAGTCGGAGAACAAGGATTTCCAGCTCCTGCATAATGTTTTTGTTTAATTATGTTCTTTAAAATGTACCTTTTTTGAGCAGGCTTTTGGACTTTTTTTGTTCTTAACATCTCCATGTGACAATGTTTCCAACAGGTGCCTTGGGGCATCTAAATCTTTAAAACCTCCAAGTGTTTACAAATTATTACTTCAATTAGAGTTGTGTATTCGTTACTTGCATCAAAACCATTCTGACTGAAGATTTAATTTTCCTTTAATCATCTGAGCCTGAGGAAGTATGCTGGTTTTTAATGACCCTTGCTTTGCCTTTGAGGCCGAACCCAGTTCATGCTAATATTCCAATATCTCCATGTAATGTTAATCTTGTCAAGTCTGAGGTAGGGGCTCCACACTTCAATGCAAAGATCCTATAGCAAGCAAGATAGTCCACTCGACGAAAAAGACGTAGTACGGTCATGGGCAGATTCATGGGTAATTATAGGCCCCATTTCCGTAACCGGCTTCCGTCTCCACACCAAAGATCCCATAGGATACTAGTGCGGAGATGGAAGCCGGTTACGGAAACATCCTCGTAAAAATATAAGTTATTTGGGAAAAATCTTCTCATTTTCAGAATTTAAATTTATTAACATAAACTGTTCCCCCGCAACGTTGATTACACTGCGAGTCGGGTCGGGTCCGGTTACGGAAATGGATGAAAAAAAGGCCCACGTTCCGTTGCGTACTACACGTCAGCCCATTGCATTTAGCAGGAGTGGTCCATCTTGTTCCGCTATAGGATCTTTGCTTCTATGCTGGCGCAGTGAACTACAGTTGTTGTGCATGTCTCCTGGTCCTCAGCCTTCCTGGACCTGCAACTCTGACTGGGTTTTCTCACATGGCCCAAGTAGAGACCCAGGTCTATTCCTTGCTCTGTACTGATGGGGAATAGGTCTGGAGAGGTGAGACAGTGGCCAGTGAATGAAAGAGCATGACGTCTAATTACACACTGCAACACCTAAATTAAAAATTGCTCATCACCTTGCAGAATTGTTTGGGTTTGAAATCTGGCACTTGGGGTTTGGGTTAGTTTAAGACATTCACATTAAGTGTTCATTTGTTTTGTTTTTTGCCCACAGGATTGTCTGTGCAAGGTTTGGTCCTTTTGTGCAAAAGTGAAAACTCTGTAACATTTTGTCATTGAGCTGATACTTTCTTTTTCCCACTGCTCCTGCCATTGCATTTGGAGTCCAGTTGGAGTTGAGTTTAGAGATACAGCATGGAAACGGGCCCTTTGGCCCACCGGGTCCCCCCTGACCAGCGAGCCCCGCAGACTAACGTTATGCTGCACACACACTAGAGTCAATTTACATTCATCCCAAGCCAATTAACCTACAAACCTGTACGTCTTTGGAGTGTGGGAGGAAACTGGAGATTCCAGAGAAAACCCACATGGAAAACGTACAAACTCCGTGTAGACAGCACCCATAGTCAGGATCGAACCCGGGACTCTGGCTCTGTAAGGCATCAACTCTACCGTTGCACCACCGTGCCCTGCTGGTATGTTTAAGTGCATAGACTATACTCCCTACAGCTGTAGCTACTGCATTCTGTTTATTGCAAGAATGTGATTTATTTTTGTTAGTAGATCTCCTTTCAATCATCTGCTGTGAAAGATTATCAAAACATAGATTTTGCAAAGTGAACCTACGCAATTCCTTATTCATTGAAGGTTGCACGTAATTCATCGTCTTCACCATGAAGTATCAGTACTGCCTATGGAATGACAACTCTGCTACTATTGTGACTATCAATGTGCATCTAAAAAGAACAAATTACGTGCCTATCGTTTCTATTTGTCCTGTGATCAGAGAATCACTCTAATCACAGTGTATCGCGGTGCTGGCTCGAAGGGCCAAATGGCCTCCTGTACCTATTTTCTATGTTTCTATTTTCTAATCAATGAGCATTGGGTTAAATTCATTTTTTGTCTTTTCAAGTTTCTAGTTGTCATTTCTGCCGCAGACACTATTTAAAATAAGCAAAACCAGAAGATTAAATGCATTCCTGTTTTTTAGGGTAACAGAAGTGAAGCAGGCGCTGATTCATCTCAAGCAGAAGAAGATGCAAAGGTGAGGAGTGACAGTTACCCAGACAGTCTATCTCCTGTCTAGCCAACTATCTCCAGTAGGTGTGGACAATTTGTCACCTGGGCAGGTATATATAGACAGTGTGATGCTGGGAGACACAATAGGCACTGTGGTTTTGGTTTGTGTATGTGATGTATTGAAAGGAGCCTCATGGGTTGTCAGGATTTGTTCAATGATGGCCAGTTAGACATTGACATGTTAAAATGCCAATTAGTCTTTTTGTTGAGCAGGATTTCTTGGTGACATACAGGCCACTTGACTATCTTGAAAAATTGATAAATAACCTCTACAATAATTGAATTAAATTACTTGCCTGATCCTGCTAGACTTTGGCGTTTAATTTTCTCCTGGTCTCTGGGCATCTCGCAAAGGCCAGCATTTATTGTTCATCCTTAATTGCTTTTAAACAGCCTTTTGGAACTGCTGCTGTCTATTTTTGTTGACGTTATTTCATAGTGCTAAAACAAACTGCTGGTGGAACTCCACAGATCAGGCAGCATCTGTGGAAGGAAATGCCATCGATGCTTTGGAGCAGATCATAATTTCTCATTTCATTACAATCATCTTTGTCTTTGGCTTGTAGTTTCCAATTTATTAGGTCTCTGGAAACGTGGCAAATTAACTCCTTATTTAAATCCTGATGTTATTACTGTGTAATGAAGTTGGGAGCGTGTTGCCATGGCATGTAGTTTTTTTTAACAGTAGTTTATTTTGAACTTGATTGCTGCTAATTGCTTTTCAGAACAATTACAAATTTGAAATCTTGTGAACATTAATTTTGTTGATTGTCCTTATGATTTTAACTTCAAATCTCCTCACTTGTATTTTTTTAATCATTCTTGGAACTTCAGACAATTGTGTGCAGTGACCTACAAATGTCTGTTAAGACAATAGTTTAGAGATACAACGTGGAAACAGGCCCATTGGCCCACCGAGTCCACATCGACCAGCGATCCCCGCACACCTTCCTGCACACACTAGGGACAATTTACATTTGTACCAAGCCAATTAACCCAAGTCTGTACATACGTCTTTGGAGTGTGGGAGGAAACCCAAGATCTCGGAGAAAACCCACGCAGGTCACGTGGAGAATGTACAAACTCGGTACAGCAAGCACCCGTAGACGGGGATCAATCCTGCTGTATGGCAGTAGCTTTAGCGCTACGCCACCATGCTGAAAGTACATATTTTCTATTTTTATGTGATAGTTATTTTAACCCTCTGACCACATCTGCCTTAAGAGATTTGACATTAATTCCTTCTATGATTATTGTTTTAAAATTCAAGTGAAGCATGGTGGCATAATGGATTTGCTGTTCTTTGTTATACAGTAAAGGGCCTGTCCCACTTGGGCGTCATTTGCGCGCCATTTACGCAACATCATTTACATGCCACGAAGCACGACGCGCATGTGATGCGCGCATGGTGCGTGGTGATGTAGGCAGTGGCGCGCGGCGCCCCAGGATTTTGGGATGTACAAAATCTTCACGCGCCATCTGCGTGACGTGCAAATGACGCCCAAGTGGGACAGGCCCTTAACAGTCTGTTGTAGTAAGGCTGTATCTCTGAATTATTTAGGCTCTCACAATCACTTTGATTCAATTTCCTCAAGATTGTGGTGGTATACAATTGCCTGGAGATATGAATTGTACTTTAAGGACACATGGTGTATCACTTGTGGGTACAGATTTTTTTAGTCATATCAATTGCATCGAACTGAAGCTGAGAAGTATGCTTTACCATGGGAGTATGTTGTATTTCAGTGTCGGTGACAATTTAACTGCTTAGTTTAAAATACAGCACGGAAACAGACCCTTCGGCCCACCGAGTCTGTGCCGACCAGTGATCACCCCATACACTAGTGCTATCCTTCACACTACGGACAATTTACAGTTTTACCGAAGCCAATTAACCTACAAACCTGCACATTTTTTGAGTGTGGGAGGAAACCGGAGCACCCGGAGAAAACCCACGAGTGTCACAGGGAGAACGCACAAACTCTGTAGAGACAGCACCCGTAGTCAGGATCAAACCCAGGTCTCTGGCACTAAGTCAGCAGCTCTAATGCTCCACGATGTGCCGTCCCAAAGCTTGCAAAGCTTTCTCACTTGTCTGAGAGAATTAACTGAATTGTATAGGTGATTCATTACTTGATATTTGTTTTTGTTTTTTAAGACTCTTTATGAGGCTGGTGAAAATGCCTGGGGTACAGATGAAGAAAGATTCATTTCCATTATCTGTTCCAGGAGCATCCCCCATTTGTTGGCAGGTAACAATAACTACTATTTCTTACAAGGATTTAACCAATTTCCTGTCGTAAATTGGATATTTCGGTGAGCAGGCGTGTTACTTGTTCTTCTCCACCCTATCAACAAATCGAGTTGCAAGTTGAGTAACAATTAATATTCATTTTAAAGTTATTGTATCATTGACTTGGGTGAAATTTAATACTTGCAATTAAATAATGTTGCAAATTAACTTAGAAAGCAAGTCTTGAGTTTTGATGGAAATCTAACCTACATTTAAAAAGAGTGCTGCAAAAGAGCATGGAAACGGGTCCATGCTGATCAAGATGTTCCATCTAAGTTAGTCCCATTTGCCTGAACTTGGTCCACTTCCCTCTAAACCTTTCCTAACCATGTATCTGTCCAAGAGTCTTTTACATGTTATCATACCTGTCTCAACTACCTCCCTGGCAGCTCATTCCATTTACCCACCACTGTCTGAGTTAAAAGTTGCCCCTCGAGTTCCTATTACATCTTTCATCTTAACCTGTGGTGCTTGATTGCCCATCCCTTTGTAAAAGACTGTGCATTCACCCTATCAATTCCCCTCATGAACTTATACACCTCTGTAAGATCACCCCTTTGCCTCCTGCTCACAATGGAATAAAGTGCTAGCTTCTCCATCTCTCTCTGTAGCTCAGGCCCTTAAGTCCTGGCAACATCCTCGCAAATCTTCTCTGCACGCGTGCCAGTTTAATGACATCTTCCTACAGCAGGGTCACCAAAACTAATCACAATACTCACAATGTGGCTTCACCAACGTCTTCTACAACTGTAACGTAACGTCCTGACTTCTATACTCAGTACGCTAACTGATGAAGGCTGATGTACCAAAAGCCACCCTTACCATCCTATCTACCTATAACACCAATTTTGGGGAACTGTGCACCTGTACTCCTAGATCCCTCTGCTCTACAACATTCCCCCGGGCCCTACCATTCACTGAAGGTCCAGCCCTGGTTTGACTTCCCAAAATACAACACATTGTACATATCTGCATTGAACTCCATTAGCCATTCTTCAGCCCACTCACTCTGCCGATCAAGATCCTGCTGTAATTTTTTATTACTCTCTTCACTGTCTACGATACCACCCACTTTAGTGTCATCTGCAAACTTGCTAACCATGCCTTGTACATTCTCATCTAAACCATTGGTATAAACCTGAAACGGCAATATGCTGGCACTGATCCCTGAGGTACACCACGAGTAGCAGGCCTCCAGTCTGAATAACAACCTTCCACCACCCTCTGCTTCCCTCTGTGAAGCCAATTCTATACCCAGGCAGCTAGCTCTCCCTGATCCCATGCAATCTAACCTTCTAGAGCAACCTCCCATGCAGAACATTTATCAAAAGTCCATATAGACAACGTCTGTGGCCTTGCCCTTGTCAACCTTCTAGTTTACTTCAAACAAACTCAAATCAAATTTGTGAGGCATGATCTCCCGTGTACGAATCCATGTTGACTATCCCTAAACGACGTCTTCCTTTCCAAATGCATTCATATATATATGTGTATGTATATATATTTATGTATGTACTATATATGTGTGTGTGTGTGTGTATATATATATATATATATATATATATACACACACACACACACATAGATATATATAGATATAGATAATATAGATATAGATATAGATATATATATTATCCACCAGAATTCTCCCCTTAACTACCATTGTTCTGTCATTTTATTTTATTCCTTCCACACAGTATTTGATGAGTACCAGAAGATAAACGACATTGATCTCGAAGACAGCATTGCAAGTGAATGCTCGGGGAATCTTCAGAGTATTATGTTGGCCATTGGTAAGACTCCTACTGATTTTGGCAGAAAGATGTCTCGAGTGAGAATAGGAAGCTGTCTACCAGTTAACTGGAGTTATTATGGTCTAAAACCTGCCATCATCCGTGATACAATTGTTCTCTACACCAACCACGACTTTCACACTGCTGACTGAGAGAGCTGCGGTGAGAATCTAGTGATCTGCGGCAGGGCTTTCATTTTACCAGTGCTGTTTGTCAGCGCTCAGTTCTAGGGATGCACGGAATTGAATAATTGCTGTTAAGTAGCAAGCAGATTTCTTGGCAAAAGTAACTTATAATTTGTTAAATATTGGTGACATGATCATGGTTTAGGTCGAAGCTAAAATATTGCTTGATTTCTAACATGAATTGTCATTTGGAAATTTAATTTGTCAAGCAGTTGTATGCTACGTAGTTCCTGCAAAAGTGTGCTTTCGTGGCAGCACGGTGGCACAGTGGTAGAGTTGCTGCCTTGCAACGCCAGAGATATGGGCACAATCCTGACTACAGGTGCTGCCTGTACGGAGTTTGTACTTTCTCCTCATGACCTGCGTGGGTTTTCTCCGGGTGCTCTGGTTTCCTCCCACATTCCAAGGATGTACAGGTTTGTAGGCTAATTGGCTTGGCAAAGTTGTAAATTGTCCCAGGTGGGTGTGGGATAGTGTTGGTTTGCGGGGATTGCTGGTCGGCGCAGACTGATAGGGCTGAAGGGCCTGTTTCCATGCTGTATCTCTATGCTAAAGTAAACTATACTTTGCACGTGGTATCTGCTTCCAAGACTTAATGAGGACCCTGCCTGAGTAAAACCCAAGCCAGCATTGGGATCGTGACCTGAACAAGATATCATTATTTGCTCTTGAATCTTTAAGAGGGATTGATCCCTTTCACCATGACAACCTTTTGCAGTGCACAATGAGAAATGTCGTAGTTTACCTAGGTCTGCGACATTGGTACACCACACAGCAACTGTTTCACAGCCTATTGTGGATGCTGAGGAAATACTTGGTTGCAGGCTTTCTAAAATCTGAAATTACTAAGCAATTGTGGCTTGGCACTTCTTTAACTACGTTCCACAGCCTGAGGTGTGGGTTTTTCCAGGATGTATCGGCAGCAGTATTTGTTTGGAAAGAAATATTGAATCAATTGTAGATTGTATTTGGCACTGCCATATGGGATTGCTTGATTTGACCCTGGTTTCATTGGGAACCATTGCCTACATTGGAGCTGTCACTTCAGTGGAAACATTGCAATGCATTAATTAAATGCTATTTCCCCCATCCGCTGCAACAGTAGCTAATTGATTGTATGAGACTGGACATGTGATTGTGAACTTATGCATATAATTTCAATCCTTTGGGGGTTTTTTCTACTTTTATCCCATTCCAGATTCTGCAATACCTAAATACTGATTCTGTTCTGTTCTGTAGTTTTTGCACAATCCGCAAGCATTGCCACTTTCATTTCACTGCACATCTTGTATGTGTATGTGACAAATAAAGTTGACTTGACTTAACTTGACTTCAGAGCAGGGGATTTGCCCTCCCCCATTCCAAAACCCAGTATTTGTTACTCAAAGGCTTTTGCAACTTCTGATCACTGTGGCCATTGATGCTTAATTCTACACCAGTTCTTTCAGGTTGAGGTAGATGTGGGATGGACTATACTGCAGACCTGCAATCCCTAGCCCTTCCACAGGCTGATCAGAGCCCCAGTGACAACCAGGCCTGGCATAGCCCTGACAACTTACCGTGTTAAAGGTGCTGCCTTTTAAATTCCTTTTAAAGTGCAAATCGGTGCTACCGTGTTTAAGGTCTCTGATTAATAAGCATTGGTCGCCTAATTTTAAAATGATATCGAAACTCTTAAATCTGTTTAATGCATTAAAAAAGGCAAAATAGTGTATAAACTAACCAGAATTTAAAGAAGGTTGGCGAGTGTGTGGCTGATGACGCTGGGACATTTGGTCGCACTTCTCATTACATTCTAAAATGGCTGGTTCCGTGAGGTTGAATGTGAAGGTATTTGACCATTTTTGCAGCCACACATGCTAAGCACAGATAAGGGATTGCTTGATTTGGCCTGGTTTGATTGGGAACCATTGCCTACATTGGAGCTGTCACTTAATTGTGGAAACTTTGCAATGCATTAATTAAATGCTCTTTTACCCCATATGCATATAATATAAATCTTGTTTTTTTTTCTACTTTTATCCCATTCCAGATTCTGCAATACCTGTATTGTTCATAATAATCTCAATGTTTTGAAATTGCTGTTATTCTGTACAAATGTCATTTTTTTAATGGAGATTTTATTTAATAAATCCTTTTTTTTCCTCAGTCAAATGCGCGAAGAACATACCAGCCTATTTTGCTGAGAAACTGTACAATTCCATGAAGGTACGGTATATTTGGTATATCAATTCCTTTCAAGTTGCATCCTTCCCAGCAGCTTGCCTTCAAGTTGGTATCCTCTCAATTCTTTCATACTCTTTCTCATGTTTTCTCTTGTGCTTGCTCCTGGCTGCTTAAATACTACTCGGTTCTCTTGAGAGTTGGAGTCTGCACCTGATTAAAGGATGCAATACTACCAAACTTCAACGCTCCTGGTGGCTGAGCCACTTTGCAAAATATCACAACGTATCTTACCTCAGTATTCCTTACTCTGTACTATATTGGCTTTTACATCAAAAACACTCCCCTCCCTGTCCGAGCACCCACAACCCTCTGAATATTCCAATTTCCCTTTGCCTAAACTCTGGAATTTGATGTTTTTAACTACCTTGAGAGCACGATAAATGTTAACATTATCACCATTTACTAAAATCTGTTTGCATTTTCTTTCCTTTTGACTTCCACCCCCCCCCCCCCCCCCCCCCCATTGTTTATTGGTTTTTATCATTTGAGCTCTCTTCAGAAAAGTTAAATTCATCTTTGGTGTTGGTTTAGGTCATTGCTGGAATGGTGCAAGAAATCCCAAACCCACTGCCACCAGTGCTAAGGTGTGGAGGCTTCAATTGCGATTACCTAGTTTAGCTTGCACCTAGTCAAATGCTGAAGTGGGATCACATTTGTACTGTTGTAAGAGTAATATCCTCCAGGTCTGCTAGGTGCCCTGACTAAAGATGTGGAGGCTTCATTGAGTAGGTGCTACTTGATGACATGATTTCTGCACCATTGTGCAGAATTTGCTCTTCCTTCACTATCTATACCATGATCTGATTAGGCTTTGCCTGAAAGGGGAGCACTGTGGCCTGAGTTGATTTGTTCTAATCTCATTGCCTCCGTACTTAACTATTGCCAAGTGAAGGCGAGAAGTGATTTGATGAAGGGAATTTTTAAGAATATTGAATGATCAAAATTAACATCAGAAGATGGGTGTTTTGTCTTTTAACAGGGTGGTGGCACCGATGACGAAACTTTGATGAGAATTATGGTGTCTCGCTCTGAAATTGATTTGGCAGATATCAAAGCTATTTACAAGTCCAAATATGATGAGACTCTTCACTCTACAATTGTGGTATGTCATTGATATTTCCTTGAAGCCGGTCAAGAGAATTTATTTAAAGAAACATTTCCTGTCTGACCAACTTTTGATAGTTGTGCCCTTTGACAGTTTTACATTTGAAATCTAATGTAATTCCTTTTAATGTGTTGATTTGATTTGGTATAATTGTTTCGGTACACTGCCTTAAAACCTCCTTGAAGAGCATCTGTTTTTGTTTAAATACATCAGTGTGACCTTGTGTATGAAGGGAATACATTACGTATAAATTTAGCTAATTTCCTTAGAAACCCTTTTTTATTCAGAGTAAAAAATATACAAAGGAGAAAGTGTCAAAATTCTTCCAACATTCTCAGAGGCTATACATTTCGTTGGTTTGTAAGGTAGTGTTTACAAATTTTGTCCTACACCCTTGCCACTTATGTGGCCCCCTGGTGTGATATCCCTTCCCTAGTTTGAGATGCGTCTCCACCAGACTCTGCCCCTCAATGTCCAGCAGCGAAAGGACCCTAGACTGTAGTCCTCCCTCTCAGAGCCTCAGTGCACCCCTCAACACGTACTCCTGCAGTCTGGAGCGGGCTTGTCAGCAACATTCCCCGATGGATATCTGCTCTGCTTGTGTGGTTAACCTGTTCCCTGAATCTGGAGTTCACGTGGGGCCCAGTTCCCCTTCTTAATCACGGCTCAGAAAGGAACAGACAAAGAATATCTTATAGAGCAGTGGTGATTTTGTCAAATGAGTGGGTTTATTCAAGGCCTTAACAGTACACACGGAGAAATCCCAAAGTGTTTCAGAGATTCACAACACCCACTACATTTTTATATTCTCATGTGGTTACATGTGGATTCTACATTTTTGAAATAATTCATCATTGGCCAATGTCTGTGTAGCCATTCATGTTTGTATTTCACCAGTTATCTTTAACCTTGGGTCCCCTGTTATTTACAAAATCACTCTCCCGATTATTTGACAAATGGGCACAATAAAAGTCACTACTCCCTGATCAGTTTTATTCCCCTCAGCTTAATTTACACCCCCAATGGTTATTTTAACTTTACTATGCTGTAGAATCTAAACACCATGATAAATCTATTATTACCTATCCTAACATAAGTTCCCTCAGTATGTAAGATCTTTAGTTAAATTTATTACAAACTACTCATCTTTCTACAATAATTTTCAGAATTTCCTACATCAATTTCTTAAGTGTGCATATTACGTTTGGGAGGTGAAGGGGAAAGGCCAGGCAGACAGATAAGGGTTTTACACAATGAAGGTAGAAATAACAAGAGCCTGAGCAGTTATTTTAAGGTTCCAGGCCACCTCAGTTATTTTAAGGTTCCAGGCCAAGTCGGAATATAAACCTTGGCTTCATTAATTTAAATTACTGGGAAAGGGAATGTGAGATATTTGAGCAGGTTCTTCATACCTGCCAGGACCCTGCCTACACTATGCCATCAGTACCAGCACAGAGCTTGAATTCTTTTGCAATTCAAATTAGCTTAGATTTTGTATGTAAAATCTATTTACCAATACATTTGTGCACATTTTAAAGCAATACCTTCTGGAAAAGTTGCAGGAAAAACAATTGATAATTCAACAATGCATCTCCTGAGTGTCTTTAATGAATATATGCAGACTAACAAAAGCACAGATATGAAGTAGTCTAACTGTTGAGACTTCCCGAGGTGCCATGGGCCTAACTCAACTAAACACCAGTGCCACTTGATAACCCCAATGATGTACTTGCATCAACACGATCTGTTTTTTTTTAATGTGCTTGTTAACATGTAGGTAGCTAATTATTGTATATGGAGTTAGTTATTGTCCTTGGTATAAGTTTGTTTCATCAGTTTAGATAGTGCTTTGGGCTTGGTTTTCTCAGTTGAGCGCTTATCCTGGTGTTATTATCCTAGTATTATCCAAGCACTTTGTGTTTTAATTGTAATCCAGCTTTACAAATGAAACCAAGCAACAGAATAGCAGATTTCGTTAAATGGTTGTTGTTTTTTTTCTTCCACAGGGAGACACTGGTGGAGATTTTAAAGATACTCTACTGAAGATCTGTGCTGGAGATAACTAAAGATTTCCTTGCAGCTCGAGAATGGACCACAAATGTTTCAACTATCAAATGTTTTAGTTGTCATGCCTTTATATCTTGCTTAAACAATAATCATGCTCAGTATACCTACAACATTGGATATTTCTAGTAGACAACACCAGGCTCTTTAATGCAATACTGAGGATGGGCTTGCACGCATTTGTAAAATCTTAAAGCACTTACTTAAATTCCACAAGATTTGATTCTGTGTAGTCTGTTTTCCACAATCACTATTAATTTTGTGAAAGATTCTTTGAGACCATGCTCTATCAGATGGCACAGCAATTCATAACTTGCATTTTTAACTCAATTAGAATTTGATTTTACAAATGCTCATATTAAATGGAATTATGTCTCTACTTTCCATTTGATTTGGTAATGAGGCAGCCTCAGCTTGGTGTATTCCCTTCCCTTGTACACTGCCCTTGTCCTATATAACTTATTTACAGAATATCCAATTAGCAACACTACTATGCATTTAAAACTAAATGGCTTGAATCCTCAATGTTAGTGTATTCAATGCAAAATGAAGAAGACATTGTCAATACAGAAATGATAACCTTGACCTGGGCTTGTTAATCCTTCAGCAACTTATGGATGTTAAATTGCAATTGAGCCTATCGATTTTCTAGAAAATCCAACAGATGGTAAAACAATTCCAGAAGATTTCTTGCCTTGCCAAAGGAGTCTAATGGGGGCATTTATCATTACCAAAAACATCAAGGAACCTCATTCAATTGAGCTGTCCCAGCTTTTCAGGGCTGGAAGCCAATATGAAGATCACAATTACTTCATTGGACTCCAATTGGTTTGTCACCCACATTGGATTTAATTTTTCATTGAAGTAATGACCAAGATTTTAATTTAAACATTCCGCTTTTGTTGTTTAATGCCTGTGAGTTTTAAAATTACTCATTTGTCTCATTCCTTGAATGCTTTCAATGGCAAAATATAAAATGAGCCTATTATTTAAAACATGGTATTTATTTTACAAGAGGCTTGTACATTTTCAAATCCACTGAGCCCTTGTCATTGTTGCATTGCAGAAAGTCCTAATGTAACGATTTGATTCCTAGTAGTGGTTTAACCAAATATCATGGTGAAGCTAGAAGTAACATACTACTTGAATGAGGCACTGAGATGTTTTTTAAAAGGTTGCTATTTTTCTTCCAGATGGTTAGCATTGCGATTTGCTTGTATTGCACATTGTCCAAATGTTTTCTGTGAATCTATAATACACTCCCTTCCCTTGTCCATTGTCCCTTGTTGCTATGAAGACAAATAAAGAATTTTCACCCTGAGTTAACAAAGCGAGTATGTGTTGTTGTTATTTATCTGTTTATAGTTTTCACCCATTTAAAGTTGTGATCAAACCCTTTCATTAATCTTGACATCCCTCAATTTTGTTTGATGCAGCTCTCCCACACGCTGTGATCCATTGCTCCTTGTATGTTTATTCGTCTTCAGCTGGAAGTGCATCTACGACAGTGGATAAAATGCAGTAGGATGATTAACCCAAACCCAAGGGAAAAGTGTGGCTGAGGAAGTGGGGAACCAAGATCTGGCTCTGAACAGTAAGGAGAAACACTGGGCAGGTGTCAAACTTGCCTCTTCTCTTCAAGACAGAAGATAGTGGAGCACTGACATCATGAGAAGCCTGGGATTAGCATGGAAATTGGACTCTGACACTATTCTCACATCAACTGGGAAAGTAAATGGTTGGGGATTTATGAACAGCAGCCATAGGAGCAGAGCGAGCCATCGAGCCTGATCTGCCATTCCGCTCTTCCTTTGCAGTTCTCTCTCAAATACATCTACTCAAAATTAAACATTCTCATATCACAAAAGCAGTTTTAACTCGGTCAATTCATTGCTGAGGATACATTTCCCCTCCAAGCAAGGTGCCTTTTGCCTCAGAGCAGCTCACAGGTAGCCACAATAAACATCCAAAAGTTAAAGCTATCTTCATTTACACCGAAGAGAGACACGAAATGCTGGAGTAACTCAGCCGGTCAGGCAGCATCTCTGGAGAGAAGAAATGGGTGACATGTCGGGTCGAGACCGTTCTTCAGACTGAGAGGCAGGGGAAAAGGAAATGAGAGATATAGACGGTGATATAGAGAGAAAGATAGAACAAATGCATGAAATATGTAGTAAGAAGGAACTGCAGATGCTGGTTTAAACCGAAGATATACCTTCCCTAGCTAACAATGGACCTACCAGGCACCGCCCTACCTGAGGTCATTTGTGGTTCCTGTTTTCTCATCTCCAGCTCTTCATATACTCACCACCGCCTACTTTCAGAGTGAAGAAGAGTCCCGACCTGAAACGTCATCCATCCTTTTTCTTCAGGGATGCTGCCTGACCAGCACTTTGTGTTTATCTTCACTTAAAATAGAGTTTGGTCACGAATGTTTCCATTGTTCACATGTGCCTGAGGTTCTCTTGCCATGTTTTATTCCCAAAAGAAATTCTGAGCACCTTCTCTCACTGGAGATAAGAAAAAAAGAATCACCAAGCTTATCTGGGGCTGTTCCTAAGTTTCATTTATGCATTTGTTTGCACAAAGAGAACAACGGGGTCTTATGTGCATGTGAGAAATTCCAGATATGATTTTTTTTCATGTTTATGCCAAAGTTAATTTGCAATATCACAAATAAAAACGTGTCCATGAACCAGCACAATCAGACAAGGCAACGGCACAAAATTGTGTCATTTTATTGAGAAGTATTCATCAACGTATTAAGAGATTGTTGTATTAACTAGTGTAATTTTAGTAATAAGAAACCCAATTTCATCTTGGGTTTATCTCAGAATTGAACATTTTGAACAAAGATGTCCTCGCTCTCAGTTGTTCATTGTTCGATCCAAAATAGCTGAAGAATATAATAGTTTTCTCAGTACATCTATTAGACATTTCTTACTACATTAAATCTATCTTATATAAAACATATTTCTAAGAAAAGTTCTGTTTGCGCCTGTATAGCCTTGACAATAAACATGTTAGAAATCATTTTGAAAGCAGTGGAATTGATGGAATTTTGTCAGGTCGGCCTTGAGTATCTGCCAATTTTGTGACCATGGCCTGATTTTCCTAGATGGAATCTGGAACTAGTGTCAAAAGATAGCAGAATTTCTGAAATAAAACGGGTTGCGTTTTTAAAACAATCTGTTGAAAATTCCTTTTTTTTGGTCAATTCCGCTGATATTATAGCTGATATAACTCATCCAGTTTCTACAGGATTGTGGATTCTTAAACTGTTGTTATCTGCGACCAATGTATCAGGCTTGCATTGCGTTATCACATTTAACCATGCATCATAAGAACAATTTCCCTATCTGCTCTATCAACTGTGTTGTAATGTTTCACTGTTCTTACAGGTCGATTGAAATCTACCTAGAACGTCATATTGATATGTTTTTCAATGGCAGGGTTCATATGGGCAGTGGCTGTAATCATTGGATCTCCTATGTTGTATGCTCAACAGTTTGAGGTAAATTCTCCCACTTTCTTCACACTGGTAATTCACATCAAATAATAATGTCTTTGATGCATTCATTCAATTTCTTGCGGGCTTAATAGTCCTTCTGGCAATGGCCCAGTCTTTGCATACACTGTACATAATAGAAATATTACAGAAGTTCTAATGAAAAAATGATACTGAGTTACTGAAGGAAATAACGAATTAAGATAAAAAACCAAGTCAAAGAGGCAGATTATGAAGAGCAAAACCAGAGGTAGAAGTAGCATATGCGGGGTGGGGGGATGGGGGGAGATTGGTTCTGAGCAGGGAGGCTTAAGTAGGATGTACCAGATATTAAAATCTGAACAGTTGAAAGCACTGCAGCCTATGGTCGTTCCAGATTGTAAACCTCTTATCCCTTACACTAAATCTATGGCCTCTGGTCTAGTTACTTCTGCAAATGTAAGATTTCCTAATATTTATCCTATTTACAACACATCCGTCAGGGTGCCCCCAGTCTCCTCAGCTCCAAGGAAAATTAATCCAGCGTATTTAGCCTCTCCTCATAACAAACACCCTGGTCAATGTATGCATCAATTCAATTCAATTCAACCTTTATTGTCATCTTGCAAGCAACAGTTGTACAGTGCAAAACGAAAAGACGTTTCCCAGGGAATACCGGAGCATCGCACATGAAGTTTAAAACATTTCACACATAATAACACTAAACAATCCAGTCCCTGATGGAACAGTATAAAGTTAAAATAGATAAAAACAACGTTAAGATACAGTAAGACCAATCATAAACATGTCCGGGGTGGCTGATTTGAGTGGCCAGTGCTAGTTATTGAAGTGGCCAGTGCCAGTTATTATAGTGTCCATGCCAAGCCGCAGAATCAGGTGACTGTGCGTACAGAGTGGCTGTTTAGCAGCCTCACAGCATATGGCAGGAAGCTGTTTAGCAGTCTTGTAGTCCGGGCTTTGATGCTGCGATATCTCTTGCCTGATGGCAGGAGATCCAGGTGTATGTGGAGGGGGTGCAGTTTGTCCTTAGCAATTCTCTGAGCTTTTTTCCGACAGCGGCTCAGGAACAGTTCTTGTACCGAGGGTAGGGAGACGCCAATGATCTTCTCTGCTCCCCTCACCACCCTCTGCAGAGCCTTCCTGTCCGAGCAGTTGCAGGTGGAGTACCACGTATTTAAACAGTACGTGAGTACAGACTCCACCGTACCCCTGTAGAAAGTCCTGAGGATGTTGGTGGGGAGTGAGGCCTGTTTTAGTTTCCTCAGGAAGTGCAGTTGCTGATGGGCCCTTTTGAAGGTCCCAGTGGTGTTTCTGGACCAGGTGAGGCTGTCTGTAATTTGCACCCCGAGGAACTTTATGCTCTCCACTCTCTCCACTGTGGCGCCACTGATGATAAGGGGTGCATGCTTTGGCTGCGCCCTCCTGAAGTCGACAACCATCTCCTTTGTTTTGTCGACGTTTAATTCTAGATTATTTTTGCCGCACCAGTCCACTAGTTGTTTTACTTCCTCCCTGTACATTGATTCATCATCTCCGCTGATGAGTCCCACCACTGTTGTGTCATCCGCGAATTTTATGATCTTATTGTCCCTGAATCTGGCAGCACAGTCATGTGTGAACAATGTGAACAACAGCGGGCTGAGCACACAGCCTTGAGGGGAGCCGGTGCTCAGCGTGATCAAGCCTGAAGTGTTCTTGCCCACACGGACTGATTGCGGTCTCTGTCAGAAAGTCCAAGATCCAGTGACACAGGGTGGTGTTGAGGCCCAGCAGGGTTAGTTTCTCCACAAGTCTCTGTGGGATGATGGTGTTGAACGCAGAGCTGAAGTCAATGTACTGGATTCTGGCGTATGTGTTTCTTTTTTCCAGATGCGTGAGCACTGTGTGCAGCGTGGTAGAGATGGCATCCTCTGTAGAACAGTTGGGGCGATAGGCAAACTGGAGTGGGTCTAACGATGAGGGGAGGCTGGCATTAATGTGGGGTTTCACCAGGCGTTCAAAACACTTCATTATTATTGGGGTCAGGGCGACAGGGCGGTAGTCATTTAGGCAGGCAACAACTGGTTTCTTCGCTATGGGGATTATTGTACTCGTTTTGAGGCATGTGTGGACAATGGCTTGACTGAGGGAGATGTTATAAATGTCCGTTAGCACATATGCTAACTCCTCAGCACATTCCTTAAGCACACGTCCTGGGATGTTATCGGGTCCGACTGCTTTCCACGGGTTGACCTTAGACAGGATTCTCCATGTGTCCATCGGGTCTATGGTCAGGACTGACTGGTCGGTTTGTATGCAGGGACTGCCTCTCCCCTTGGGTGTGGTGTTTGCTGCATCAAAACGAGCGAAGAAGTTGTTCAGTTCATCTGGGAGAGAAGAATCCGCGGCAGTTACCTGCTGCCTTGCCTTGTACCCCGTCAGTGTTTGGATTCCCTTCCACATCCTCCTGGTGTCTCCTGTGTCACAGAGGTGTCCCTGGATTTTTCCCGCGTAGGCGCGTTTCGCTGCCCTGATTCCTTTTTCCAGTGCAGTCCTGCTAGATCGAAGAGCGGATGTGTTACCGGCTCTGTAGGCTGCATCACGAGCCCTCAGCAGCGAGCGCACCTCTGCTGTCATCCATGGCTTTTTGTTTCCACGTGCAGTGAAGGTTTTCATGATGGTGACATCCTCGGTGCACTTGGCAATGTAGCTGGTTACAGTCTCTGCGTACTCCTCGATGTTGATGAGGTCATCATAGGATGCCGCTGTCCTGAACACATCCCAGTCAGTGTACAGGAAGCAATCCTGCAGTGCTGAGGCTGCTCCCTCTGGCCAGACCCTGGTGTGTTTTCTCTCCGCTCTAGCTTGTTTCTGCCGAGGTCTGTAGGCTGGTGTTAAAAACATGGAAATGTGGTCCGAGTGGACCAGGTGAGGGCGTGGGGCTGCCTTGTAAGCCTCTGGGGTGTTGGTGTAAACCAAGTCCAAGATGTTCTCTCCCCAGTACCATCATATCCTTATTGTAGAGAAGAGACCAGAACTGCACACATTGCTCCAGCTGTGACCAAAGCAAAGTTTTATGTACTATGGCCACAATCCTATATTCAAGAAAGGTCTCGACCGGAAACGTCACCCATTCCTGCTCTCCATAGATGCTGCCGCACCTGCTGAGTTACTCCAGCATTTTGTGTCTATCTTCAAGCATCTCATATGGAACTGAGTATATATATATATATATTAAGTAGAGAGAATACACAATATTTCAGTTGCAGTCTCACCAGAACTATATAATTGGAAAAATATTTATCCATATTTGTAACCAATAACTCTTTCAGTACAAGCCAACGTGCCAGCCTTCCTAATTGCTTGCTGAACTTGCAAATAAGCTTCAATGACTTGTGTACGAGGTCACCCGTCCCTCCGAACACTAACATTTTTCAGCCTCTCACCATTTCGAAATCTATTCTTCTACGGCCATAGAGTTGGGGTGAGAACCACTTTGGAGAAATTAGAGCACAAAGGTGAAAAATGTATATTTAGTAATCTGAAGATGGGTCTCGACCCGAAACGTCACCTATTCATTTTCCCCAGAGATGCTGCCTGACCCACTGAGTTACTCCAGCTTTTTGTGCCTATCCTCGGTTTAAACCAGCATCTGCAGTTCCTTCCTACACAATTTATATTTGAGGTTTAGCTGGATCAAGAATCAACAGAGATCGCGGAGGACAGGATTGATGAATGAACAAGACCCCAAGTGCTGCTTGAGAAAATTCTGTTGTATGCACACGTCTCATTAGCAATAGAAAATTGTAAAGGGCCTGTCCCACTGTACGAGCTAATTCAAGAGTTCTCCCGAGTTTCCCCTGATTCGAACTCGGAGAATTACAGTAATAGTCGCTCGTAGGTACTCGGGGCTCTTGTGGACATTTTTCAACATGTTGAAAAATCTTCACAAGGCTTCACGAACTTACCGCGTTTGCCGAGTACCTGCCGTTAGCGTTACGAGCCGCTAAGAGACGTCCCGAGCTCCGACGTACCTGCTACGTACATTCTACGTGCTTACCACGAGTTTGATTTTTTTTTTACTCGGGAGAGCTCTTGAATTACCTCGTACAGTGGGGCAGGCCCTTAACTGTAGTAAAATCAATTGCCAGCATTCAAAATAAGCAGCAATTTTAAAAGCAGGATTTGTTTCTCATTCATAGGCTTTGGTGAAATACAATGGTTGAAATGCCTGTTGATCTTGTAAAATTCTAGCAGGTCTGTCACTGAAACCTTTAGGTATGTACTTGATGTAGCAGACCACAGGGAAAATTTAATCTGGCATCACTTATGCATAGATTGCTGAATGGCATGCGATATTTGTGCCACAATAGTGTATTTTGAATAGAGATTGCACTATGATTATCCCACTGACTTTAAGACCATTTTCGCAGCTGGAGAGATCTCCAGAATAGAGTATACTGACTTTTTGCTGTGAACATGTCTGACTATTTCAAACCCAGAGAGACAATAGACAATAGGTACAGGAGTAGGCCATTTGGCCCTTCGAGCCAGCACTACCATTCAATGTGATCATGGCTGATCATCCCCAATCAGTACCCCATTCCTGCCTTCTCCCCATATCCCCTGACTCCGCTATCTTTTAGAGCCCTATCTAGCTCTCTCTTTGAAGTATCCAGAGAACTGGCCTCCACCGCCCTCTGAGGCAGAGAATTCCATAGAGAGGCTGTACTATTCACAAAGCCTGTCTGCCAGAGGATAGAAAAAACATGTTTTATACTTGCAGGTCACTTTTTTTTTAACAGTAATTATGTAAGCACAGAACTCAAAAGTCAATGCTAGAATTAAAAACAGTCATTACAAGAGGTTTCCCAAATTATCTAAAAAAAATAATAGTTTTACAATTTGAGACTCAAATTAACTCAATTGGCCATAGTTTTCAGATATGGGAATTCCATTAATAAATCTTGAGATGAAAATTTGTATTCTCTTAAATAAGAGAATATCCATAAGAAATTTATCGAAATGTTTCAAGTGTTAAAGTGGGCGTTTATTTGGTAATTAAATGTTTTGAAATCACATCACAAGTAGACAGTGCAAAGGAACCATGAGCTGCAAGTATTCCTGGATGTTTTTATCCACCATAATAAGGTCAATTGGGGAGTAAAATTGTGGACACAATTTTAGAGAATTTTAATTTTTATGAATACTGCAAAATTACACATAGTATAGCTTAATGTGCATTTTGAATAAAATCTCTTGATTTAAAAAAAAACTCGTGGATGTGGATTTGCCAAAAACAATCATTGTTACCATCATCATTTGTCGATGTCCAAGTGGATTTGTTTGAAATAGATGTCTGTGCTTTCATGTTTTGGTTTGGTTGCCCAAAGATACAGGTAACCAAGAAATTACTCTCCTCGCAACAATCCCTGGTTTGCTTGCAAGTGCATTAGTTGCTATCTCTCTCTGCAGGTGGCAAGTGGTTTATGGATTACTCAAGAAGTACAGGTCTTTAGAAAAAAAGGCATAAATAAGAATGACTCACCAGTTTGCAAGATTAGGGGACATTGGGTAATGTAAGACTTAGAGAGTTCATTTCCAATTGATTAGTTGTGAAGAATTGAACCGTGAGAAACAGGTAGACTTAATATTCTGATTAAATCACTTGTCCAGCTTCCACTGCCACATACCTTTAAACTTCCTGAGTTTCTCCACGGCCCTATCCCTGAAACATAGAAACATAGAAAATAGTTGCAGGAGGAGGCCCTTCAAGCCAGCACCGCCATTCATTGTGACCATGGCTGATCATCCCTAATCAATAACCCATCTTGAACTTAAATCTTTTTCTCGATTCCATCATTTCTTGACCTGTTCCACTAAATTGTTGATCAACCATCTTCACTCACTGACTCTTACATTACCCGATGTTGCTGCAGATAATTCCATGTATAAATTTCTCCATTCGATTTTTGGCCACAGCGTTATTCTGCTGTCTGAAGCCTTTGAAACAAACCTACCATCCTCCATTGTCTAGCCGCACCTTATTCTTTTTTATCCACTGAGAGCTCTTGAATCTTTCTGAAGAAAGGTTTGTCTGAAGAAGGGTATCGACCCAGAAGGTCACATATTCCTTTTCTCCAGAGATGCTGCCTGACTTGCTAAATGACTCCAGCTTTTTATGTCTGTTTCCTGAATCTTTACCGCTCTTTATTGATCACGTCCTATTTTTCAACTACGCTAAGCTGCTTGGTGGTGTCAGTCAAAAACACACTGCAGCTTTCCTCACCACCAGCAACTTCACCACTCCAGGCTGTCTCTAAATTGTTGATTCTTTGTCTGGCATGCTGTTATGCACGAGCAGAAATGTTCTCCAACTAATTATTGTGAGGACTGAAGCCATTCTCTTTAGTCTCCACCACCAACTCATTCCTTAGGTAATTCATCCATCCTATTTCCTGTAACTATCCTTAATTGAACCTTGACTGTTCATAACCTTGAATTCCTATTTGACCTTAGATGAACTATCTGCACCATTCATAATTCTGCTGATCGAGTCAGAGAGCTTCAGAGCTGCACAGCAGAAGCTGATTCAATTTCCACAATCTTCTCCTCAGTAAAAACAGCTAAGAAGTATTCATTTAATTTCTCCCCCATTCCTTGTGCTTCTAGGTAAAGATGGCCACGTTGATCTTTATGGGGACCTATTCTTTCCCATACCACACTCTTACTCTTAGTATATCTGTCGAGGGTACAACCTGATGATGAAACCATTGTCTATGCCTTCATTTCCTCTAAACATGCCTATACCAACAGTCTTGCCATATTTACCATTTACTGCCCTGCATAGAGTTGAACCCCTAATACTCTGCTGCTCCCATCCTAATCTGAAGAAGAGTCTTGACCGGAAACATCACCCATTCCTTCTGTCCAGAGATTCCGTCTGTCCTGCTGAGTTATTCCAGTATTTTGTGTCTATCTACTAATTTTCATTTACCCATTCACCCACCATTCCTATTCTCATAGATCAGTGTTGGCGTTTAGCTGACCATCATTTTCCCCAACTATAAATTTTTCCAATGTCGTTACCACCACAAATTTTGTTTGCTAGTTCTCCTCTGAAGGAGCTAAATAACTGTGCTGTACTGTCGTGTAAATCGCCCTTTTCTTGTACTATTTAATTATTTCTGGGTTGGTTGAAATAATCCGCCACTAGATGGTGTAGAATTAATTTAGTGACTACAGAGGCTATTCAGAAGTCTGCCACACCTTTGATCGAGAAACAAGAGGAGCAATGTATCAGTGTTCATATGCACCCCCTCTTAAACTCATGTTCCTGTTCATTCAGAATTCCACCAGGGAATATTAAATGCCTAATGAAATAGATAACCGACCAACCATCTGAAATGGTATCCCCATAAAAATCTTAGCCACATTCCATATGCTAATAAAACCCAAAACAAGCAATCTGATACAAGTTGAAAGAATTATGTATTGCTCCTTCATAACTCTAGGCCTCATGAAATTGACAACACTTGGGGTGGAAATTTCAAGATGCATGTGTCTTTGAAGCAGCTACTGCATTCAGATCCTAGATTGTAACTATTATATTAAAAACCTACAAACCTGTACGTCTTTGGAATGTGGGAGGAAACCGAAGATTTCAGTGAAAGCCTACACGGTCACAGGGAGAACGTGCAAACTCCGTACAGACAGCATGCGTAGTCGGGATCGAACCCGGGTCTCCGGCGCAGCAAACGCTGTAAGGCAGCAACTCTACCGCTGCGCCACCGTGCCGCCCTTATTTGTTATACACACTGCAAATGCAATTTTCTTCACTTTTAGAAGATTTGCACCTTACTTGAATTAATTCAGGCATTTTAAATAGTGTGCTGTATGTTTCAAAAATAGGAGAAAATAATAATTATACAGGCAACGGCATCTGACTGTGTGTTTAATCTTTGCGTCCTATAACTTGATCGCACATGGTGTTTTCAGATTAGTGTATCCTAGCAACTACAGCTAGATTCAGTCACAAGGAAAACAAACCAACAAACTGGACTGAACACCAATGTGCACAAAGTGGCACAAGGTTTTAAGAGAATACAGGAAAATGTTGGAATAGTAGTTGTAACCGGTGAGTTACTTCTAATTGGTGCTATATGTTGTGCTTCGCACCCTAACTATATTCACCGTGCTCATAATAGAACACTTTTCTGTGGATCAGCATGGAAAACACCAACCAAATGGTACATTTTAACATTTAGTAAAAAATGAGTAGCATTAGCCAAAAGTGTCAAATATTGTGGGTGACATGATCATTTCTGATATTATTTTGCTTGAGTTTACAGTCATCATCAATGATAATTTTTCATCAGATTTAAAACATGCATTGTATTACATTGAGTAAATATCTGGAGATAGAAATAATTGATATGATTTTACTTTTCATTTGTGTGGAAAATGTCTCTTATTGGTCGATTTTTCTTTAAATAGCTCTCGGAATATTGAACAAAAGACTGGAGCGAGAAAATAATCTAGAGAAACTGCATGTTGAAACAGCAGGACATAGCCCAAGTAATCATTTCATAAACACCCCTAATGTGACCTGAATATAAATGAATTATATTTTGTGGCTAACAATCTAAAATTACAAATTATTTTGAAGCACTTATTATGATCGTTCAAATATAAGTGAATGACATCAGATCCAAAGCATAGAAACAACCCATTCCAAGTTGGACTGCTTACTTACTTACTTACTTACTTACTTACTTACTTACTTACTTACTTATGCTTATACTATTAAAAGCTCCTTTTTATTCTGGCCTTGAGCTCATATTTCACTGTTGAAACTCACTATCACTTTAAAAATATCTATCACGTAACCTTGTTCCAATAAAATAACTGCAATCTCTGTAATTTTGCTCTCAATTCTGGTTTCAATCTTTACTGCATATTTGCAGTAGTTGCAATATCCTTTTTTAGTTCAATGAACAATATTATAAATTTGTACTGATCTTGGTGTACCTAGTTTCTCTCTCTCTCTGTCTCTCTCTCTGTCTCTCTCTCTCTCTGTCTCTCTCTCTCGCTCTCTGTCTCTCTCTCTCTCTGTCTCTCTCTCTCTCTCTGTCTCTCTCTCTCTCTGTCTCTCTCTCTGTCTCTCTCTGCCTGTCTCTCTCTCTGTCTCTCTCTCTGTCTCTCTCTCTCTGTCTCTCTCTGTCTCTCTCTCTCTCTGTGTCTCTGTCTGTCTCTGTCTCTCTGTCTCTCTGTCTCTCTGCCTCTCTGTCTCTCTGCCTCTCTGTCTCTCTCTCTGTCTCTCTGTCTCTCTGTGTCTGTATCTCTGTCTCTCTGTCTCTCTCTCTCTGTCTCCCTCTCTCTCTCTCTCTGTCTCTCTCTCTCTCTGTCTCTCTCTCTGCCTCTCTCTGTCTCTCTCTGTCTCTCTCTCTCTCTGTCTCTCTCTCTGTCTATCTCTCTCTGTCTCTCTCTCTCTGTCTCTCTCTGTCTCTCTCTCTCTCTCTCTCTCTCTCTCTCTCTCATTTTTGTCGTTGGTATGAATTATATCCAAGACAAGACAACGGTTTTTTAATTATCATATGTACCAAAAATGAACAATAAAATTTACTTACAGCATAACAGGCCTGCAAACACAGTTTATAGATGACATAATAAACAACAAATATATTAATTAAAACTCCAATATGATTGCAACAAGCCCAAAGTGTTTAGTGCAACCAAGAGAGGGTTTAGTTAGTGTTTGTTATGTTCACGGGCCTCTTCCTTATCTCTGTATCTCCCTCTCCCCTGATTCAGTCTGAAGAAGGGTCTCAACCCAAAAAGTCACTCATTTCTTCTATCCAGAGATGCTGCCTGTCCCGCTGAGTTGCTCCAGCATTTTGTTTCTATCTTCGGTGTAAACCAGCATCTGCAGTTCCTTCCCACAACATGTTCAAGAGCCTAATGGTTATTGGTAAGAAGCTATTCTTGAAACTGGAGATCACGGTTTACAGCCTCCAGCACCTTCTTCCCGATGATCAGAGTGAAATGAGAGCTTGGCCAGGGTGTTGTGTCTCCTTGGTAATGAACCTCCTTATTTTAATTGCATATTTCATACCCATATCCATTTGCGTTGCTAACATTAGATTCATCTCTTTGTAGTTTGTAACTTTTTGCTTATTTAGCACGTTGCTTTCCCCCCACCCTCCACATAATTTCTGCAAATGATGACCTTGTTGGGAATGACTACCCTCTTCCTGTTATTGTGAGAAATTTCCTGATTCTGTTGTACTCATCTTTCATTCAGTTATGTGGTTTTACTCTATACCGCACACTCTACGCTTTTCCATGAACCTCTTCTTACGTAGCACCTTAGCAAAGGGCTTCTGCAATTTTATTTTATTGTTCCTCTTTTCTTCAAAAATGTCAATCTGGTTGGGTAAGCAATTTTCCTTCCAGATATTTATCGAAAATAGTTTCTCTTGTAATACCCATTTGCCCATGTTTTATTATCTAATGTTCTATGAAACTATTTGTATTTTTCTTCCATCAACATTAGGTTTAGAACTGTATAATCAGGATTTCATTTGAAGTGCGGAATTGCAGTTCTCTATTTTACTTCTATTTAATTTTTTATTCAATGTACAAACTAGACTTTTGTTCATCAATGTAACAGTTTTCCCAATAAATCCTTTCTTTCTTTCTTTCTTGGTTGTTTAACATCCCATTTCACTTTTTCCTACTGCTGAAATGTTTCTTTTTTCAGTCTTTTCAATGAAAACTGGTGGAAAGTTTTTGTTCATTATCCTGGCTAATTCAAGATGTGCAACATTAATAACATGCTTTTATTTCATGTCTGAATATTGTAAAACCTTCTAAGCTGTTTCAGAGGACCTTAATAATGATCTCTATTCCATTAGACAGTGCACAAACACCACTGACTTGTAAAGTATTTATAGCTTCTGTTAGTGTTTAGGTTTCCCACACCTAAAACACATTTCTTTTTTGTTTGCTCTGTCACCCATAACTCATTAAAAGCCACTAACTCATGTAGTGGCAGGAAAGATAAATCATTGATAAATGGATGTAGATTTACCCTCGACAAGAATTTTCAGCAAATTTAAACATTTGGTCAAAAGGAAAACGGAAATGTATGTAAGGTTTCGAAAGATTAAATCAGTCAGGGTGTTTCAGGAATATAAAGCGAGCATCAAAGAACTCGAGCAGGAGGTTAGAAAGGGCAGAGGGGATCACGAAATGTAATTGTAGAGTTGGATTAAAGAAAATCCGAAGGCCTTTTAATAGTTTAGTTTAGATATACAACATGGAACCAGGCCCATTGAGTCCAGACCGACCAACGACCAACTGTTATACCAAGCCAATTAACCTACAGACCTGTACATCTTTGGATTGTGGGACGAATCCAAAGATCTCGGAGAAAGTCCGTACAACAGCACCCGTAGTCGGGATCGAACCTGGGTCTCTGGCACTGCAAGCACTGCAAGATTAAAAAAACAGAGAGTAACCGAGGAGAAGGTAGCACGCTCAAGGATAAAGAAGGGATCAATGCTTGGAGTCGGAGAACTGTACACCACCACCATCTTTGGAGAAGACCGTGAACTAAAAGCACATAACCCTAGTTATTGATTTTCTCAATACATAAAGGGACATGGTGCTGACGTCAGCACTCCCAATTGGGCAGCTTCAGAAATGATTTCACGTTGTTCAAACAAATTTCAACGTTTGCATGGTATACTACGATATCATTTCTCCAGCTGTGACATTCATTCTGCAGTGATACAACCGACAGCACTCCATTACTGGATGTATAGGTGTTGCGGACTATCAGTTTGCCTCTGAATGAAGTCTATTCCTATAGAGTCTCCAGAGATACCATATTTTAACTGGACCACTCTGATAAATAGTGAATTTGAAAGCTCATTATTTCCAAGGCTGTCATCACTAAGATATGTGGCATTCTTCAGGAAAACCTTTGACCGTGTTCTTGTGCCTGAACAAGTAACATTAAGGCTGGTCTTCATCTCGAGAGAGATTCATCTGACGTCACATTAAGGCTGGTCTTCATCTCGAGAGACATTCATCTGACAAGTCACATTAAGGCTGGTCTTCATCTCGAGAGGATCATTGTAAATGGGCACAACAGCTGCTCACTACATCATGAGAAAGATCATCCATGCACTAAAATTGCAACAAAAAAAAGTTTTCAGTGAGGATAAAAAATGGCAATGAGTCATATTCCCACAGGTCCTTCCTTGTAGCACATGGAACTTTTCATCAACAGGAATGATTCCTACTTCCTGTAGTGTACAGGTTGATGTGGATCACAAGAAAAGTGAGTGAAGGCCATATTTCTCGGGACCACATCACTTGATGAGTCTGACAGAGTTGACAAAGCCCTATACTTTAATGGTACACAAAAATGCTGGAGAAACTCAGCGGGTGCAGCAGCATCTATGGAGCGAAGGAAACAGGCAACGTTTCGGCCCGAAACGTTGCCTGTTTTCTTCGCTCCATAGATGCTGCTGCAACCGCTGAGTTTCTCCAGCATTTTTGTGTACCTTCGATTTTCCAGCATCTGCAGTTCCTTCTTTAACACCCTATACTTTAATGGCAGGTTCTGCCCTGAGGGACGTATCGTGGTGTGATGATCCTTGACCATGGCTAGTCAATGCAGTGTACTCAATAGTTACTGAACACAAATATAACGAGAGCCATTAAAGTACCAGAACAACAGTGTCACATTCCAAAGGTTACCGGAGACGAAATGTAATTACTTGCAGTTCCCACTAGGTAGATGCGGTGACTTCATTACCACATTTTGCATGCTGTACAACCTTGTTAATTGAAGACAAAAAACTGGCGCAGGAGGAAAAGCAGCAAGGAGGCTTGGAGTGTGGGAGTCATGAGACTGAGGCCAGAGAGCAGCAAGGGAAGAGCCTTACTCATCATCCACAGTCTAACCTCTTGGTTGAGCCTATGAAACAGGTATTGTCCACACCTGTTTGAACAATATTGTCTAAACTGTATTGTCTAAACCTGAGGACAAGACTAAAAGAGCTCCATGAAAGACACCTTTTGCAAAATGGCAGTCCCTCTTGCAAACAGTGAACATCTCACACACGACCTATTACCTGGGACATTGTATATGGTAAAGCAGATTATACAACACATGCAGGCATGTGCCATGAGTATTTACTCAGGGTACACAGTCAGACGGCTTTAAAAAAATCTTAAACCGCGTATGCGCAGATTGTTCTCCTCTCCGTGAACATAAAGAATAAAAATAAAGAAAGTAACAATTCTATTTGCCCAAGGCTTCCAAATCTCCTTCATTCTGAATTACTGAATGGGTGGGGGGTGGCGGGTGATGGCAGGTGGGGAGATGGTGGGAAAAACGGGAGCACAAGTTGAATCAGTTGTGATCTTATTGAATGACTATAATGAATGAATGAATGAGTGAATTAATAAGTTTATACTAATATTAGTTCAAGGGACCAATTAGGGGAAGAGTTCCTTTCACAGCTTGTGGTGAGACTAGCCAGCGGTAAAGATGTGGGGAGGGCAGGAGCTTTGAGAAGGAGGGAGTCGGGGTTCATGCCAGCAACTCGCTCACTTACCGTTGCCGTGGCGCTCCGGGCGCGGAGCCACCGCATTGTGGCCGGGGAGGGAAGCAGCTCGGGTGGCTGCGAGCGGCCGCAGGACCTCAGCGCCTTCTGCCGGCCTGCTCACCTCTGGCAGTGCTCTCCGTCTGAACACTGAGGGGACCAGCTCAAGAGCAAAGATCATAGAGCGGAGTGGGTCAGCGGGCGATGGATAACAGGACAGCGGGCAGTGGAGCTTACTCCTGTGTACGCAAACAAGGGACCAATGAGGTTACTCGCACTGATACATGGAGTATCCACTCTTGAATTACCTCGTACAGTGGGACAGGCACTTAACTCAGCAGGACAGACAGCATCTCTGGAGAGAAGGAATGGGTGACATTTCAGGTTGAGACCCTTCTTCTGACTCAAATCTGAAGCGCATCAAATAATGTTGTGAAGGTAAACACCTACAAAACAGGTGTGAAAGGGAATTTGGAATATTTCCCCCAGCTTGTTAAATGCTTTTGCACAAAGGGAACAGTGTGAAGATCATTAGACCAAACCCACCTGGAGGCAAATAGTTCACAATATGTTTTCTCAATTAACCTTTCTCTTGTATGGGAAAGCAGTAGGACCAGATGGTTTAGGCTCCGAATTTTATAAAAAATTTCATGACTTGCTTTGTCCACGTTTACAAAGGTTGTATGAGTATATCTATACTCAACAGAAACTTCCAGACACCTTAAATGAATCTATAATAACACTTATTCCTAAAGCTGATAAAGATCTGGAAGACCCGGGATCATATAGAGCAATCGCACTTTTAAATACAGATCAGAAAATATTAACTAAAATACTAGCGAATAGATTAAGTACAATGATGAATAAATTAATACACCCTGATCAAACAGGCTTTATTCAGAAACGGTACTCATATTATAACCTAAGAAGATTATTTAATATTATATATTCCAAGAGAAATATTAATGAAGATCTAGCAATAATCTCACTTGACGCTGAAAAAGCATTTGATCAGGTCGAATGGTCTTATTTATTTTCGGTGATGGAAAATATGCAGTTAGGGGAGAAATTCTGTACATGGATAAAACTGTTATATACAAATCCCACGGCTAGAATATTTACAAACCAAAGGTTGTCATCTAAATTTAGTCTATCTAGAGGTTGTAGACAAGGATGCCCGTTATCTCCATTATTATTTGCGCTTGCTATTGAGCCACTTGCAGAAAGAGTCAGGGGGCATCCGGAAATACACGGATATAACACAAAGGACACAGTGAATAAGATTTCTCTATATGCAGATGATGTATTAATTTATATTACAAAACCAGAAATTAGTATTCCAAACTTATTAAAGCTAATAACCCAATTTGGTTCACTTTCAGGATACAGAATAAATTGGAATAAAAGTGAAATTATGCCAATAAGGGAACATAACAAACAGATAATACAACAATATCCATTTAAAATAGTAAAGGAAAAATTTAAATATCTAGGTATTTATATAACTAAGAAATATACATCATTATTTAAAGCAAATTTTCCACCATTACTAAATAAACTACATAAGAATATTCAATACTGGAAAACACTTCCTATCTCAATGGTAGGCAAAATTAATGCCATAAAAATGATTTTTTTACCGCAAATATTATACCTGTTTCAGACATTACCGATATATCTGGCAAAAACCTTTTTTAAAAAACTGGACTCTATTGTTAATGATTTTATCTGGGATTATAAGAATCATAGGATAAACAAAAGACATTTGTGTAAATCAAAAATAAATGGAGGCTTGGTTTTACCCAACTTTTTGTTTTATTTCTGGGCAGTTAATATTAAAAATATGAATTTCTGGTTGGAAGAAATAGATCATCAACCAGACTGGTTAAAAATGGAAAAGGAAGATTGTTTACCTTTTGATATCGGTTCGATTTTATTTGCTACGTCTAAATTAAACAAAAAAAATTATAGGGAAAACCCTATAATATTTAGTGCTATACGAATTTGGAAACAATTAAAAAAGACATTAAAATTAGATAATTTATCACTTTTTCTTCCAATTGTGAATAACCCTTTGTTTAAGCCTTCATGGTTGGACGGGGGTTTTACACAATGGAAGAATTATGGAATTAAAAATATGGGACAACTTTACAAGGAAGGCACTTTTCTGACATTTCAGGAGTTGCAACAGACTTACGGACTTCGAGGAAATGATTACTTCAGATATCTTCAACTTAGAGATTACGTAAAATCAAATACTCAAAATTTTAGAATTAGAAATTCAGAAATTCTTGATGAATGTTGGAACAAACATCCTAATACAGAAAAATTAATATCTTATATATATAATATCTTATTAGACAGTGACATTCCATCGACGGACTTACACAGACAAACATGGGAAAAAGAATTAAATCAAATAATAACGAAAGATACTTGGGAAGAAAGTTTGCAACACATACATCAATGTTCATTAAACGCCAGACATTCTCTAATACAATTTAAAGTAATACATAGGTTACATTATTCCAAAACAAAACTACATAAAAATTTTCAACATATCTCACCTATATGTGATAAATGTCAACATTTAGAAGCTACCTTATCTCATATGTTTGCAAACTGTATAAAAATTAAACAATTCTGGGTAAATATTTTCAGTATAATATCTAAAGTAACCAGCACACAATTGGACCCAGACCCAAAATTAATAATACTTGGAATATTAGAATTAAATCAAACATTTAGAACAACACAAAGAAACTTTATTGATTATAGTTTAATAACAGGAAAAAAATTAATTCTAAAATTTTGGAAAGGCCCTACGACCCCCACAATCAAAATGTGGATTATAGAAATGACGGAGACCTTAAACGTGGAAAGAATCAGACTCTCCCTGTTGGACAAACAGGAATTATTCATTGGAACATGGTCTCCTTTTATTGATTACCTAAAGGGTCAGAACAGTTCAGCACAGGAACCTGACTAACACCCGGGCTAAAGAATGGATGAAATGCTATATCTAGAAATGTACGAATATATCTCGAATGAAGTTTTCTATTTTAATAAATTTTTCCATTCTCCTTTAACTATCTTTTCTCAATTTTTTTTTTTTTTTTTTTTTTTTTTTTAATTATTATTTTTTTTTTCTCTCTTCTCTTTCTTTTCTTTCTTTACTTCATCTTTCTCTTTAGTTCTATTTAGTTTTAAAAAAAAAGCAAAAAGTATTGGAGACATTGTAATAATATTTAACAATATTATCAATTTAAAAATGTAAGACTGTAAGACTGTAATGATGTAACTAGGTTGTGTACGCATCTCCAATAAAAAAATATTAATTAAAAAAAAAAAAAAAAAAAAAAAAAAAAAAAAAAAAAACCTTTCTCTTGTACACTTCAGCGTGAACATAACTCATCATCAACATTCTGGAAGTCCAAGCTGATAACCGCGCAGTGAAGACAACAAGAACTTAATGAACGGACAGAGAAATAAAGAGAAGTATAACGGAAAGAAAGGTACATAAGAATCAAAGCAAATAAAATAAAGTGGATTTAGAGAAGAACTAAAGGGAGAAACAATATGATTAAAAGGGTACTTTAATTATTAACTGTGTCCTAACTTTCTCAAACACACTTAATAGGCAACTAGTGGGAAAATCCAGCTAGTTTTAAAAACTGCTTTTTTCAATACTCATATTCCATATTATATTTATATTTCTTAATGACCATTTATCATCTCAATATTATTGATAGTCATGCATTTCAGTTCATAGATTTACCACTGAGGGAAATATTTTCTAATACATGGAATATCTTATCAGTGAAACCTCACCAAAGATGTAGGACTGTTTCATTAATACATAATTTTAAGCAATACATGGGAGGTTTTACAGTGCATCTTTGTCACCAGTCTGTCTATACCTCCTAGTAAGTTGACCCAGGTCAATGTAACAAATGTGAAATATATATTGAACAAGAGTAAACATTAGATGAATGGTTCGTTATCAATTTTGTCTTTCTTTCTAAATGTTAAATGTATGTTGATATACTTACTTATTTACAGTCATGTCTTTCTTTCTTTTTCGTGAACTTAACAAGGAATTATCCTGGAGCGCAACGTGTTCGAACAAATCAGCGGGTCAGGCACCATCTCTAGAGGACATGGATAGGTGATGATTCAGGTTGGGACTCTTTTTCAGTCCGAAGAAGAGTCGCCTATCTGTGTCATCCCGAGATGCTGCCTGACCCGCTGAGTTACTTCAGTACTTTGTGTTCAATGCTAGATTCCATCATTTGCAGTTCTGTGTGTCCCAAGAATCTTCCTGATTTGCTTTTAGTTTCTGTCCCAGTCCTGTTTTATATTGTTCCCATGCATGTTTCTTTCATGAACTAAACGCAACAAGCAATGTCCTTTCCAAGGCTCTGTTTCCCATTAAAGGAACACCACCTTTGTTACATCCTTTCCTTTGTTTACAAGCATGCAATGTTATAATAACTGCATTGAATATCCATGTTACATTGAGTCAAAGATAGACACTAAATTCTGGAGTAACTCAGCGGGACAGGCAGCATTTCTGGATCGAAGGAAAGGGTGGCGTTTCGGTTCGAGACCCTTCACTCATGTTAAGTCATGTTGATTTCAATTATAGCTAAGACAATGTAGTGCTCATAAAATGCCTTTGCCACCCATGTTAACATGGAAAAAAAATACCCCTGTTGGGAATAAATTATGCTATTTTTTGGTGTACAGGAATGTGTGAATGTATTCCCAAGAGTACTGCCCAGATTACCTATGAAAATATGTAATTCATAAAATCTGCCATCAATCGTGTTTGATTTCATTGAATGTCTTTTCGACAGCAGTAGTTAGGAGTTCCTCCACTATTAGCAGTAGCAGCAATTACCAGCAGTAGTTGGGAGTTACTGAGTTACTCCAGCTTTTTGTGTTTATCAGCAGTAGTTGGAACCTGTCTTTAATATCTGGCAAAATCTGAGCATTAATAAAGGCATTAGAACACTTTCAGCTGTGATATGTGCCCGTGGCTATAATATAGAAAGATTTAATCTGTGTTTCAAATACGAGGTGGGACATTGTGCTACGATGCTGGTATGATTGCAACTTGAGATTTGCTAGTAAGGAATTGTTGTCTATGCTGTGTTCATTTCACTCTGTTCCCTATTCCTCCAGCCCTGGTTCTAAATTACTGCCCTCATTCCTCCCGCACTATATCATGAACCATCATTGTGGTAATGACTGGACTGAAATTCTGTCTATTTTCAAACACATTGCTTTGTGAGATTTCATCTTGCACAAGGGTGTATTTGCGCAATTGGTTATTGTTGTCAAATAAATTACTGAGTTTAAATTGATTTGCTTTGGCCGTGCTATTTTCACTTACTATTATTATTGTTCTTTCTTTTTGCCTCGCTTTAAGTGTGAAGAATTCTCATAATGACAGCTGCAATGAGTGAAGTTCCACCATTCAAATCTGAACAAGAGTAAGTATAGTGTACTATGATTAAGCAACTTAATTTTCTTCTTTCTCTGCGGTGTTTACAATGGAATTTAACCCGGTAAAGTGATTTCTGAAACAACTCATCACGGTCTGATGAATTTAATCAGAATGTTCAGTTTAGTTCTCAGTGCACTGACGAGGATTTATCTTTAAAGTTGCTGAACAAAAGAGTCATTTTTTCACTGACTCTACATGTGCATTTCTCATCTACAGTATAATATTTTTATTGCCTTCCATTGTCCAATAAAGGTAAAGTATTTTGGTTCACATTACAACAAAAATCTCTTGTGTTTGTCCATTTCCTTTCCTGCCCACTTGATGCCTGTTCCTCGAGTGCCTTGGTCCAAAATCCTACAAATTGATATCAATATATCAATTTCTTGATTAGTACGGGTTTCAAAGGTTACGGGGAGAGGGCAGGAGAATGAGGTTGAGAGCGAAAGATAGATCATCCGTGATTGAATGGTGGAGTAGACTCGATGGGCTGAATGGCCTAATTCTGCCCCTAGATCCATGAACTTATGAACCTCATTCCTCCTATTTTAAGTTCAGCCTTTAAACCCAATTTCTGATCAAACCTTTGATCACCCCACCCTTGCCCCTCTTTAACTGGCAGTCAATTTTATAACTGATCAAATTCAGCATTATTCAAGTAAACTGGAGCACAGTTGGTTATTTGAAAATAAAATGAATTAATTCTGTGTGACTTACTTTTCTTGATTCCCTTTCCATAATGTTGCCTGATTCTGCCCCTGCCTTAGCTCTTGGTTACAGACACATTATTAGTCATAGTCATAGAGTAATACAGTGTGGAAACTGGCCCATCGGTCCAACTTGCCCACACCGGCCAACATGTATGTCCCAGCTACACTAGTCCCACCTACCTGCGTTTGGTCCATATCCCACCAAACTTGTTCAATCCATGTATTATCTGTCGATGGAAAGTCACAAAATGCTGGAGTAACTCAACAGCCAGGGCACCATCCCTGGAAGACATGGATAGGTGAAGCTTCGGGTCGGGACCCTTCTCCAGACGGAATGATTTTTGTCTCAATTTTTATAAAACTGAGATCATAAAAAAACTCCTTTGCCCTTGTCCTAACTCACACTACTGTTCCAATCCCTCGAGCTGTCTGCCTTCTGGCCTGGTTGGCTCTTGGTTAGGCTTTGATTCTACTTTAAAATGAACATTCTTGATTATATGAATAGTATATGAGTGGTATGAATATTGACTTCTCCCACTTCAAGTAACCCCGGCATTCCCTCTCTCTCTATCACCTCCCCCACCCAAGTCGCACTGGCTTCTCGTTTTCACCTTACAAACAGCTAACAATGTCCTGTTTCCTTTATCTTCGTTACTTATTTGCATATCTTTTATTCATTGTTCTTTATCTCTCCACATCATCATCTATATCTCTCGTTTCCCTTATCCCTAACCAGTCTGAAGAAGGGTCTCGACCCAAAACGTCACCCATTCCTTCTCTCCAGAGATGCTGCCTGCCCCGCTGAGTTACTGCAGTTTTTTGTGTCTATCTTCGGTTTAAACCAGCATCTGCAGTTCCTTCCTACATATTCTTGATTATACATCCTTTCTTGATTCTCCTTTTATGACACAGCAAACTCCTTGTGAAGGCAAAGTTCTGTCTTTACTAGACAAGGTCACACTCTTTTGCATTCTGTGAAACTATGTGGCAGCTCATATTTGGGCATCATGCTCTGCTGTGGAGTAACAACAGCACAGAATTGTATTCCCTTATAGGTTGCAATCCTGTGGCCCTCTCTAGCCATCACTCTATCAACACAGGGTGTGAATTGAAGAAAGCAGACTGGCATGCTGGGAGCAGCACAAAAGATAGCGAATAATAACGTGCCAAATTGGAAAAGCTGGAACACTATGCCACATGCATACTAAATAGCACAAGCAGCAGAAGGAGTGATTCACCAACTAAAGGGCCTGTCCCACTTCCCCGAGTTATTCACGAATTCTCCTGAGTTATTCACGAATTCTCCCGAGTTTTCACACTCGCAGAATGTTCCTTAACGAGTCCATAGGAGTCCGTGGATATATCGTAGCGGCTCGTTATGCCAGCCATAGGTACTCGGGGCATCAGGTAAGTCAGGACGGTTTTTCGGCCTGATGAAAAATGTCCACGAGTAAAAAAATAGCCCCGAGTACCTACGGCTGGCAAAACGGGTCGCTACGATATATCCACGGACTCCTACGGACTCGTTAAGGAACATTCTGCGAGTGTGAAAACTCGGGAGAATTCGTGAGTAACTCGGGAAAGTGGGACAGGCCCTTAACAGTTCAGCTCAAAACTCTGATCCTCGCTAACTCTCGTTGGGAATGTTGGTGGATAATTAAACAAAGTGAGAAAGAGATTTTGATAACATCCCTAACCTCAACATTACTAGGGCTGAGATTAAAACAAGAATGAAACATTTGCAATCATTAGTCATAGGTGGATGATCCACTTCAGTGTCCCGCAAAGATCCCAAGCATTACAAAGTCAGTAGGAAGGAATTGCAGATGCTGGTTTAAACCAAAGATAGACACAAACTGCTGGAGTCACTCAGCGGGGCAGGCAGCATCTCTGGAGAGAAGAAATGGGTGGTGTTTCGGGTCTGACGAAGGGTTTCCCGTTCCTTCTCTCCAGAGATGCTGCCTCTAAGTTACTCCAGCATTTTGTGTCTATTACAAAGTCAGTCATCAGCCAATTTGCTTCCCCCTAGAGGACAGCAGAAAATGGCTGAGAGCACTGGAAACAATAATGTTTATGGCACTCGGCTGTAGTATTGAAGAAATGTATTCTCGGACTAACAAACTATTCCAATAAAGTTACAAGCATCCAAAACATTGTGGCGAATATTACCAAATCAATCAACCTATAACGCTGGAAGATAATGATAGGGCTATCAAGTATGACATACATCATTACTCACTGTTTCCATTTGCAGTTCTATTCCTAATGTTATCATAGCCTTACCCCATACGGGAACAAAAGAGCTGAAATCAGCGGATGTATAGCACAGAAACAGGGGTCTCGACCCGAAATGTCACCCACTCCTTCTCTCCAGAGATGCTGCCTGTCCCGCTGAGTTACTCCAGCATTTCGTGTCTTTCTTCGGTGTAAACCAGCATCTGCAGTTCCTTCCTGCACAGAAACACATCCTTTGGCTCAGCAAGGCCACACTTCATCCATCTGCGTTGATCATCCATGTACATTAATCCCCTTTAGAATTCTTCCACACTCTCACCAACTCTCCCAGATCCTACCAATCACCCACACACTAGGGGAAATTTACAGTGGCAGTTAAGCTAACAACCGGTAAATGGAATGTGGGAGAAAACTGGAACACCAGGAGGAAACCCATGTGATCACAGGTAAAAGTACAAATGCAACACAGACAGCACAAGATCAAGATTGAACCAACGTCTCTGAGGCTGTGAGGCGATGGCTCCAATAGTTGTGCTACTGTGCTGTGAGGATATTTGGTAACATTGAAGTTAATGGGTAATTCCCTTTTGGAGTCTCCCTTTGAAACTCTTCAGCAACTGGAGTCGTACATTACACAAAGGAAGCCTCTTTGGTTACTAGACATGCATCATCCAAGCCCCAAGACACAGTCATAAGCAGTGTCACCGTCACAAACATTTTCAGCTGCTTCTTTAATGACCTTTCTTTGCCATAAGGCCAGAAATTGAAATGTTTACTGGTGATTATTTGTGGAATTCTCTGCTCAGAAGGCAGTGGAGGCCGGTTCTCTGGATGCTTTCAAGAGAGAGTTAGATAGAGTTGAAGATAGTGGAGTCAGTGGATATGGGGAGAAGGCAGGAGCGGGGTACTGATTGGGGATGATCAGCCATGGTCACATTGAATGGCGGTGCTGGCTCGAAGGGCCGAATGGCCTATTCCTGAAGCTATTGTCTATTGTCTATTGATTGCACATTCAATTTCCTCATAAGGATCAAGATCTAGACAATGTTCAGCCGTCAGCAGGCAAGTGTCAAGCATCATTTGTGTAGGAAGGAACTACAGATGCTGGTTTACACCAAAGAAATATCTCAACCCTAAATGGCACCATTCCTTCTCTCCAGAGATGCTGCTTGTCCTGCCGAGTTACTCCAGCATTTTGGGTCTATATTGAAGCATCATTTGTTCTATACAAGTGCAAGAGAGTCTAATCATCTACCTTTAATGTTTGTTCAATGTTCAATGTACACACACTGAACTTTTTTTTTCTCACGCGTACATTATATTGTTTACAATGTACTATGTTTACATATGCTGTTGTGCTGCTGCAAGTAAGAATGTCATTGTTCTATCTGGGACATATGACAATAAAACACTCTTGAGCTTGCTATTGTCTTCACTGACTCTCTACCATCAACATCCTGGGAGTCACCATTGACTAGAAGCAAGTGGACTAGTCACATGAAGACTGTGGCTATAAGAACAGGTTAGAGGTTGGGTTTCCTGCAACAAGTGACTCAACCTTTCACCATCTTTAAAGCTCAAGTTAAGAGAGTTATGTGGCTCTCTACACGTGAGCCTTATACATGGTGAATGGTTGGGGAATCAAGAGGTAAGTGCAGAACCAACAACAGTCAAGAAGCTTAATGACAGGGCATAACTGTTTGATTGTCAGTGCAACCAACACCTTAAATACTGTAGTCACTCCAATTGGAGATTACCTTTCCAATCACTCACTGCCCTGACTTGGAAATATATCACTGCTCCTTATTATCAAAATATTAGATGCAACATTTACAACCCTTGGGAGTATGTTTATCAGAAATTCTACAGTTTAAGAAAGTAGCTCAGCACTATCTTCTGAAGAGCAGAAAATACTGCGATGGTCACTGCATGCATTCTGATTTATGTTATTCGTGTGTGAAATCTCGTGAAGTTTTTACCATTTTAAAGGCATTACATAAATACAACTTTTCACTGTTATTATTAAAGGCAATCACAGACTGATATTGAAAAGAAATATTAAAGGCTTGGTCAGTGGGCGATTTAAAAACCCCACATTGTAATAGAAAGGGAAGTAGAGAGATTGGGAAGTTTAGCACTTAGATTCTACACAGCTAAAAGAATAGCCATCTATGATACAGCAATGAAAACTGGGACAATAGATAGATCACAGACAATTGTAGAAGAGGAGGAAGATTCAGAGAAAGGGATTGACAATGCCATGAAGTGAGTTGCAAACAGGAGTGAGGTAAGTCAAATCTCAAATGATTTTCTCAACTAGATGACATGTGAATTTTGCTCTTCTATAAAACAAATTCAAATATGCCAGTGATGTGAATCTTCTTCAGATCTTTCTAACATTATTTCTTAATGGCTCTATATCCTTCTGAAAGCATTGGGAAGACATCAGTGAAGGAAACCATGGAGAAATTAGGTCAACCAGTCCTTGATCCATTCAAAAGCAAGCAAGAGCCTATGGTGACAAGGAAATCAGGCTCGATGCCTCTTAATTCACTGCTACGCTTCAGTCTTGGTGCTGAGAGGCCACAATCAAACAGCAGCATGCGCTTTGGAATGCTGAGCCACCACTCCTTTTTCTCAAGGCATAATCCTCACCCTCAACGAGTAACACATATCAATGGTAAGACCTTCTAGTAATCAATTATTTGCCTTCTTTCACCATGCAGATATGGTTGAACAAAGCACTTTCCCTTCTTTACTGCACTGATCCAGAAATAGTTATGTCGCCATAAATCATCATATTCAGAATAATTTCATATGATTTCAGAATATTCCTCTTCACTACCACATCAAATTTTATTTCTTATTGCACAGAGGAAAACCTATTAGATTTGGCTCCCAATTTGTAGGAATATCTCTTATCCCATTCCATTTTCAATCATTACACTATTACAGATCTTTTCAAATGTTTTTTAATCTGGTATACACAAATGCTTCAACATCTTTGTTGGTGTTATAACTTGTACCTATCAAAAATCAGAGAATATAAACAGACAAAAGCTTATTGTGTCCATTGAGCCACGAGAGACATGAGAAATGAATGAGATGTGGCCAAGGAGTTTGTTAAGATTGCTCTAATTAGTTATTGTTTTGAAATGTTGGATATTGGTTGGTGCGGATGGATTGCGTTTCATCTTGGTTCATCAAGCTGGTTTATACTTGGGTTCATTTAGATCATTCTGAACATGAATACATATTCAAACGTAAAAGATGTCATAAAAAGTGTGAAACACATAACAGATTCCTACGCGGATTGGGAGCGTGTAAACATAGATTGACCAACTCCGAGCATCCTGCCTTCTGCTTCTGTAATTTCCTCGCACCTCCCCAGTTCAATGTCTGCAATTATATTGCGCTTTCTTCAAAGTGAGTCCCCTTCCTAGATTGAGGGAGGTCCTACACCAGTGAGGAGTTGTTTTTGGACATGCAATCCCACAATTACTCTCTGACACCTTGTTTAACTGTAAATGAAGTGCAGGGTAGACAGTCAGAACCTTTTTCCTGGGACGGAAGATCCAAATACTGGAGGGCATAACTTTAAGAAGTTAGGGGCTTCTTCTTCTTTTCGAGTCCATCTTGCTACAAATGTTGGCCTCGCTGTCATCGCCCGTCCTGAAAAGGACGCAAGCTTCCGGCGACAATCAGTGGAAGCCATCGCTTGTCGCAATGGATGATGGTGGCAGCAGAATTAGCTCCAGTTTCCAGCCCCGCGAAGTGGACGCTTCTGCTGTGGGGCCAGTTAGGGGCTAAGTTTAAAGGAGATGTGCGGGGCAAGTTTATACACCGATGGTGGTGAGTCCGTGTCACGCGCTGCTGTGGATGGAGGTGGAGGCAGGTACGATAGCGTCAGGTAAGAGTCTCTTTCTCCAGAGATGTCTGACCTGCTGAGTTACTCTGGCTTTTTGTGTCTATCTTTGGTTTAAACCAGCATCTGCAGTTCCTTCCTACACATCTCTTGAATAGGCAATGGATACGCAGTGAATAGAGGAATATGGATTATTTGTAGGCAGATAACAGTTGTTCTTGGTATCATATTCAGCACAGATATAATGGGCCGAAAGGCCTGTTCTCGTGCTTTACTTTTACAGGTTCAATGAAATGGCAAAAAGAATGAATAGTTGAATATTTGAGCTGAGTCTGTAGTTCAGTGCTAAGATTTTACCGTTAAAGTAATATACGATGAACGATGGAGATCTAAGTATTTCCAAAATGTTACGGGCTTTGTAGTCACAATATCTGCTGTGTTTACTGTTGCAATCGATTCCCAAGATAGAGCAGTCTTCAAGAGGTGACAACTACAGAATCCCGAAGCTGGGCTCCCACCCATGTACTACCCTGATGGCCTTCTAAAAGATCAGAAACATTTAGAAAGCAGACATTCAATTTGTCATATCCTGCCGATTCGCTCTTCCAGATTCCGTGGGACGGAACTGCAGATGCTGGTTTAAACCGAAGATAGACGCAAAAAGCTGGAGTAACTCAGCAAGGCAGGCAGCATCTCTGGAGAGAGGAATGTGTGACGTTTCGGGTCGAGACCCTTCTGAAACGTCACCCATTTCTTCTCTCCAGAGATGCTGCCTGTCCTGCTGAGTTACTCCAGCTACTTGTGTCTCTCTTCCAGATTTTTCTCTTTCCCCCCCTCCAACCCAAAATCAGTCTAAAGATGGGTCTGAACTAAAAAATGTCTCCTATCCACATTCTCCAGAGATGCTGCCTGTCCTGCTGAGTTAATCCAGCACTTTGTGTCTTTTCACGTCTCTAGGCTATGGATATGCAGGGAAAGCAAATAAAAGTTGGTCTTGACATCATATTCAGCACAGATATTATGGGCCGAAGGGCCTGATCTCGTGCTGTACTGTTATATGTTCTATGAAATAGCAAAAAAAATGAACAGCAGAATATTTGAGCTAAGTCTGTCGTCCAGTGATAAGATTTTATCGTATGAGTGATATACGGTGAATGATGGAAATATTATTTCCAAAATGTTACGGGCTTAATTGCCAATTCACTTGTCTATTAGCAGGGACTATCTAAGAGCCTAAGGGTGTGCATGGAATGGAAATGATTCTAAAATTATTCATAAGTTACCAGCAGAGATTTAATATGATTTAGTGAAATCCCTTTAAAAACATTATCTGATATCTCTCCAATTTATTTCATGCATAAACATAAACCTGCAAATTTCTCTGCAATATTATATACAAATTGAATATTACATCTTCCTTGGAATGCTTCTGAAATACTAAGTCAGATGGACCTCAAGGTATCGGGATTATTTCTGTGTGCGCAGTCTCACTCGCACTCATGCTTTACGTACATCTCCCACCAATCATGGTTGTTCACCGTCGCATGAGGTTTTGCAGCTGCACGGCCTCCAATATCTGCTGAGTTTACAGCTGCAATCATTCCCCAAGATAGAGCAGTCCTCAACCAGTGACTTAACCACAGAAAGCAGAAGCTAAAGTCACACCCACGGACACCCACAGCCCAGGGCAAATTGGAGGAATTTGCCCCAATGCAATTTGCCACAGTAGGCTGTGGAGGCCAAGTCAGTGGATATTTTTTAAGGTAGAGATATATAGATTCTTGATTAGTACAAGTGTCAGAGATTATGGGGAGAAGGCAGGAGAATGGCGTTAGATGGGAGAGATAGATCAGCCATGATTGAATGGCGGAGGACCCTTGATGGGCCAAATGGCCTAATCCTACTCGTATCCCTTATGACTTTCTGAACTTATGAACAGCACCTCATATTTCGCTTGGGCAGCTTACATCCCAGCAGTATGAATTTTGACTTCTCTAACTTCAAGTAATCCTTGCTTTCCCTCTCTCTCCATCCCTTCCCCTGCCCAGTTCTCCGACCAGTCTGACTGTCCCTGATTACATTTTATCTCTGTTTGCTTTGTTGTCACCTTCTCCGAGCTAACAATGATTTATTCGGCATTTTCCTTGATCCACATCTCTTTTGATGTCTCATTTTCACACCTTACCATCTCCGTGTCTGCCTCTCCCCTGACTCTCAGTCTGAATAAGGGTCTCGACCCGAAACGTCACCAAAACAAAATCTCTTCAGAGATGCTGAGTTATTCCAGCCATTTGTGTCGACCCATGGACTGCCCTGGTGACCTTCCAACAGACCAGAAACATTTAGAAAGCCAAAATATATCTAAATAAAAGTTCACAAAAGTTAAAACAAATAATTATTTTAAAATCACACTCACATTAATTTTAAAAAATAATGGTAATTAGAATTTAAGGACATTCAGCACATTACAGAATGCCCTCAAAAAGACACAAGTTTCTGGAGTAACTCAGTGGGACAGGCAGCATCTCTGGAGAACATGCATGTACAAAACCTGGTTCTGTACCTTCCCATACCTCTAGTGTTCCCCTCCCTGACTCTCAGTCTGATGAAAGGTCTCAACCCGAAATATCTCCTTCCACCTACATTACTTCCTCTGTTTTTTGTTTGGTTGGCAGACAGGAAAACAGGCAGACAGACAAAATCGGTTGGTAGATAGGAAGCAAAGAGTAGGAGTGAACGGGTCCTTTTCAGAATGGCAGGCAGTGGCGAGTGGAGTGCCGCAAGGCTCGGTGTTGGGGCCACAACTGTTTACCATATATATTAATGATTTGGAAGAGGGAATTAGGAGCAACACTAGCAAGTTTGTGGATGACACAAAGCTGGGTAGCAGTGTGAACTGTGAAGAGGATGTTAGGAGGTTGCAGGGTGACTTGGACAGGTTGAGTGAGTGGGCAGATGCGTGGCAGATGCAGTATAATATAGATAAATGTGAGGTTATCCAAATTTTGAGGCAAAAACAGGGGGGCAGATTATTATCTCAATGGGGTTAGGTTAGGTAAGGGGGAGGTACAGCGAGACCTGTGTGTCCTTGTACACCGGTCACTGAAAGTTGGCATGCAGGTACAGCAGGCAGTGAAGAAAGCTAATGGAATGTTGGCCTTCATAACAAGAACATTTCAGTACAGGAGTAGAGAGGTTCTTCTGCAGTTGTATATGGCTCTGGTAAGACCACATCTGGAGTATTGTGTACAGTTTTGGTCTCCTAATTTGAGGAAGGATATTCTTGTGATTGAGGCAGTGCAGCGTAGGTTCACGAGATTGATCCCTGGGATGGCCGGACTGTCATATGAGGAAAGATTAAAAAGACTAGGCTTGTATTCACTGGAGTTTAGAAGGATGAGGGGTTATCTTATAGAAACATATAAAATTATAAAAGAACTGGAGAGGCTAGATGCAGGAAAAATGTTCCCAATGTTGGGCGAGTCCAGAACCAGGGGCCACAGTCTTAGAATAAAGGGGAGGCCATTTAAGACTGAGGTGAGAAGAAACTTTTTCACCCAGAGAGTTGTGAATGTGTGGAATTTCCTGCCCCAGAGGGCAGCGGAGGCCAAATAGAAACATAGAAACATAGAAAGTAGGTGCGAGAGTAGACCACCAGGCCCATCGAGCCCGCACCGCCATTCGCTCATGGCTGAACACTAAACAGACACCCTTACCCACAAACAGTAGACACAAGACACAGAACACAAGACACTACCCTCCCCTTTATATCGCTATCACCCCTCTCCACCCCAAGAACCGCGTGATCTCCTGGGGGAGGCAAAAAAACGGATAAAAACCCAGGTCCAATTCGGGAAAAAAATCCGGGAAATTCCTCTCCGACCCCAATCCAGGCGATCGACACTTGTCCAGGAGATCACTCAGGTCTTACTATACTAACCATACCTAGGTCCATATCCCTGCCCTCTCCCCGTAGCCCCTTATCCCCTTGGCAGCTAAAAAACCATCTATTTTAGACTTAAATATATTTAATGTTTCTGCTTCCACTGCTCCCTGGGGCAGTGAATTCCATAAATTAACCACCCTCTGGGTGAAGAAGTTCTTCCTCATCTCAGTTTTAAAAGAGCCCCCTCTTATTCTACAACTATGTCCCCTAGTTCTAGTTTCCCCGATCATTGGGAACATCCTCGGTGCATCCACCCGATCAAGGCCCCTCACGATCTTATATGTTTCAATGAGATCGCCTCTCATTCTTCTAAACTCCAAAGAGTAGAGTTCCAGCCTACTTAACCTTTCCTCATATGTCAATCCCCTCATTGCAGGAATTAATCTTGTAAACCTTCGCTGCACTGCCTCCAGGGCCAGTACATCCTTTCTTAAGTATGGACCCCAGAACTGTACACAGTATTCCAAATGTGGTCTCACTAATACTGTGTACAGCTGCAGCAAGACCTCCGTGTTTTTATACTCAATCCCCCTAGCAATAAAGGCCAAAATTCCATTGGCCTCCCTGATTGCTTGCTGCACCTGCATACTAACTTTTAGTGATTCATGTACTACTACCCCTAGATCCCTTTGCGTTGCATTACAACGCAGCTCCACCTCATTTAGAAAATAACTTGCCCTATCATTTTTTTTCCCAAAGTGAATGACTTCACATTTATTAGTATTAAATTTCATCTGCCAAGTTGTTGCCCACTCACCTAGCTTATCTATATCCTTTTGCAGACTCTTCCTATCCTCCTCATCCCCTACTTTTCCTCCCATTTTTGTATCGTCCGCAAATTTTGATATATTACACTTGGTTCCCTCCTCCAAATCATTTATATAAATTGTGAACAACTGGGGTCCCAGCACCGACCCTTGCGGAACCCCGCTAGTTACCGGTTGCCATCCCGAGTATGAACCATTTATCCCCACTCTCTGCTTCCTATTTGTTAGCCAATCCTCTACCCATGCTAATATATTACCCCCAATCCCATAATTTTTTATTTTTAGCAATAGTCTCTTATGTGGCACCTTGTCAAAAGCCTTTTGGAAGTCCAAGTATACCACATCCACCGGTTCCCCTTTATCCACCCGGGTTGTTACTTCCTCAAAGAATTCGAGCAGATTCGTTAAACAGGACTTCCCCTTCACAAAACCATGCTGGTTCTGTCCGATGAAGTCATGTTTATCCAAGTGCCCCGTTAGTGTTTCTTTAATAATTGTCTCTAACATTTTACCCACCACCGATGTTAGATATAGTTACCCGCCTTCTGTTTACTTCCTTTTTTAAATATAGGTGTTACATTGGCCATTTTCCAATCCACTGGGACCGTTCCTGCCTCCAGGGAGTTTTGGAAAATTATCACCAATGCATCCACAATCCCCACCGCTATCTCCCTCAAGACCCTTGGATGTAATCCATCAAGCCCAGGGGATTTATCCTCCTTCAGTCTCATTAATTTCCCTAATACCACCTCCTTGGTGATCTTAATAGTATTTAGCTCCTCCATTCCTACCGCCCCCTGTTTATCCAGCGTTGGAATATTTTTTGTGTCTTCTATGGTGAAGACTGATACAAAATACTCGTTTAATGCCTTTGCCATTTCCATGTTCCCCACCAACAACTCTCCAGTCTCACCCTCCAATGGACCAACGTTCACCTTAGCCACCCTTTTTCTTTTTATATAGCTATAAAAACTCTTACTATTAGTTTTTATGTTGTTCGCTAAATTCCTTTCATAGTCTATTTTCCCCGTCTTAATTAATCTCTTAGTTATTTTTTGCTGACCTTTAAATGCTTCCCAATCCTCTACCCTCCCACTATCTCTAGCTACCTTATATGCCCTTGCCTTCAGCCGAATACTATCCTTTCTAGTTTTACTGAGCCATGGCTGACTGTTCTTTCCCTTACCCCTTTTTTTCTTCATAGGAATAAATTTTTCTTGAAGGTTATACAGTAGATCCTTAAACGTACACCACTGCTCATGTACCGTCTTATTCTTGAGTCTGCTATCCCAGTCAACTTTGATCAGCTCAGTCCTCATACCTTCATAATCCCCCTTATTTAGACTAAGTACCCTAGCCTGAGTTTCAACCTGCTCCCCTTCTATTTGAATATGGAATTCGACCATATTGTGGTCACTTGTTCCCAACGAGTCCCTAACTATGACATTTTTAATTAATCCTGCTTCATTACACAGGACCAGATCCAAGATTGCCTCCCTCCTTGTCGGTTCTGTGACATACTGTTCTAGGAACCCGTCTCTAATACATTCTATAAACTCTTCCTCTAGTCTACCCTGCCCAGTTTGGTTTGCCCAATTAATATGAAAATTGAAGTCCCCCATGATTACAGCAGTTCCCTTTTTACATGCGTCAACTATTTGCAGATTTATGTTCTGACTAACAGCGTCACAGCTATTTGGAGGTCTATAAATTACACCCACTAGTGTTTTTTTCCCCTTGTTATTCTCTATCTGTACCCAAGCTGTTTCACTATCCTGATCCTTCAACGCAATATCCTTCCTCTCTATTGCCGTTATTCCCTCCCTTATTAAAAGGGCCACCCCTCCTCCCTTTCTTTCCTGTCTATCTTTTCTAATTGTCGAGTACCCCTCTATATTTAACTCCCAATCCTGATCCCCTTGCAGCCATGTCTCCGTAATGGCCACGATATCATAACTATATGTACTTAATTGCACCGTTAATTCATTTATCTTATTTCGAATACTCCGTGCATTTAGATACAGCACTTTCAGATGATTTTTACTACCCTTCCTTTCTGTTTTTGCCCCTTTTACATCTAGAGCTTTATCTTCACACATTCTGGATCCTCCTGTCACATTTTGATTTTCCGTTTCCCCACTGATACCCTGCTCTATTTCCTCTACCCCTGCCGTTATTACCCCCCTTGATACCTCCCCCCCGCTACTTAGTTTAAAGACCTCTCTACTGCCCTAGTTATATGATTTGCCAGGACCCCAGTCCCAGCACCGTTCAGGTGAAGTCCGTCCTTACAGAACAGATCACCCCTGTCCCAGTACTGGTGCCAGTGGCCCAAGAAACCAAACCCATTTTTCCCACACCAGTCTTTGAGCCACGCATTCAGCTTTTTAATTTTTCGTACCCTCGCCGATTTGGCCCGTGGCTCAGGTAGCAATCCGGAGATCAGTACCCTCGAGGTTCTGCTTTTTAATTTATTCCCTAACTGCTCAAACTCGTTCAGCAGATCCTCCTTCCTCGTCCTTCCTATGTCATTGGTCCCCACATGGACCACGACCACTGGATCCTCCCCCTCACTCTGCAAATTTCTCTCCAGCATCGCAGAGATATCCTTAACCCTAGCACCGGGTAGGCAACACAGCCTTCGGGACATGTTCTGCTGGCCGCAGAGAACCTTATCTACCCCCCGAATAATACTATCCCCTATCACCACGGCATTTCTTCTAACTCCCCCCTCTTGAATGGCCCCCTGATCCACGGCACTGGATGGATTTAAGAGAGAGTTAGATAGAGCTCTAAGGGCTGGTGTAATCAAGGGATATGGGGAGAAGGCAGGCACGGGTTATTGATTGGGGACGATCAGCCATGATCACAATGAATGGCGGTGCTGGCTCGAAGGGCCGAATGACCTCCTCCTGCACCTATTTTCTATCTTTCTATGTTTCCTCTAATTTCACAAATTGCAACTCTTCAAACCTTTTGTCTGCCACCTTTTGTCTTTTCATCTCTGGCCTTTGTCTACCATCTACCTATTGAGATCCACCTATTAGCTAATTGGCTTTGTCCTGTCCCTCCTCTCTTCTAGCTTTGTTCCCCACACACAATCAGTCTGAAAGAAAGTCCGGACCAAAAACATCACCTATTCATGTTCTCCAGAGATGCTGCCTGACCTGCTGAATTACTCCAGCACTGTGTTTTTTTTGTAAACCAGCACCTGCAGTTCCTTGTTCTACAAAATGTCATAGATTTAGTGAGAAGCCATCTATTCTCTACAGAACTGCTGATTTGCCATCAACATGATCTTGCCCAGTATCTCTATGGGAGTGAGTGAAAAAATATCAAATTTGACCAAATCCCACTTTTATGACCACCTGAAATTGTCATTCAGAAGCCTTTGATGGAGAGATCCTCTACTAATTATTTCTACTGAAATAGAATTATGCCAATTTCCCAGTCAGTTTCTTTGTCCAATTTAATTTTGAATTTAAAAGTTTGAGTTAAAAATGTTGATGTCAATGTTTACATGTGAGACATTATTGCTCATCGTTGGGCCAAAGAATTGCATCCCATATCTCCAAACCCAGCAGCAGTAAATACAATTAAAAAATTGGATGTGCCCTTTTCAAATCTTTTCTTTTCACAGGACTCAATGGGATGCCTGTTTGCACAGTAAATGACGACTGGCATGGCAACACTCCTCTTTCTCCACATCCATTGATAAAGAGCCAATTTCCAACTACAATCATGGGAAGACTTGGACTGCCCATCAGTATTTTCCAATGTAATGCCTTTGGTGATGGAAATATCCCAAAGCCCACTCTAGGTATGTTTCATTAGTGTTATTTTAATGCATACTGGGCGACAACAATGACAACAAGGCATGGCCTGGTTCCATGCTGTGTAAATTTAATTTCCTTAATCTTCTAAATCTAAAGTTTCCTTCCTGTTTTTTAATCCATCGAAGGGATGTGGAATTCTCAGGCTGTGCCAGCATTAAGAAACGTCACCCATTCCTTCTCTCCAGAGATGATGCCCGTCCCGCTGAGTTACACCAGCTTTTTGTGTCTATCATCAGTTTAACCACCCCTCCCCATTTGTCCTCAGGGTGGTTGTTGCGGGGAGCTGCCTTCTTGGACCACCACGGTCCTTGAGGCGCGGAAAGACCCACGGTTCTGACAGGGAGGGGGTTGCAGGACTTTGACCCAGCAACGGTGACGGGATAACGATATTGTGAAAGTAGAGAATGGCAGGTTATTGATTAGGAAGGATGTCAATGGTTGCAGGGAGAAGGCACAAGAATGGGGTTGAGAGGGAGAGATCAATCAACCATGATTGAATGGCGGAGCAGGATCAATGGGCCGAATAGCCTAATTCTGCTCCGATGACTTATGAACTTATGAACAAAGAACTTAATGAGAGCCTGAAAGGACTGAAATAAAATTTGGAAAAAAAAAGACTTTTTATATGCCTTTTGTGGATTGGATCTTGTCACAGGTGCAAGGAGATCTACGAGAGTTAATCATAATCATAATCATAATAATCATACTTTATTAGCCAAGTATGTTTTGCAATATACGAGGAATTTGATTTGCCATACAGTCATACAAATAAAAACAGAACACAACAGAACACACCAAATATATTTTAACATGAACATCCACCACAGTGACTCCTCCACATTCCTCACTGTGATGGAAGGGAATAAAAAGTTTAATCTCTTCCTTTGTTTGTCCTCCAGCGGTCAGGGGCCTCTAACCTTCCGTTAAAGGGACGATCTTACTCCTGCAGCCGGCGGCGGGCCTCCTCATTGGGGCGATCAATCTCCTGCATCGGGGGGATGTCAGCTCCCCGCGCCGGGCGATCTACCCCGGGTCGCGGCTTGTCGAACGTCGTGCGGCTTTTGGAGCTCCCGACATCGGTCTCTTACCCGAGACTGCGAGCTCCTGATGTTAAATGTTGATGGATTTAGAACATAGAAAAATACAGCACAGGAACATGTTAGAAACATAGAACAGAGAAGCAAGGACGGTTTTCTTTGAAGAAAAGGCAGCCAGAAATTTGATAGAAGTGTATAAAATGATAAGGGTCCGGACAGAGTGGATGGAGGTTGACTGATTTCTTTGGCAGAGAAGTCGAAGACAAGAGGTTATACGTTTAACATAAAATGGAGAGAATTAAGAGTGGTGTATCATGCTGTAGGAAATTGAATCACACTGCCTGGAGATGTGGTAGAGACAGATAACGTTCAAAAGAGAATTGGATATATCACTGGAGAAGAAAAAAATTGGAAGACCATAAAGGCCAGTATGAGGAATTGAAGAGTTAGTTTGATGGACATGATGGGCCGAATGATTTCCTCTTGTGCTGCAACCATTCTATGATAAGCATCCCCCACCCCCCATTCTTTCAAACAGTCCCTAGCCCCATAGACATTTCATTTGGTCACTCAATAAAATGCTGAGGTGCAGTATCAGATTCTGTTTGGAGACATCCTTGCAAAATAATTTGACATGTGAATGATGCTATAAATTCAAGCTGTCACTATATGCCCATATATCTCCAGGGAAGCTAGCTTTCAATTTGCTTTTCTCCAGCTATTTAATACTGGTGTTCTGCTAGAGCATTTTCAGAGAATGGAGAATATTTGTATCAGCTCAAGATTATCCCCCAATGTCTGTTAATTAGATATTTAGAAATGTACCTTTAAAACATAACAAAAAGCAACATGCTGGAGGAACTTGGTGGATCAGGCAACATCTATGGAGGGAATGGACAGATGACGTCTCAGTTACGACCCTTCTTCAGACTCTAAAAGAAAGATTCCAACATCTTCAGATTCCTGTGTCCCCACTTTTAAACATACCTTGACGATCAAAGTATTCCTTCAAATTATCAACTTCTATCGATATTTTTCAAATTTTTGCAAAAAACTTTAATATTGAAGCATGCCGGACATTATTTATTTAGGCATTATGAATGAATGGATGAATGGTACTTCACTATAATAAGACATTATTTGGCATAAAGGTATTAGGTATTATTTCATGTTGTTTATCAATCTGAGAAGAAAAACATTTTTTATTTCAGCACCATTGTCGGAAGCGTGGCGAGAAGAACTGAGAGAATTTACCTCTAAAGCCTGTTTCCTTGCACTTGAACAGCCTGAACAAAAGAAGGTCAGCACACCTCTCATTAGTGATAGCGGTTTTGCAAAATGCCTGCATTTTATTGCTCTGTTTTTGTGGAAGTCACTTTAGTTTCGTATGCTTAAATAGCGGAAGAACTGTTCCTAGGTGGGGACTGATGTGGTAATTTCACCAGAGCTCCTAGATTTCCTTTTTGCTGCCTTCCTTGCTGTTAAGTAGAGAGGATAGACACGAAAAGCTGGAGTAACTCAGCGGGACAGGCAGCATCTCTGGAGAGAAGGAATGGGTGACGTTTTCGGGTCGAGACTGAAGGAGAGAATTCCATTTATGTCATAATTCTGTACCTCCTCGCTAATTATAGGCCATTCGGCCCACTGCGTCTCCACCAACCTATGATCCCCGAACTTTAACACTATCCTACATTAGGGACAATTTTGACATTGTTTTTCTACCAAGACAATTAACCTACAAACCTGTCGTCTTTGGAGTGTGTGAGAGGAAACCGAAGTTCTCTGAGAAAACCCACGCAAGTCACGGGGAGAACGTACAAACATGTACCTGAACCAAAAACTTTAGTTTTTGGAAGATACAGAGGTAGGTGTAGCTCACTGAAAGAACAATCACTGCAATGTTTCCTTTTATTTTGTCAGACGGAGGAAAGACGAACGACTCAATATTCTGCACAGACTGGCCGCATAATGCCAAGCTGCACTCCTGCTCTAAGTCACCGATCCTCCAGAAGTGGTGCCCAGGACAGAAATAAACCCAATGGGCCCTTCCAGGACAAGGAGTTACTGGTGAATCCAAACTTTTTTAAGGAACAAAATCTGACTTATATTATAGAAACATAGAAACCCAATGTGAGCTCTGGAAATGCACTTCATTTTCCCACCCCCGTAATTCTTCCCTGGTGAAACATAGAAAAATAGAAAATAGGAGCAGTAGTAGGCCATTCAGCCCTTCGAGCCAGCACTGCCATTCAATATGATCAAGCCTGATCATCCAAAATCAGAATCCTGTTCCTGTTTTCTCCCCATATCCCTTGATTCCATTCGCCCTAAGAGCTATATCTCTTTATAGAAAACATCCAGTGAATTGGCCTCCACTGCCTTCTGTGCCAGAGAATTCCACAGATTCACTACTCTTTTTTTCCTCATCTCAGTACTAAATGGCCGACCCCTTATTCTTAAACTGTGACCTCTGGTTCTGGACTTTCCCCAACATTTTTCATGCATCTAGCCTGTCCAATCCCTTAAGAATGTTATATGTTTCAATAAGATGCCCTCTCATCCTAAATTCAAGTGAATTAAAGCCGAGTCGATCCATTCTTTTATATTCCTTTCAGACAGAAAGGTTAAAAAAATAATTCATTTTTTTCATAATTTATAATTTAAATAATGAAGAAGGATAAAATAAATTAATGCACATGCAGTATATATGAAATACAAATAGAAAATGTAGGAAATTGCTAGGCATTGTCTGTGGTTTTGGTGTTAATGTTTCATGTACATGACTTTTATTACTTCTAACTTTTCCTAGTTCTTATGAAAGTTCATGAACCTGAAATGTTAACTCTCATTCTCTTTTTACAAATGCTGCCAAATCTGCTGAGTACTTTCACTCTTTGCTTTAATAACAATCTTTCCCATTATGAATAACCAGATCTAAAATTATTATGGTCAATTTATCACTGTAATTGCAGTCACCTCTAGTGGGACTTTTGCACATTAGTGCAGGAAGGAACTGCAGATGCTGGTTTACACTGAAGATAAACACAAAATGCTGCCGTAACTCAGCAGGACAGGCAGCATCTCTAGAGAGAAGGAATGGGTGAAGTTTCGGAAAGAAGGGTCTCGACCTGAAATGTCTCCCATTCCTTATCTCCAGAGATGCTGCCTGTCCCGCTGAGTTACTCCAGCATTTTGTGTTTATCTTATTGCACAATAGTCCTGTACCTGTTCCCTCATTACCTCTATTGCTAAAAAATACTTTATTCCAAATCTTGTAAGTGTAATCTCTAGTCCATTTTTGCCCCTCGTCAGCCACGTGCTGTTATATGGGCATGTGCACATGTACGTGCTATCCCTCTTCTATCAGCATGCCTTCACAGGTTGACTTCGGTAACAAACAAGGCTTCCAGTCTTTCCCATACTTCTCAAATGATGGTCGACCATTCTTGAGGCACAATACAACGAGGTTGGGTGCAATTCCCAATTGTGTTGCAGACCATGCCAAGAATCGATTCCCAGTATCATCCTTATCTCTCATGGTGATATCACTGTCATCCTGACCCCCATTTTTATTTTCCTTCTGAGGTTCTGGAATTGCTTTGCCAACTTCTACAAACTGACTCGTTCTGTGCCATCCAGCAGTGGCTGCTTTGTGCAGGGCAAAAAGGTGAGGAAATCTTGGCCTTTGTGAATCATTAACTGGGGACACAACATTCAACTTGTCACTGGAGCAGGAGTTTCAATTAACCCTAACTGCGTTAACCTTTATACTGCTTTCATTTTGTAGCTAAATCCTTTAATCTCATACAATTTTGTTAGAAGTATTACCTTAATATCATGTGATTGATGCTATTTATTGGTGGTTTAGAATACTTTTTTATATAACTTGCTCTAATGGTGAATAATACTAACAAAGAAGTAATACATTACCAATATCGTTGTGTTCAGAGGGCATTGATACACAAATACTCAACATACTGCTAGAGAAACAAATAAGACAGATCAGGTAAAGGCATGTATGAGATAAAAGATTGCCTTCCCTTAATGACATTAAACCTGTTATTAAATTCATGGTCATTTTCAGGCCCCATTGTTCAGTTTACTTTTATTATTCAATTAATTGCCCAAACTATGGCACAGGGATGTAAATCATGTCGCAACAACTAATAAACAGAGAATAAAATAATCCGGGATCGATCACCTTGGGGAGGTAACTTACCCTATTAAATTCAGGGGTTTAAGATCGAACTCAGCCATTTAAGGTTTGAATGAGTCTATCAAAATACTCACAGGGAGGTTCAGGAGCTTGCAAAACATCTAAAGGGGCAAGTGGAATATCTGCCATGTGGTCCAACACTGCATTATAAAAAGCTTTAGCTAAAAAGGCAAATCACTTAAGAAGTTGGACTCCCACAGCGATCTTGCCTTACTTACACGTCCCCACTGATCTCAATTATCTTTACAGCACAATGAATTTTGGGACATTTGAGAGAACAATCATTTAGTTGAGGTTTATTCTTGTCAGGTGTACCAAGGTACATTGAAATACTTAGTTTGCATGCTATCCAAACAGATCAGATAATACTAAACATAAATGCAATCAAATCAAACTCAAGTACAATACGTAGAGCAAAGGAAAAGATATAATTTGCAGAGTAAAGTTCTCAGGATTGCAGTGCATGTTCCATAGACAAAGTCCAATATCCGCAGTGGGGTAGGGTTTAGTTGGACAGTACCCTAGCTTATGGAAGTGTCGTTCAGAGTCCAATAACAGAGGGAAAGAAGACTGTCTAGTTGAGCATGCTTTTAAGTTTCTGTATCATTTGCCTGACGGGAGCAGGGAGAAGAAGGATTGACCAGGGTGGGACAAGTATTCGATTATACTTAAGAAAGAACTGCAGATGCTGATTTACATCGAAGATAGACACAAAATGCTGGAGTAACTCAGCGGGACAGGCAGCATCTCTGGAGAGAAGGAATAGATGACGTTTCGGATCGAGATCCTGAAGAAGGGTCTCAAGCCGAAACTCCAGCATTTTGTGTGGATGTTTGATTAAGTTGGCTCCTTTTATGAGGCAGCATGAAATGTAGATTGGGTCAATGGTGGGGAGCCTGGTCTGTGTGATGGATACTCTGCAATTAATTGTCTTTGGCACTGTTCCAAAATAAAGCTAATTTTCACTAGTATTTGCTTGTGTATGAAATCTAAGATTCTATCAGCAGTATTTATTTACAGAGAAAGAGTTTGTACTGGGAATGGTTCAGTCGGTTCTTGGAAGCAGTTACCCTGATTATCAGCAAAGCGCTGAAATTACAGAAGAACAACTGATACCCCAAACAGATAACATTTCTACAGCCCCCATCCCAAGAAGGTCAACTTCGACTAGGAAAAGACATAAGAGGTAAAATGAGCATTCATCTAAGATCTGTAACTAATTAAAAAACTGTTCAATCACATTTTGTAATCAATTTTCTTTTCATTATGTAGCAGAATTACATGTACTGATATAGAAACAAGGAATTACAGATGCTGGTTTACACAAAAGGATGCAGAGCGCTGGAGTAACTCAGTGAGTCAGGCAGCATTTGTGGAGAACAAGGATAGGTGATGTTTCAGGTCCTCACCGAAAACGTCACCTATTCATGTCCTCCAGAGATGCTGCCTGACCCGCTGTGTTACTCAGCACTTTGTGTCCTTACATGTACTGATACTCATCCTGCTTTATGCTTTGTTCACGTATTATATCTTATTGATGTTGCATTATGTGTAGTTGGATTTAAAATGTGTAGAGCAGTGTGAATTACTTTAATTGAAACAACTTAAAATTGTTCTCTTGGGTAATAAGATAATCCATGACAGCAAATAACCTTATCTAATGTGGCTAGTGCTAATGCATAGTACAACCCATACCATGTACCAAAATTAGCCCTACTGACTGGGAATGAATTTCTGGTCAATTATGCTTGTTTTCTCTTATGCTTTTATTTTAATATTTTAGAAAAATATATAAATTTATCCTTGCGTGTTATGCATCTAGTAGCTGTGAGTTAATGCATTCTTGAGTGAATTACTTACTTAAGGACTGGAGAAAATCTGCATTGTTTCAACAATTAAATTTCTGAATTGTTGAATTAATTTTCATGGATGCACATTAGACTTAATGCAATGGAAGGAATAGTCGTCAAGAGTGTTTTATTGTCAGATGTCCCAGATAGAACAATGAAATTCTTACTTGCAGCAGCACAACAGAATATGTAAACAATTGTAAGAAAGAACTGCAGATGCTGGTTTAAATCGAAGGTGGACACAAAATGCTGGAGTAATTTAGCAGGTGAGGCAGCATCTCTGGAGAGAAAGAATGGGCGACGTTTCGGGTCGGGACCCTTCTTCAGACTGATGTAAACATAGTACACTGTAAACAATATAAAAATGAGAAAAAATAAGCGGTGTGTGTATAGACACACTGAATAGACTGCATTGATTGCATGCAATATAAACCTGACAACTGAATGATATTTTCATGCCATAAAAATCATACGTACAAATTTTAACTCGGGATTTACTTCAAATCTGCTTGTAGTAATTTCTGAACCCACCCCGTAACTTTGTATTTCCTGACTCAGAGTTCCCTGGAACAAGTATAGGGAGGAAAGTATTGAAGGCAATAAGCATTCTCAATACCAAATTCCCACACTTGCGAATTCCCGACGAGTGCTCTGCCCAAGATTTACTGTGTTTAAGATTCATTTTATGAGCTCACCCTGTTGTCAGTGTTGTCACTTGGGCAGTAGAACACATACACCAAGCTGTTGTTCATCGACTATAGTGCGGCATTCAACACCATCGTCCCATCCAAACCTATCAAACTTAGACAACAGGGTCTCTGCTTATTCCAATGTAATTGGATCATCAAATTCCTCATCGGTTGGTTGCATCATGACCTGGTTCGGTAATGCGAACACCCGGGAATGAATGAGGCTACAGGAGTGAAAGAATTGCCCAGTGCATCACAGGTACTGATCTCCTCACCATCAAAGGGATCTAAAGGAGGCGCTGCTTCAAAAGGACAGCCAATATCATCAGACCCACACCAGGCTCTCGTTTCACTATGACCAACAGGAAGGGTGTACAGGAGACAAATAACCATGACCACCAGGTTTAAAAACAGCTTCTTCCTAGCAACCAGCAGACTCTTGATACTGATCAATACTAACCACCGCCTCAGCAATTATGATTTTCCATGAACTGTGTTTTGGTTGCGCTATTATGGTTACCTTGCATTACTATTTTAATTAATTTTATTATTGAATTATTATATATTTATTTGTGTATTATCATGTTGATGGACCTGTTAAGCTGCTGCAAATAAGAATTTAATTGTACGTATGACAATTAAAAGCTCTTGACAATGTAAACAAAGTTAATGAGTGATAATATTCTAAGAGGATTGAATTTCTCCTGCAACAAATGCTGGACAATAATGCTATCAAAATGTAGTCTTTATTGCTTCTTCTAATGTGATTTTTTTAAATTGTGTAACGCTTTTGCAGGTATTATCTCAAAAAGAAGCCTGAAAATATTGAAGAAGACCAACCAGGTAAGTGAAGCTTCTCAGACTTAACGTGGCTCAGCGGTAGAGTTGCTGCCGTACAGAGCCGGAGACCCGGGTTCGATCCTGACTACAGGTGCTGTCTGTACGAGTTTGTACGTTCTCCCCGCGACCTATGTGGATTTTCTCCGAGATCTTTTGGTTTCCTCCCACACTCCAAAGATGCACAGGTTTGTAGATTGATTGGCTTGGTATAAGTGTAAACTGTCCCTAGTATGTGTAGGATGGTGTTAATGTGTGGGGATCGCTGGTCGGTGCGGTCTCAGTGGGCTGCAGGGCCTGTTTCCGTGCTGTATCTCTAAACTAAACTAAACTAAAATGAGCTTTCAACAATTTAATAAGTAAAATTGCAGAATTTCTTTATGCAGGATCAAATTGTCAACTTTCTGATCTCATAGTAGTGTGGTATATGGACTTACTGCAGGTCAAACTGTGCCCTGCATAATATGAGGTCTTTATATTTGCTATTATTTCAGCTTTCACATCTTTTTCTGTTTCGTCCTGGTAGATCTTTGAAATCTGATTCGTATTCTCTTCCACTATAAAGGCTGAGCCCAGAGCACATTTCTGGGCATTCTCCTTTGTACTGATCCATGCATTCATATCACCAAATCATGACAAGAGAGGCACTGAACACCGTGAAAGATATGATAAAATGGGTAGATTTATTTACAAGACCGAACTGGATGAGGGGGAGAAAACATAACATTTTTCAAGTGCAATACGAGATTAAAACAATCTGTTCAATTTACTTGCCATTTTACCATGTTGTAATATATGGGGAGGTAATTCATAGTCATACAGTGTGGAAACAGGCCCTTCGGCCCAACCTGCCCAAACTGGCCAACATGTCCCAGCTACACTAGTCCCACCTTCCTGCATTTGGCCCATATCCCTCCAAACCTGTCCAGGTTAATTGGCTTATGTAAAATTCTAGATAATTCCTAGTGTGTAGAATGGTGCTAGTGTACTGGGTGATCGATCACTAGTCGGCCTGGACTCGATGGGCCGAAGGTCCTGTTTCCAAATCATCTATTCCAGCATCTATTCCAGCATCTTATTCCTTCTGAAATCGCAGATGTCAGCAAAGTGATCTAGCAATCTGAGTGCCTCAGAGTGATTCACATGTCAAATACGTTGATCACAGATAACCTGCAGTAGGGCAACATTTTCATTACAAAATCACAACCTTCTGCTGATACATTGCTCTATTGCATGAAGTATGTTACATAGAACATGGAATACAGCACTGAAGAAGGGGCTCGACCCGAAAGGTCACCCATTCCTTCTCTCCAGAGATGCTGCCTGTCCCGCTGAGTTACTCCAGCACTTTGTGTCTACCTTTGGCTTAAACTAGCATCTGCAGTTCCTTCCTTCTAACCACGTGTGTGAATAAAAGTGAATATTGTGCAATTATATTGCACTTATTTTGTTAAAATATAGTGAATGTCATTAATGAAGTGGTTGGGCCTAGGGCACTTTATATCATCTAGAGACAGAAATGACCTACGCCAAGTCTGGCTGGCAAGTTGTGTCAAACTTACCTAATGATCCATCTCATCTGGGCCAACTGCCCATTCCAGTCTTGGTCAGTTAATCATATCAGCTCTTGTTTCTCATGAGCCTTTAAGTAAATAGACATTGTTTGCTCATGTTAATGCTGATAAATAAGAATGACATTCGGTGTCATCGGTGAAAACTGCACATGTTCACGCTGACCCTGATAGAAACATAGAAAATAGGTGCAGGAGTAGGCCATTCGGCCCTTTGAGCCAGCACCGCCATTCAATATGATAATGGCTGATCTAAAATCAGTACCCCATTCCTGCTTTTTCCCCATATCCCTTGATTCCTTTAGTCCTAAGAGCTAAATCTAAATCTCTCTTGAAAACATCCAGTGAATTGGCCTCCACTGCCTTCTGTGGCAGATAATTCCACAGATTCACAACTCTTTGGGTGAAGCCATTTTTCCTCATCTCAGTCCTAAATGGCCTACCCCTTATTCTTAAATCTGATTCTTAATTCTGATATCATGGTCATTCTTCAGAAATGCTTTGTTGTTAATAGTTTACTCGATGAACTTTGTCAGCTGGATCCAGAGTTAAAATGGCGCCCAAAAATGTGTGAAACGATGCTCCCAAAGCCAACAAATATTGTTCCTGCAGCATTTCATTTTATTAACGTAACAAAACTCTCATTTGCTCGTGAATAATAAATTATTTTCCATCTGATGATTGTGTAATTTATCAACATATTCCCTCACCCCTCCTGAGCAATCTTTTGTTCATTCTCTGCATCGAAGTGGAATTGGCTTCCTTGGCTTTTAAAACCTTCTCCATGGTAAAGACAGATGAGACAAGTTCTTGCCAATTTCCCGTGGCTCCACACATAGATGACCACATTGAATCCTTAAAGAGACCTAATCTCTCCCTGCTTATCCTTTTGCTCTTAATATACTTATATTTCTTCTCTCCAGATCACATAGGAAGTGCAGAAGTTCTTCTGATTCAAAGAAGCAAGAGTCCTGAGACACCAGGTAATGGAAGACAGGAAGTCTCAGAACAATGCAAGAATCCTGAATCAAAATGAAGCTATTCAAGAAAAGTGAAGAATTGATTTATATTAATGATTGGTCTGAATAGAAACATCTTGAAAATGTAACATGATAAAACGATGTTTTGATTATATTACTAATATTTGTAAAGATGCAGTTGTCAGTTTTCAGATAAATTTAGCAGATCTCATTACATAAGCAGTAGAGTTGCTGCCTTATGGCGCCAGAGACCCGGGTTCGATCCTGATCACGGATGCTGTCTGTACGGACTTTGTACTTTCTCCCCGTGACCTGCGTGGGTTTCCTCCGGGTGCTCCGATTTCATCCCACACTCCAAAGACATATTGTAGGTTTGTAGGTTAATTGGCTTGATATAATTGTAAATTGTCCCTGGTGTGTGTAGGATAGTGTTAGTGTGCTGGGATCATTGGTCGGCTTGAACTTGGTGGGCCGAAGGGCCTGTTTCCCTGGTGTATCTCTAAACTAAAATAAAAGACATTCAGGTTATAAATATTACAGCAGAAATAAGGAAATATTTCCAACGTTTCAATGATTAATATTGTAAATCAATCTGCATTTATTGCAAAGTATACATTTGCTTATTGGGCATTCTATTTCAGATTAATGTCATAGATTGTATTTGATTTGTACAGGTGCCCAGAAAATTGATGTCCATCAGTTTCATTGAATTGATAATAATCGTCATTATCCCCAAAATAAAAAAAGATTTATTCATTCCTAATCTCAATAAATTTTGTGTAATACAAGAGACATAAAGAATTATTTTTTTATTAAACAATTTGACATTAGGAAATTAACATTAATGTTCACAAATTGGATACCACTTTTCCCGACAATGAAATTTAGGATATATATTAATGTTCACAGAAAAGCAACTACAAATGTATGTTTTTCCTTTGTGTTTTTTCTATACACTGTATTAAAATTCAATTTTTCTATTCCTAATAGCTGGTAAATGTCACTTTTGTAATTCTGTGATCAATATGTACCTAGATGTTAACAAATATTTGTAAAACGTTGTATGATTGCATTGTGTGTACTTAAAAAAAAAAATATTTTGAATTTATGACTTCTGAAATGTTTCTGAAATATTCTATGGGATTGCAGACATCATGTTGGAGGTTGAATTTGGTGTTAGCACATGAAATGAGAAACATTCATTCCAATTCCTAATAAGATCAAGAGCAGAGCGAGAAAGATTTCATTTGTCTGATAGCATGAAAAGTTAAGCTTATGAAAGGTTAACAAAAGGTTAACAAAATTGTCACAAAGTTGGCAGATTTCCGAACCCATTATCTCACTACTTTTCTCTTTACACTATATGCCTTCTCTCTCTCTCTACGCTTTGTCCTGATGCAGGATTTCAACCTGGACAATTCCACCACCCCACCACCAAGAGAGCATTGATAGTATTTTTTCTAGTGCATTGAGATACTTGCAGTAGGTAGTCCAGAAATCAGAGGGATAAATGAAGACAGAGATCACAGAGATCACTGCTGCCCATTTGACCACAAGTTGTGTGCCAGGTATGGGTTCTTGACCTTAAAAAAAACATTCTCCTCAATTGACCCAGGGTTGCGTTTGTGCATTAAAGGTATGGTAAATGTTATCATCAATATCTGACATTACTGAGAGTGGGCTCGTGAGATAAGGGACGCAGTTTACATTTTCTCATTGAGAATCTTTATCGTTTGAGGTGCAGTGGGGCAGGTCAATAAAGGACTTTGGTCTTGTTTGCATTGAACATAAGCTCATCCTCTTGCATGCTTCAGTTGATACTGTCCTGGAGTTTAGCCTCTGGGCATGTGTAAATGGAGCCATCATCATTTCAACCGTCGCAGTTTGGATTACTTTAATTCCGGTGTGTATCTCCATAGGTTGAACCATTTGCCATTAGTCTAGGGTTGAGGTGCTTGGGGTTCAGACAATATTCATCCCAGCTAGAGCCAACGTCCTTTGCTGATTAGGCCTCAGGGTCCAGCTGATGTCAGGCCTGAATCCTTGGGTCCAATATCAGGATTGGGTCCTTAACATCAAGCCTGTGTCAGGCATGGATCCTCATACTTGCTCCATTGCCTTTGACACTCAGAATACAACATTGTTTTATCTAAGGCAGGAAATGTGTCTGATCACCGGACTTAAGTCATCTCTGGAGAAAAAGAATGGGTGATGTTTCAGATTCTTTCGCCCCGAAACATCACCCATTCCTTCTCTCCAGAGATGCTGCCTGTCCCACTGAGTTACTCCAGCATTTTGTGTCTATCTTTGGTGTAAACCAGCATTCTGCGGTTCCTTCCCACACATTAGGGGAACAGGAAATGTTTGTCTTCTGAGAAAAAGGATTGAAGAGCTAATACTCAAAAAAAAATGTTGATATTTTTATTGAATGGCTGAAACGTTGCATTTAGATACCATTTGAATGTAATAGTAATAAACTGAAATTCTTCCAAAAAATAGTCAGATTTCAGAAATTGGTAACTGACAAATTTTATTTTCATTTTTTACTTCCCTCTTTCACTTAGGTCATATAGTTTCCACAATTTTAGGAGACAGTGTTGCCCAACAGATTCTCTGCCGCTCCAAAACCTCAGTTAGACCAAGCTTATTGTGATCTCATTCACAACAACATGTCCCTTAATGTTGACAACCCTACTTCCAAATGATCCCTTGTGCTTCTCTCCCAATAGTTAGGTTAAAAGTGACCTCACCAGCACTCACAGTAGGGTGTACTCACATATATTTTATTTATAGTGATAAGAAAGTCTAAGACCTCATGGGGGCGCTGTTCCTGGAGTACAGGGCACATGTGCTGAGGCTCTGGCGATGTTGGGCTTCCCCCGGCAGCTCAGTCCTGGTCTTCGAAGGAAGAGGTGTGCTAATCTTGGGCTTTTCCCTGTAGTTCAACCTTGCCTCGAGAGGAGGCACTGGTAGTTCATAAGTTCATAGGTGATAGGAGCAGAATTAGGCCATTCGTCCCATCAAGTCTACTCAGCCATTCAATCATGGCTGATCTATCTCTCCCTCCTAACCCCATTCTCCTGCCTTCCCCCCATAACCCCCAAAAAATTATGAACTTATGGTTTAATAAAGTTTATTCAAGACTGAGGAAATGGGCTATTACTGACCAGTTATTTTGTAAGATATATATTAATGCTTAATTTTCACACTTCAGGCTAAAATAAAGGAACATTTATAAATGCAGTTTGATCAGAAATAGCCAGCCCAAACAGGGTCTAACTGATTATTTGTATTGACTAACCGCATACTTGAAAGGAATTTAATAGGTGGTGCACATGAATTTTTAGACCATCATCATAATTCGCTTAAGAATAATGCCGGATATTGTTGAAGAATCAATAACAGGAGACTATTTAGAATTATCACCAAGGAAGCAATCAGACAACAAATTGCCCTTGGTGTTTAGTAACCTTTCTACTGGTAAGCATACACTTGCATAAATAGCATGGATAGAGAGTTAGATAATTGAATGAAAACAGAATTGGGATCAAATGGTTATCTTCATATAGGTAAGATGCAACATGAGGTGTTGCATAAATTAGTGCTGGACTTAAACTAATTACTACCTATATTAAGGATGTGCGAAAAGACTGACTGTATTGGTCAGATATTCTGAAAATGCAAAGATACATAGAAAAGCGTGTCATGAGGGGAATATGAAGAACCTACAAAGGAAATAAGCAAGTGGGCAAAAACTTGCCACATGTGGTATAATTGGGGAATTGTGAGGTTATCTATTTGGGAGGAAGATTGGAAAGCATAATATTAAATGCAGTGAGACCTTAGAATGCTGATGTACAGAGAGATCCAGGTGCACACTTGCAGGACAAGGTGAAAGTACATGGATGGAAGGTGCACAGGGATTTGAGCAGTCTCTGCTCCTCCAAAGACATAAGGAGCTAACAATTTCTGTGAGATGTTAAGTATTTTACATCTTTTATACTTGCATAAATATAATGATGTAGTCAAGTTCCAGGTGTCCCCAACAGTATTAAATGAGTGAATATGATCAGTAATCTCAAATTGCAAAATAGCTTGGGCAATTATCTAACTATCAGATTTCATTGCAAGTTAATTTATTAAGTTGCTGAACTTTATTCACATACTATTAATACACTACATCTTCACTACTCCTCTGTAAGAACATAGGCTATATTGTTACATTTTAAAGTAATTTATTTGTAGATGTGACAACAATCACTTTTGGAACTGTAGTTATTTTTGATTAATGTAATGATGGCATTTTGAATTACCCAATTGTAAATTTTGAAATAACCAGTAATTTCGATTACAAATGAGCATATCAGAGTGTATAAACCACTAACTAGTTAGCCACTGCAGTTCGCAAATAAATACCCTGCCTAATCCTTCAATGCTTTAGAAAAATAGTCAGAGTAAAGTTGAATGTACTGTAGGATTGTTCACATGCTTTATTTGGCTTTTGAGCACTGGGTCAGAATACTCTTGGCAGATGGTAGTTTGGCACATCTTTGTTTTCGAATGCAGGTATTGTGTGTAATTGTTACATTCTTCAGAATTGCATGATAAGCAGAAAAGGAGATTTCAATCCATGCCTAGAGACCATCAACGTTGTTTATAATTAACCCATGAAAATCAATCACATTGAAATTTTAATCTTTCAGCTCCAGACTATAAAAGAACATCAATAGTGCTGCATGTGTAATACCTTATTGATAGAAAATATTTTCTTGATGAATTCCACCTAGCTACAGTATATGTTAGATCTTATGCCTTGATCTTTATAATTTCCTTCCTATTCCATAAGATACAAACCACTACTCAGTTGTAGGGAATCATTAATTCAATGCTGTGAGCAACAGGAAGATTTGACCGGTTGTTTTCACCATGCAAGATTAACTCTGCAGAAATGAAATCTTAACCCATAACTTGTATTGATAGAAATAAAACAATGACAGAATCTCATATTCAGTTTGACAGTGATAAATAGTTCATCAAAGGTTCGCTTTCATTCAACGAGGCTCCAGATCTCGCAGTCTCTTAGAACCGTATCTTTGCTTAGAACTAACTCACTAGGTACTGTTCCCCATGCTCCCCAGAAACTTACCGGTCACTAGAAAATGTATGATTCTACTATACAACTCGTCAAATTAAACTGCGTTGGAATATTAACATAATAATATATAGTTCAGAAAGTTTGCTCGTCCAGTCCCGCCAAAGTCCCAAGCATACCGGATTAATAACTGTGGTGTTAATAAAATTGAATTAAAACATTAGTTTTGATCACAATATTGAAAATAAATTGCGTTGAAAGCACTATTGAACTATTGTTTCTTATACAACTTCTTATACACATTCAGTATATATTTTAAATGAAGACGACACATGTGTTTCTTTATCCCTTTTGTCACTGGGTTTGTTTCTTCATTTCCAAAACTAATTCTCAGTCTGCAGTTCTGAAAGTTGTCTTGTTTCCTTGGGACTTTCAAAGTGTTACACCAGTTGTGTGTGTTTTTTTGCTGCCTTAGCAAAACGCGGATGTACCGGCTTTTTTCTGATCGAGAATACTGCAGATGTGCACACAGACACATAGTTACAAGATCAATTACAGAGGGGAGGGAACTGGATGGTATTAATAAGCTTTTTCAAACACAAAGCTAATCGCAGACGGCTAAAACCTTAGCACAGATAGAAAACACTGATTCATTATTGTAGGTACAGTCAAGAGAAGAAGACAAATCCTGGAACTAAAACACACACACACACACAAACACACACACACAATTACACAGACAGAGCAGTTCACAACCACTGACGCGCACCCCTTAATGGAGTCATTGCCCGCATCGGGCCACCTCTCGCTCAAGTACAAAACTTCAGCACATTTTGCAAGTTCCGGCAAATTTCGCAAGCTTTTCTGCATTAATTTCTTTGGCCGGGTCGACCGCCAGCGTTCTCTTACCCTATTCTGCTTTTCCAAGCTGGCGTTTTCCTCTCTGTCCCTTCACCAGCCGGTGAAAGAGTCGACTGGCAAGTGGTTGGTTTCTTTGATGAACGTGTGACTTGAGGGTGGATTATGGGGACTCCAGAAATCTCAAGGAAGCGTGTGCTGGTGTTACTGATCTTCACGCTGCTATACGCTGAAGGTGAGTTTCTCCTGGATAAACGAACGGCGCAAAAATAATAACATTTCATTGACGTTTCCAGCATTTTTTGTGTTTTTGGAAGGAATTCTGTCCCTGATTTGTGTATTGGTCTTTATAACTTATTTTTTTAAATTCTGATTATATGTTTCCTATAAATCTCTGTAAGGTGTCCTTGAGACCTCGGTATAAGGCGCCCATAAATAAAATTCATTATTATTATTATTATTGTGAACCTCGGAAACGTGTTCAGTTGCAAACCAAGAAACTGAATTCTACCCATTTTTATCTGATGTGATTTATCTTTATGTCAGGTCAGAAGGTAACAGAAAAAAAAGCAAAATTGAGACTTCCTTGTATCAAGGAAGCAACAACATGGACTGAAGATAGACACAAAAAACTGGAGTTACTCAGGGAGTCAGGCAACATCTTTGGAGAAAAGGTTTAAGTGATGTTTCGGGTCGAGACCCTTCTTCAAACTACATGGGCAACTTCTTTAAGATTGATTGCAGGTCTTTACTGACTTGCACAATGCAATGCACAGATGACTGCTTGCAAATGGTATCTGCATGCGAAACATAGCAGCGTGGTAACGAGAGAAGGGGGATATCACAAGATGTGGAACAGAGACTCGGAAAAATAAACAGGGGAATCAGAAAAAAAGTGGGATTGGAAGGAAAACCCAGGAGTTAACAATGCGCGAGTTTTCTCGAAGTAGCCCTTTATCCCAACCCCTGCAAACTTATGAGCATTATGTCCGTTTTCCTTGAGTGGTCCTGAACGTCCACAATCAATGGCAACTCCCGGGTCAGCTCACTGAAGCCATGATCGGTTCTTAAGTGAACCCGGTAAAAGTTTCAATGGTTCTTTATTATCACATGTACAGACGTGCAGTGAAGCCGACAGAAGCGTCGCAGAGAATGGTTATTAATATGGTGGGCGAGGGAGAGAGTTGTCAGTTTCCGAAAAAGCACGACTTGACCAGGAAACGTATGCAATCACTGGAGAACATGCTCAGACAGAACCTCTTATCACAGTCTTTACATGTTTACAAGTTGAGCACACATTGAGTTTCTCCAATCCAATTTCTAGACTTTCAAACCTGAAGGAAAGGATTTGAAAAACCACAGGGCGATGAGACATTGGTCAGATTGACACTTGTAGCCAATTACCAAAGTGTTTGCCAGGACATTAATATTTATTCCCAATTGTTATCATGCTACTGAACCATCCCACCACAAATAGAGAGCAGTCCTGAACTCCTATCATCTTCATTGGAGACCCTCAGACTGTCTTGGATTGGACTTCACTGGCTTTATCTTATATTATTCCCATTATTCCCTTTATCATGTATCTGCACACTGTGGATGGCTCGATTGTAATCACATACTGTCTTTCCGTCGACCGGTAAGCACGCAACAAAAGCTCTTCACTGTACCTTGGTACACTTGACAGTAAACTAAGCTAACTAACTAATTGCACCATCTAGTGCCCCTGTTTGGATTCACTTGAATTTAAGACCATATTTAAGACCATTTAAGTTTGCAATACATATGTACAAAACTAAGCATCAATGCAGAGGAATAAAATAGGTAAGTTATGCACAAACAAATGATTGAGCAATGAATCAATGGGTCAAATTAAGAAAACTTCAGACTTTGCAATATTGTGCTGTTATACAATGATGGAAACATTCCATTCTTGCATCAAAGCATAAACAGTCTGTACCATAGCATAGTTCAACCCATCAACGTTCAGGAAGACTTAACGCACTATAAAAGATGCATAATGAATTGCTTTGTCTCTTATAAAGTCTACTTTCCCCTCTCAAGTATTTACCATTGGCAAGGGGCATTACCGTCAGCATCACGGGGGCCATCACTGACCAGAGACTCAATTGGGCCAGCCACATAAATACAGTGGCTATGAAGCCAGATCAGAGGGTGGGTAACTTGTGGAAAGTTACTCCTGAAAATCCAAGCCCTTTTCATCACCTGCCAGGAATGCGATGTTATATATTCTCCACTTTACGGGATTGGTGCAGTTCCAACTACACCAATGAAACATCCAAAACACATCCACCTGTTTGATGACTGCCAACATGTCCACCATGCTAAATGTTCATTCCTTCCACCGCCTGCACACTGTGGCTGTAATGTGTACCATCTACAATATCCACTGCAGTTACTTTCCTAGGCTATTGCAACATCACCTCCTAACTCCATGACCTCTGCCACCAGAAAGGACAATTAAAGCAGGTGTATGGGATCACCGGCTGCATATTCCTCTTCAAGAGGCACACCATGCTGACTCAAGAATCTGATCTTCCATTACTGCTGGGTCTAATTTCTAGAACTCCCTATCCAACCACATTGTGGCTCTACCATCATCATAAGGAGTGCAATGAATCAAGAAAATGACTCAAAAGCATCTTCTCAAATAAATGATACTTACCAATGATGTTCAGATCCCAAGAAACAAGTAATTTAAAAAAAATCAAAATGCTATAGTTAAAATGTTATTGATTTCATTCAGTGTGGAGCCTTTCACTGATGATGGTAAGAAAGTCTATAGAATTATTTAGTTTGATATAGTCATATACATTAAAGGAATCTACTTTAGGATTTGAGAGAAAAAGTTTTCCATAAAATTCAAAGCTAACCGAGTGAATTAATAGTGATTTAGATGCACGTCCCCTCATATTTTTAAACAGGTAGCACACTTGGCTGTAAAGGGGGGGGGGGGGGGATAATTTGTTTTCAAAATGTCAATTAAATTTGATATGTAAAAGATGATTGCAAGCTTTTATAATTTATTCTGCTATTAGGAGAAACTGTGGGTCTTGCATCCAATGCATTGGTCAAGTACAAATACACTGTGGATTTGGTACTGGAGACTTTGTTCAGTCCAGACACATTGCCGACGTCAGGATTCAGGATTGAAGCTGTAACTCAACTTAATGTGGTTTGGGAAAACAGCAGCAGCCAGCACGAGAAGCTAATTCAATTGCAAGTAAGTAAATGACTTTATTCTGTGCTGTTAGTTTGCACAGTGGTGGCACAGCAGTAGATTTGCTGGCTTACAGTGTCAGAGACCAGGGTTCGATCCTGACTACAGGTGCTGTCTGCACGGAGTTTGTACCGTTCCCCCCGTGACCTGCGTGGGTTTTCTCCGAGATCTTCGGTTTCCTCGCACACTCCAAAGACGTACAGGTTTGTAGGCTGATTGGTTTGGTGTAAATGTAAATTGTCCCTAGTATGTGTAGGATAATGTTAATGTGCGGGGATCGCTGGTCGGTGTGGACTCGGTGTGGGCTGAAGGGCCTGTTTCCGCACTGCATCTCTAAACTAAAATGAAACTAAAGCAGAAATATTAAGTGACATTAAATAATTATATCAATGTCATTGCAAGTTTGAAAGTCTTGTAGGTCTATTTATATTCTTGTTCAACAATCTTAAAACCATTATAGTCATAGAGTGATACAGCATGGAAACAGGCTGTTTGGCTCACCTTGCCCACACTGGCCAACGTCTCAGCCACACCAGTCCCACCTGCCCACGTTTTCTCCATATCCCTCCAAACCTGTCCTATCCATGTACCTTTCTAACTGTTTCTTAAATGTTGGGACAATCCCTGCCTCAACTACCTCCTCTGCCAGCTTGTTCCATACACCCATCACCCTTCGTGTGAAAACATTACCCCTCACATTGCTATTAAATCTTTTCCTTCACCTTAATAATAATAATAATAATATCTTTTATTGTCATTGCACGTCAGTGCAACGAGATTTAGTATGCAGCTCCACCGATGTACAAGAAAAGTAAGATAAATAAATAAGCAAGCTGAGTGACGTGACCATCCGAGGGAGACTGTCCAGGGGGCATGGGTGGGGGGGCACTCAGCAGGGCCGGTTCAGAGCCGCTATAGCTCTTGGAATAAAGCTGTTTCTGAGTCTGGAGATTCGGGCGTAGAAGGCCTTGTAACGTCTGCCGGAGGGAAGTAGTTCAAGCAGTCCGTTACAAGGGTGTGATGAGTCCTTATGGATGCTGACGGCCTTCCTGAGGCACCGTGTGTGGTAGATGCCCTCCAAGGCTGGTAGCTCCGTCCCAATGATCCTCTGCGCTCTGTGGACGACGCGCTGAAGAGCTCTCCTCTCCGCCTCCGTGCAGCTGAGATACCACACAGAGATGCCATACGTTAATATGCTCTCTGTGGTGCAGCGGTAGAACGTTGTCAGCAGCTGTTGGGGCAGACCAGTCTTTTTTAATGTCCTCAGGAAGAACAGTCATTGCTGTGCCTTCTTGACCAGCGCAGCGGTGTTGGTGGACCATGTGAGGTCCTCTGAAATGTGAGTGCCCAGAAACTTAAAGCTGGACACTCTCTCCACACTTTCCCCGTAAATGGAGATTGGGGCGTATTCTCCATTATGGGACCTCCTGAAGTCACTAATCAGCTCCTTGGTCTTGGAGGTGTTTAGTGACAAGTTGTTATGAGCGCACCAGTTCGCCAGGTTCTGCACCTCCACTCTGTATTTTGTTTCATCACCGTTGGTGATCAGCCCAATCACTGTTGTGTCGTCTGCAAACTTCACGATGGTGTTGGTGTCGAATGCAGGGACACAGTCGTGAGTGAAGAGGGAGTAGAGCATGGGGCTTAGTACACAGCCCTGTGGTGTGCCGGTGCTCAGGGTGATAGTGGAGGACAGGTGCGGGCCCAGTCTCACTGCCTGCGGTCGCTCCGTCAGAAAGTTCAGGATCCAATCGCATATCAGCGAGCTGAGGCCTAGCTGGTGGAGTTTGGTGGTGAGCTTGGTGGGGATGACCGTATTGAATGCAGAGCTATAGTCAATGAAGAGCATCCTCACATACGTGCCCTGTCTGTCCAGGTGAGTCAGGACAGTGTGAAGAGCCAGAGAGATGGCATCCTCTGTTGATCTATTTGCCCTGTATGCAAATTGATGGGAGTCCAGTGAGGCAGGGATGCTGGATTTGATATGGGAGAGGACCAGCCTTTCGAAGCACTTCATTGGGATTGGAGTTAGGGCAACCGGGCGGTAGTCGTTCAGGTTGGTGACTTTGGACTTTTTCGGCACCGGCACTATGGTGGCTGTTTTCAGGCACTTGGGGGCCGTTGCCAGAGATAGAGACATATTGAAGATTCTCGTGAATACCTCTGCCAGCTGTACAGCACAGTCCTTTAGTACCCTTCCCTGGACTCCATCCGGGCCTGCAGCCTTCCGTGGATTTATCCTACGCAGAGCGCACTGTACCTCCTGGGTGCTCAGTGTTAAGGCCTGTCCCTCCGCCATGGCCGGGGTTATTCCACCCCTGGTGGTGTTGCCAGTTTCGAACCGGGCAAAGAAGGTGTTTAGTTCGTTGGCCAGTGTGATATCACCGTGGGGGCAGGCGGGGCTGCTCTTATAGTCGGTGATGTCCCTGACACTCTGCCACATGCTTCTGGTGTCCGAACCTGTCCTATCCATGTACCTTTCTAACTGTTTCTTAAACGTTGGGACAATCCCTGCCTCAACTACCTCCTCTGCCAGCTGGTGTTCTGGTGTCTGGTGTCTTAAACCTAAACTTTGTAAGTGGAAATGATGATTAGCGCCTTTCTCAGATGTAATGCGGTGAGTAATTTTAAGAATCGTCAGCACATCCATCAATGACACTGAGAATGGATGTTTATAATGTTGTTAAAGCTATATTCATACTGAACTGTGTCTTCTTCTCCTATACAGGTAGAAGAAGTAAAACTGCTGAACGTTTCTGAACAAAATGAGAATCGAAACAGCTTCAAAGACACTCATTCTGAGAGTTTGCTGGGGCCGACAATAATGGCAGCTTTAAAGAAACCCGTAATCTTTCACTGGAATTCAGGAAAGGTAATTCCTTCAGCAACATTCTTGACTGGTGTCGGAAAATCTCAGTGATTGCATGCGTCCCTGTTTCAGAAGAACGTAGGATCAAGCACTTTTCCAGTTATTAAACCCACATGTTGGACAGTCCAACAGTGTAATATTTAAGAAGTGACAACAAGGAAGCAGTTTGTCCAAAATGTATGCACCAGCCAGTATCAGCAAATCAAAATTGATGTGAAATTGTCTTGGGTGACGATTGCAGCTTAGGTGAAAAAATAATGCTTTTTCTCTCTGCCTGGTTGAATATTCACTGAAGGAAATTTGAGTGAGTGGGTTGTCAGTTTGCTATTGCATGCTTTACACAATGGCCCTTTCTTTATATAAGGGTATATAGACACACTGATCTGTTCTGTAGTCATGCCTACTATATTCTGTTGTGCTGAAGCAAAGCAAGAATTTCATTGTCTTATCAGGGACACATGACAATAAACTCTCTTGAATCTTGAATCTTTATGAAATCTAAATGTAATTTTGTTCATAAAAGATTAATATAGCTTAAACCCTTAACGGATTTCTTTATAACGGATTTTGGTTATAGTGGATGGCCCACACCACTGCCCATTTTGCACTGCTTCCCCTGCTGCTTACGGCCCAGGCTGCCCACACCACCCCAGCTCGCACCGCCTCCCCTGTTCTTGGCAGGCCGCTCCTCCCGCCACCACCGCTGAACTTTACCTGCACTCCAACCGCCCGCGGGCCGTGACCATTGACTCCACCGATCCTCACCACTGCCCCAGCCGCCAGCAGGCCGGGGCCGTCAACTCGCCTGGATTCCAGGCCCTGTTCCGGACCGAGAGTCTGAGGAAGGGTCTCGACCCGAAACATCACCTATCCACGTTCTCCAGAGATGCTGCCTGACCAGCTGAGTTACTCCAGCACTTCGCGTCCTTTTGTGTATTAACCAGCAACTGCAGTTTTTGTTTCTACTACTTATACAATGATAATACCGTACTCGGTTATAGCGGACAATCGGCAACAACAGACACCAATCTTCTCCCTGTGGTCCGTTATAACAAGGGTTTACTGAATGATAATTGTTTTTGTCAGGTTGAAATTGTGGTGTTATTTAAATTTAAACTAGAAGGTTGGTTCATCGTCTATCTTTTTTAAGTAGTCATATTTGGTGGAGGTTAAAGATACAATAGATAATAGGTGCAGGAGTAGGCCATTCGGCCCTTTGAGCCAGCACTGTCAATTTGTGAATCATTTTTATTGTAATTTTGTATTTGCCAACAAAAACAAAAACTGCCCAAGTAAAGCTTGAATGCTTTCAGGAGTAATTTATTTTATATTTCTTTCAGATAGAGGCTCTGTATGGTTCTGCTGAAGAAAGGGGATTACCTCTGAACCTAAAAAGAGGTCTGGTTAGTCTTTTCCAATTACAGCCGAGTTCTGGGACAATCACGGAGGTAATCTACTCATTTCAGTTAAAGAATTTCACTTTCTTTCCATAGGTTTCTTCTAATGCCCTTTAATAATGGGATCATACCGTGTACAAAATGGCAGCTGCCATACAGCAACAGTGACTAAGATTTAGAAATGTCTGACATATTTTGGATATATTGATAAGGGATAAACACGGAACAACAAAGGATAACTGAGACGTATCAATCCGCTTCATTGCCCCTTCAAATAATTGATCACATTCATGAGGTATTATTGCCCATGCACAAAGCTATGCTGGCTATCCCTAATTAGTTCTTGTCCTTCAAAATGCAGTTAGATCCTGTCCCTCATAATCCTCTCCATTAACAGTCCTACTAATAACGTTAGGCTCACAGTCCTGTAGTTCACTGGCTTGTCCTTGCAACCCTTCTTAAACAAACACACAACATCAGCTACCCTTAGTCTTCCGGTACCGCTAAAACAGAATCCAAATATCTCTGCCAGGGCTACTGCAATTTTTTCCAAGCTTCCCACATTGTCATAGTCTTATACAGTGCGAAACAGGCCATTCAGCCCAACTTGCCTTTGCTGACCAAGATGCCCCATCCACAGTTGGTCACCTGCCCATGTTTGGCCCATATCCTTTCAAGCCCTTCATATCCATGTTCCTGGCCACATGTCTTTTGAATGCTGTTATAGTACCTGCCTCAACTACCTTCCCTGGCAGATCATTCCATATATCCACCACGCTCTGTTTGAAAAAGTTGTCCCTCAGGTTCCTATTAAATCTTTCCTATCTCTCATTAAACTTACTGTACATCCTCTTGTTCTTGATTTTTCTACTCTGGGTAAAAGACTCAACCTATCTATCCTCATGATCTTATACACCATTGTACCACTATAAGATCACAAGGGGGATGGATAGGATGTCTTTTACCCAGAGTAGAAAAATCAAGAACAAGGATGTAAGTTTAATCTCATCTTTCCGGTGGCGCAGCGGTAGAGTTGCTGCCTTACAGCACTTGCAGCGCCAGAGGCCCGGGTTCGATCCTGACTACGGGTGCTGTCTGTATGGAGTATGTATGTTCTCCCCATGACCGCGTGGGCTTTCTCAGAGATCTTCGGTTTCCTCCCACACTCCAAAGACATACTGGTCTGTAGGTTATTTGGCTTGGTGTATGTGTAAAATTGTCCCCAGTGTGTGTAGGATAGGGCTAATGTGCGGGGATCACTAGTGGGCCGAAGGGCCTGTTTCCGCACTGTATCTCTAAACTAAACTAAACTAAACATCTGCTGAGAGGTTTCCTGCCTGGCACTGAAGTCACTCTTTGTGAGGCAACAATCTTCTTATTCCAACTGTGGTTACGCTAATGCTCTCTGATATGTTAAACCACGTAGTCCAATTACACAGCAGGTGTTTGGAGCAAATACTGAAGGCCATTGGAGAGCGAATAAATGAATCGATGGTCTGATGAACTTAGGGAGTATGTGGGTGTTACAGTGAGCTTGATTAGATATTCTCTATGACTCAACTGGCACAGGTTTGTTCGGCATCCTTAGATACTTTTCCTATGGACATGAAAATATATGAAAGGGGGCTGCAGCACTTTTCAAACGGTGGCTGCATCAAGGTGTCGAAATAAAGATTCAATTTTCTAGTTTATGCCCCAAAGTCAGTAAGGTTTACTATGTAATATGCCATTTAGTCCACTATGACTATGTTAGGCAGATGAATGCAAAACTAATCCCACTGTTCAGTGCTCACAACACCACACTGCCGGTTCTGCTGCTACTTGCAATCTGCCAAATTTCTATTCAAAAATCCAATGATTCAAGCATTTACCATGACAAGCATGTGTAGGAAGGAACTGCAGATGCTGGTTTACAATGAAGATAGACACAGAATGCTGGAGTAACTCAGCAGGACAGGCAGCATCTCTGGAATGGGTGACATTTCTGGTCTGAAGAAGGGTCTCAACCCGGAATGTCACCCATTCCTTCTCTCTGGAGATGCTGCCTGTCCCGCTGAGTTACTCCAACATGGATAGGACAGGTTTGGAGGAATATGGACCAAACGCGGGTAGGCATGACTAG